>CM074490.1:27156613-27289058 GCA_037389245.1 Oryzias sinensis | reverse complement strand
TATATATATATATATATATATATATATATGTACATATGTGTGTGTATATATATATATGTACATATGTGTGTGTGTTTGTATGTATATGTGTGTATATATGTTATATGCATATATATGTATATATACGGTATACGTATATATACACGTTAGGCCACAGTGTGCCATACAGCTCCAGCACAAATAAAAAGGTGCATCAAGCAAAACAAAAACAGTCAAACTTTATTTATTTCATTCACAAACAGTTAGTATCAGCCCACTAGGCTCCTGCCTACAATACCCATAATCCTCCAACAATCCATCAAGCAATGCAGCTTCATAGTTTACTACAGTTGTAATAAAACATTTTGACAGGTTTTTTGGTACTATGTACAAAATATCAGCAGCACAACCAGAATTTTTACTTAAGGTGCATCGGATTATAAGGTGGACTGTCATTTTGAAAATAATTCAAGGATTTGAAGTTATAGTTTCAAAAACCAGGCAAAGATCACCTAGTTAGCTTTGATTACATTTGAGTTGGTTACATTTATGAATTCCTGGCTGAGATGATCCACAAACGGTAGAATAAACTGTGGCTTTTTGTTTTTCGTGCAGATTGGCTGTAGCTCCGCCCCTTCGCCTGTCCTGTACCTGAGAGTGGCGCCCAGCTACCTACACTTTAGTTCATTTGTTGTATTCTATTTAAGCTCCTGTGTTTCCATGCTGGGTGTCACAGCGCATTTTCTGTTTGCTACTTTTGGGCTTCTCGTCGGTGCTAAGGGCCTGAGTTTGTTATTGTGCTTCTGGAGTTTTATTCCCACTCAAAGTGGTGCCTTTGGTTTATTACATTATTCTCTTCACTCCACTTCACCTCTTCGTTCCTGCATTTGGATCGTCCTGATACCCAGTGGATAGTTGTTGTTTTTTCTAATCATTGCAAACTACCTACTTCATTGATATGACTACTTCTGCAGCAGGATTATCCTGTGTGCTTTTATTTTGAAAGGACGTCATGTAAATATCTATTTTATATTAAAAATAAAATATTTTTTTTCCTTTTTATGTTAGTTTTATTTATGCCAAAAAAAAAAAACAATCATTCATCAATATCTAATAGTAACGTATTTACTATTTTAGCCATATTTGCCTCTAGGATGAAGTAAGACATTGTCATCAGTGAGAAACCAACCCAAATGGCTCTTTCAGTGTTGAAGGTTGCAGACCCCTGCTTTAGGCAGTGCCTTCCCAGCATGCAATAAATAATGCAAAAATATACAAAGGTAGTTCTCACCTGTAGTTTCTCTGTTTTGGCAGCCAGTCCATTAGTATCCATGGTAGCAATGAAAAGAGGTACGTTGCCATGGGGACTGCCCACTCCTCCGGCTATACTGATGCCCAGCGAGTCACGAGGACCCTGTGGTAATACCACACAAACATTGAAGACCTTTGCTGGTCAATATCTGAGAGCAGATTAATAATAGAGGAAGTCTGAGGATGCAGAAAAAAGGAATATCGTTTTAGGCTTAAGGATAAAAAAAAAGACTATATTATGAGAGGTGATGTCTGAGCAACAAACATAAAATAAAAAAACCCACATAAAATTGTTTTTTTAAACACGACAGACTTACCTTTTGCACGGTTACTTTCCTGACCTCGGGGTCTTGAGATGCTGCAAGAAAAATCCCATTTGTGAGGGATTTAAATTTGACAAATTTTAACTGTGCAACAGATTGGTGCTCACAGCTGCACTTGGCTTTGCTGTTTGCTCCTCTGGAGGACGTATCGCTTCCGCTTGTGGGTGTCAGGGTGGAGCAATCCGAGTCTTCATGCTGGATGAAGCAGAATTTAGCGTAATCCTAAAATCAGACAGTTAAAATGTCAAAATGAGCTATTAGAGCAGAACTTTATCAGCAGACAAAGAGACGAAGCTGCTACCCTCCTTATCCTTGTTTCTGCTTCCTCTGTAAATGTGGACATCATCTTTAACGCTCACCTGACTCTGGCGTGAGTACTGCACCCTCGCTTTGAAACGAGCCACTTCCAGGAGGACGGCGCCGCTGGAGCTCTAAAGGGGAAACATCAGAGTCATCCCAAACCCAGCTTTCATCACACACTGGACCTTTGCGCTAACCGTGATGCAATCTGAACCTGGAGAAGCTTTTGTGCGTGATCCTGCGACGCAGCACGGACATCCACCCCATTGATTGACAGAATCTGGTCCCCGGGCAACAACCTGCCGTCCGAATCCGCCACACCTCCTCTGATGACGTCTGACACAAAGATGCCCGTGTCGTTGCTGCGGGGCAGAGGTCAAGTTCTCAACGTGTGTGTCTTCTGACTGGACTGTAAAGAATTCCAGAACCCACCTCCAGGAATTTCCTAAGAATAGTTTTTCATTTCCAAGGTCATTCATTCATTTGTTTCTAAGTCTATGCAAATACTTGCTACAATAACATTGGAACAAAAGCGAAAGTTCAAAAAATTGAAATGATGCGCCTCGAGCACCAAAGAGCCTTCTGTAGGTCAAAATCTAGAGGGAGATCGTCATGTGATAATAACCTGAGGGTAAAAAAGGCAGATTTAGCAACCAAAATTCACCTTTAAAGAGTCTAGAGGAGACATGAGCTGTATTATCTCTATATTAGCTATTCAAAATACTATTTTTTTCATGTCCGTGACCTCTTTTGCTAAAGCTCGGAGGTTTAATCCAGAAAAATCTTCTAACCCATCATGATTAAGACTGTTTTTTTTCTTGAAAAGTTATTAACAGTTGTGGAAACAAAAAGTTTCACAGTTGGATAGATTTATTTTCTACCAAAAAGATTGTAATTATCAACAGCAGCATGACAGCACCTCTTCCCCACGGTGGTGAACCCCAGCCCCTCTCCGGGACGGGGACTGAGCTGCAGGCTGAAGACGTCCCACAGGTCCTCCTCCCTGTAGGCCTCCTGGTGCCTGAAGATGCACAGCCGGACTCGCTGGGTGGTGAGCCGCAGCACTGCGATGGCTTCGTCGTGCGTGGCCTGCCGCAGGTCGATGCTATTTACCTGTGATGATGGGCAATTTCAATTTGATTGTCTTTTGAATCGCAGAAAAATAGAAAAGTAATGCAATGTTAAGATATTTTTCCTAGAAAACACCTCACATAATAAAAGTAAAATATTAAAGCCGCCAGTGGCGAGGGGTGTGGCTGCCTCACTCTTCCTCTTTGTCCCTGCCAGCCTGGTCAAATTCATGGGAAAAAAAATGGCGGCTTTTTTGTTGGTTTTTATATCCAAAGCAACCATTGTATTTTATGGTCGCCTAGGAGAGACGAACAGGTTTATCAATATATAAGTTTTAGCAGAATCAACGATCATAATTTCCTTAGCAACTGAGGTTTTTTGTTATCCACGCCCACATTTCAAAAATGTTCATATCATATGTTTTTTATTTGAAATGGTTTGAAAGTGACATTTGAAATTGTTTTATCCAGCTTGAGCCAGATATTCATGTGAAATATCTTCACAATATTCTGGTTTAAAAGATGTGAGCAATAACGGAACGCCAAGCTCACCACATTAACGCCATTCAAAATCTGCAAACTTTATTTCCAACATTTTTTTTCCAGGAGTTATGATATGATAGATTAAGTTTAAATTTGGTACCAAAGGTAATCTTTTTTTGTTTTGTTTTGGCCATTTCTCGAGATCAAAGGTCAACAAAAGTTTGGTTGTGGTTGTAGACCTGATGCCATTTGTGTCAAATTTTGTCAAGATGGCTTAAATTAAGTTTTCTTTTACCATATTATGCAAAAAATTGAAAATCGCCACATTTCACACTTTGCCACAATATGGCCACCAAGCTGTAGGTTCTGTGGCCATCCCATAATAATCTCAAAACTTCTTTGGATATCCCTGACATTTGCGTCTTAAATTCAATGACAGATTTTGAAATCTATTTTGAGCCCCATAAAAGATGTATTATTCTTATTTTTATTTTATGTTGTGCCCACTGTGATGTCATCACTTTTAGCGATCGGGGTTTCGATCGCTACGGCCAAACTTGATTTTCACCGGCGTACTAGGTGCGTGCAAACTGGTGAGTTTTTGAAGATGTGGCGTGTGGGTGAAATTCTGCTCAAACTCGCAGTACGGATGAAGAAATGTGAAAATATTGGTGGCCCTTAAATTCCAGGGCTGATGCGCGGCATAACGAAACATTTTATGTCAAAATGTACAAGGAACAAAAGACATAGTATTTTAATTATCATCATAAATAAACACATTTTGATGTATTATAATGCGTATAATGTATTATAATGCATTAAATATTTACCAAAAAACGGTTAAGGAAAGAATTAATACCCAATAAGTTAATAATAAGTTAATTATTAGTGAACAAAAGTAATATATGTGTGCTTTGTGCACACATGTATGTGTTTATGCATGTGATACCTCTAAACCTTTCATACCTCTAAAATCTGATCTCCAGCCTGCAGTCTTCCATCTCTCTGTGCTGCGCCTCCGTCATTCACTTCATGGATGATTACTGCCCCCTAGTGGTTCAAATTGATAAAACAATGACTTTCCCAGAAAATACACCACTGTAAAATACACTAAACAAACACTGTATCATTCAAAGCGGTTTATTTAATATTTAATTTTTATTATTTTTCTTTTTTTAATTTAAATGATCAAACGTTTCTATAAAAGTGGTCAAATATAAAGAAAACTTTTCTGAAGGCTCCTCTCACCAGCAGAGTGTCGCATCCTCCTACGATGCTCAGCCCCAGGCCTACACTTCCTTTATGGATCTCTATGGTCGTCTCCCTTCCAGCGACCACCGGGCAGCTCTCAGGATCACAACTTGAGGGCGATGAGCAGGTGAGCAAATTCGAGTGCTCTGATGGAGGCGTTGGTGGAGTGCTTAGAGATAACGGAGATGGGGAGGAGGGCAGGGGGATGCAGGAGGGATGGGGAAGGGGTGAAGGGGGAGGAAAAAGGGGAGAAGAAAGGGGGCTATTGGAGCGAATGATGGAGAGCTTTACAGCGACCTGCTGTTTGGAGATCAGACTGGACACCTGCATGCAAAACGAACAGCCGAGTCAGGAGAAAAAGCCCTTAAAAGGCATATTTTCTGTGTGTGTGTGAGTTTGTTTGAACCTTTTCCACCGATAGTCCAGCCACGGGTTCATCTCCCACTTCTAGGATTCGGTCTCCAACTTTTATCCTTCCGTCCTACGAGCAGGAAATTGAGTTGAAGCGCGCGGGCGAGCCAAACGTTTGAACGCCAAAATGCAAAAGACAGATGGACGGAGAGAAGGCTTGAAAATCAAACACACCCTCTGGATAAATGTCTGCATACATGCTGCCTGAGGCCAGACATGAAAGCGCGTTAGAACGACAAGTCGTTTCAAACTGGCATCCGGCGTTTGCAGAGTTCACAACAATGAGCGCTCGGTGCATTATTAGAACCTTTTATCCTGAAAGAGGAACTGCAGCCAAACTCCCAAAGAATAAAGACCCGCTAAAATAAATGTGGTGTTTTTAGCTGTAAGCTAGCCGGAGAGCGTGGAAATAGAGATCTCTCAGTTATTGGTGATGGGAAGGGGGGCGGGCTTGCTCTGTTTATTTTTTTAAGGTGTTTTTAAAGTATTCCCAGTAGTCCTTTAATTAAGAATATGTTGTTTATAGTGAGAATTTAAAAATAAAATAGGACAGTTTCTGCAGAGTTGCAGAAGTTTATTAGAAATTTGCATCTAGGTTGTGGGATTTTGATACAAAGCAACCCCGCCCCTCTTCCCCTCTCCATTATTGAGAGCTCTCACAACCGTTGGAATTGAATTGCCCGAGCACATTTCCTAGGACTATCTGGGGAAAAAAAAACATTACTTGGAGCGTTTTGTTCCAACCTTCTTTCCAGTTTGATCATATTTTTTTCCAAATGGGAAACGCTTCAGATTAGGAACATATTTGACCACTGATCATTTCCAGTCTTTGAGCTCATATTTTTCTTATGTCAATCAGCCAATCTGTAACAGCTTGTAGTGAATTTGGATGTTTAGATCCGTGCGACTAAATGAAAACATCTTTCTTTTTTTAATTTAAAAATGTGTTCTTGTTGGATCCTTTTTTTAACAATTACTATTGCGTTCATGGATCATGTAGAAAATAAAAGTCCTTTTGATTTTTTTTCTCCTAACATTTTCGCACCTTACTAGCAGATCCGTCCTGGATCAGGGATCCGACGACCACTCCTTCCCAGGATGGGTCCTCCACAAGGCGAATACCTAAACCAGCATGGTCCTAAAAAGTGATGAGTCAGCAAATCACAAACCTTTTATTGAGCAATTTATTAAAAATAAGTCATTTCAGTTCTTTTTCATTGTCCTGTGCAAAAACCTCTCCCGTACCTGAGTGAGGACGATGCGTTTGAGGTCACTGTACGATTCTTCCTCATCGGCAGCGTCTGGGTGGGACTGGATTACGACTTCCCCATCGGTTCTGTTCTCTTTTACAGCTTTACCTGCTTTATTTCTGGAAAAAAAAAAGAACACAGATGCGTCGTAAGCGGCTGGACTCTGGCCTTTTTCAGCAGCTCTGTGAGTCACGTTACCTGATGAGAACGATCTTGACTTTAGAAGGAGCGTTACTGATGATGGTGGAGGCGTTTTGGTAACTCCGTCCGTATAAAATCTTACCGTTGATCTAAAAAAACAAAACGAAAATAGAACGTTTCTTTTTTCGAATGAACAAAAAAACATCTTATAATGCACCGTTCCTTGTATTTGTGTAGAGATGATAATTATTGGGACTTTTGTCTTTTAATTTCTCCCCTCATTTCACGTTTCTTCTTTCTGAATCCTCAATTCATAACCTCAATAAAACGAGTCTTTAAAAATGCATAATATTATGCTTCTTATTTATAGATTCAAACCTGTTTTCCCTTTTTTTTTAATTAAATGTTGTCTCCCAATATGATTTATAAGGATCCACAAGCCTTAGTCTGCCTAAATTTAATTAATTTATTAATAATTCCTCTCACCTCCAGGAGCTCATCCCCAACCTGTATCCGTCCATCCAGACCGGTGGGCCCCTGGGGGTCAACGCTGGCCACGCATACGCTCAAGCGGGCCCTGGAGCCGTCTTTGCTCCCCGCCAAAGTGATTCCCAGACCGGGAACCGCGGGGTCCTTCTCCAGCTCGATTATGTGGAGCTTTCCGGACAGACTGCCGTAGCGCTGGAGCATCTTTTCTGGGAAAAACGACGGGAAACCAAACTGACTGAGGAGGGGGTGGCTGAGCTGCTGCATTTTGAGGATGGCTTCACCAAAGTGCACCCGTACTATGATTAATAGATCTGAGTCATGTGCTTCTGCACAAAGAGTTTTAGCTGGAAATCCTTCTAAATCTACAACTGTGAAAACCGTGCCATCCCAGCATGCATTTCTGCATCCACTTTAAAATAAATAGCAGACAAAAACAGTGGACTGAGTACTTCAATGCAAACAGAAAAGTTTAAAAAAAAAGTTTGAATAAAGGAAAATGCGTAAGAAAACATCCAGTTTATTCATTTATCCAATCAAACTGCAGATTTCAACAGACATTATTAATATAAATCTGTCATTTACAAATGCAACGCAAAGGCCTTTAGATGCATTTACATCACCTTTAACTAGTGAGGCTATTCATGAGTCCCTTCGAAGATTGATGTTGCAAAGAATTGTGGGACAATTTTCCTTTCATTGTTCTTTTTTATGTTAAAGAAAATAACCCCCCAGACACGAAAAAAAAAATAAGATATTTATTTGAAAAAAAAGACTGTCTTTTAGACTTAGGAGTTGTTTTTTTCTGTTCATTTTTTTGAGATTTTTTCTGTTTTTCTTATGTATTTTATTTAGGCTGTTGTATTTTTATCCTTAACCTGCTCAATTTTGATTGTAAAGCACTTTGTTACTCTGAAAAAAGTGCTACATCGATAAAGTTTGACTTCATTTTATAATGGCTGTCACTTAGTTCAGGTTACTTCCTATTCACAAAAATGAAAAGGTTTTTTCAAAAATATGCCATAAATGTGGTTCCATATTTCTAGGAGCCCTAGGAGTGCTCAAAGCTCTGAGTGAATGTGTGTGTTTGGCTCTAACGGCTCATTATTGATGTCTGCGTGACATCTTTATGAGGCACACTCACTCCTGCAGGCGTCGTCCCCGTCTTCAGCCGCCGCCGCTGTGGCATTTACGGGAATCCTCCCATCCATTCTGTCGGACGTCGGCGAGGGCGCCTTGGGAGAAGTTTTTTTGCATTATTGAAAAGGTAGAGTTCGGGATGCCTCAGGGGCTCTTCAGGCGCGAGCCGACCGACCCCTGAGGGTTTTTATTTTTTTTATTGTACTTGATGAAGCAGACGAACGCAAAAGAATTAATGAAGACAGTTTTAATGTCAGCTAAAAATAACATGAAAGTTTGACCAGAATCATGCATTATTTTGGTGCAAACTAAAGTCTACAAGAAAAAAATGAACTTCAAAAGAATGCACTTTTTTTTTTTTTTGCTTTGTTTGGATTTATGCATCTCCATCAGGAGGAGAACACAGAGGTTGCAGCAAACACGGTGGTGCTGGGGAGGACCTTGAACTCTCTCTTCTTCTGTTTACTACTTTGTTAATTACACTTTTTTTCTTTTTTTTGCAAGTGAGTTTAATGCAAATGCACACACACAAACACATATGCACACACACACACACCAACCTTAAAGGGAGTGGGAGTGAAGGGGTTTCTATGGGAAACACTGAGGAACAAACTGCTGAGTGCTTCTTCTTCCTGGGATCACACAGGGAAACAGACGACGTCCAACAAAACTCTTAATAAAGCCAAAAAATGTATTTGTATATATATTAAAAATATATTAAAATGTTTCAGCTAAATTGAAATTCCTTTTGTTTTTGCAAATCAACATTACTGCAGTTCCAGCTTTTTGCCTCTGAGAGGCGCTGTTTACATTCTATTGTGCTGCTTTTAGACCTCTTTGCTCAGGAAGCAGAAGAATAGAGGCTGGATCAAATGTTGTTGCTTGAAACAAATAAATAAAAAAAAGAAGAAAAGCCACTGTCGTGCATTACCTTACTGCTGTGTGAGTTTGACTGAGGGGTCGGAGTTTGACATTTGGGAGCAGGAGACTGTAGAGCAAACACAAAAAAAGGGAATTTGGTGTACTTTTTCATGTTGCATTCAGCTGTTCACAATGCTGCATGTGTGATTTATGGTTAATGTATTTAAAATCAAACTAATGATTCAAAAACATTATCTAAAAATGTTAGGGATACGAAGATTGAAGTTTTTTTTTGTTTTTGTTTTTATATATGCTAACGTGTATGCAGTAGCACAAATTGCAACCATGTGTGAAAAAGTCCTATATAAATAAAGATTGATTTGATTTTTTATCATTTTGCAATATTTAAACTTATGATTTTTACATTTCCTTTTGTTTCTGCTTTTATTTTAGATCATTGACTGTATACGAGAACTGGACTGAGTGACTCCTCCCCCTCACGTTCCAAACAGGAAGTTCCTGTTGGCTGCTAGAAGCCAGAATTCCCTGGTGTTGTTTTGTTTTGTGTTCAATTAAAAAAAGAAAGAAAAGGAAACCAAAATTCCATAGATTTTTATAGAGAAATAAACAGCTGTTACTCAGTCATTCTATTCATCTATCTGCTACCTTTTTTATAAGTTCTTGGTAATCCATTTTTTTCTCCATAATTTTTTCCTCAATGTTTTTCAGGTCATAAACTGGCCAATCGGACAACTGAATAAAGTAGTCAAGCATTTAAAACATCTGATTGACAGATTTTGTGTAGCCTGCTTTTAAGGGGTAGGGGTGTGGACTTTTAACAAGCTCACTCCTGACTGGAGAGTGTGGTTGCCATAGAAACTCAGACCAATCACTGCCTACATCCCTATTGCAAATAAAATGCTGACATGTATCAACTTTCTTTGGAGCCAGAATGCAGCCATGTTTCAGTGGGTGACATCACACTCACTCAGTCCAGTTCTCATATACAGTCAACGATCTGAGGGATTTATGCATAAAAATAGATTAAAGTGAAGAATTAGAATACCTAAACCCACTATTCACACATTATTTTTAATAACGTAATATTGAGCTTATTTACCTGACACCCATCCTGTCCGGACCGGACCAGGAGAACCACTGAGTCTCCTGCCCTGCGGATGGCCTCCACCGCCTCCTCATGGCTGGCATCTCTTAGGTCCACTCCACTAACCTTCAGAAAACCCGACACATAGAACTCTACCCTTAAGAGCCTGATTAACCAAACGGTAGAGCACATTTAGAACATGTATTCTGTAAAAACGCTGATTGTGTGCATTAAAAGGCAATAGATAAGTCTGTTTTATTGATTTAGTCTTGGTTGGGTAAGCAAAGGGTTAAGGTGTACGAAAAGTGCCCACTTTTCAAATGAAAGCACACACAAAAAAAACATGTTTTTTTTTTTTTTGACAAAACATGAGAAAACGTGTTTTATTCCAGCGGCCTTAAAATAGCGACGCAGCTAAAATGCAAAACAGTCTTAATTCAAACAGACAGTGACTACGAAATGATGTGACAACATTTGTGAAAGAGAACCACTTTAAAAAAAATCAAAAATGAGTCTCTTTTCACAGCTCAGCAACGCGGCCTTCATCTGCCATGTGCTGGTGGGGCTGAGCTCGCCGCGACCTCTGTTTACTTGTTTCTTTGGCTGATGGGAGAGAAATCTGACGTGGTCTTGTGCTGTTATTGCTCCCTCGCCTCAAGGTTCAACATGCCGTACATTGTCATGGCATTCTGCTTACCGCAGATGCAGAAAAAAAGAGGTGTATTTGAATTCCAGCTGTCTTTTCTGTCAGCTATAGCCCCCTCTTTCTCCTCTGATTTCTACTGTCGTCAAAAGCAGAGATCGGCTGATTTTGGTTGGTTTTTTGTTTTTTTTCTCTCTCGCCAACCATCAAACTAGGAGGTCAGGCTTTGTCCCCACTCTAAAACATGATGGAAACCGCTTTGAAGATGCATTAAAGAATCTTAACTATCATTACACTACAAACTATTTGATCCCTGCAAAGATTTCAAAGTACGTTTTTAGACATCCAAGAGGGTTTACCAGGTTTGAAGTTACTTATCTTTGCTCTACACCTTTCCAAGCTTTTCTCAAAATCTCAAAACCATCGAGATTTTTTTTTTTGTCTCAATAAGACCTTCGATCTAATAATAAGGAAAATCTTATTCAAATGAAGCAAAATTATTTTACTCCAAACTCTGGACTAAAGGAAAACTTGATTTAAGACTCAAAAAACTTTTTTTTTATAATGGTTCAATTTTAAGGATGTTATTTTAAAGTTCATCATTTGAAAACAAAAATTTAGATTAATGTTCTAAGAAGAACTAGTTTTAGATTTTTTGAGGATTTATTATGATGGACCAACTTGTACTAAGATCATATTCTTATTTTGTTCAGATTTTGTTCTATAATGAGTCATTTCCACTTATTACACTAGTTTCTTTTGTCACTTTAATCAAAATGAACTACAACCACATACATAAAGGCTCTAAAATACATAAAAACTCAAAAAATACAAACTGTTAGCTTAAAATAATCAAAAAAAATATATATAATATTGGGTTGTAGAACATTTAATTTGACTGGCATGTGGCTCCTAAATGCAAATATTCACACTGGACAAGCAGGGAGGGGCTTCTTCTTCTCCCTCTTCTATTTCTACTGTTTTCTAGCTAATATTTCTGCCACCTACAGTTAGAAGAGGCTTGGTGTGAAATGTCAAAGTGGTGCAAATCTCGAAAATCTTGCTTAAGGTTTTTCTTTCACAGCTCTATTCCGATATAATAAATACTTGATGTCATAGAATTCTGTCCGGATACAAACCGCAATTATTAATGTCTCCTGTCCCTGATTGGTCAAAGTTTAGCCTGGTTTCACTTTCCACGTGGCTTCACTGGCTGCACGTTTTGTCCGTTGAGCCTAAAGATGATCATAGAAACTTCTGCAGCTGCACATGAATGCGAGCGTTTTGAACCTGGAAGCCCAAAATGTGTGTTTACATTGACTTTTCATTGAAAGTGGTCATTTGAACGCGTGTTGGCGAGGGGGGTGTGAACGTAACTTAACAGGTTTGTTTCCGCTTATTTTTCCCTTCTTTAAATACTTGTGTGGAACCCCTTCTTTGTAGATTTTGGTATCTTATCATAGGATTTTGTAGTAATTAAAATAAGTGCAGTGACAGAAAACCCCAGAAGGGATAAAGCAGGTTAAGAAAACAGATGGATGGACAGATGATTTTACCGCGTTTTAGTGAATTTCTTCTTAATATTCATACTTTTTTCCTATTTTTTCTATCTTTTCTTGCAGTGTGAAAAAGTGTCAAGTCGGCAAAAAAAGAAAAAAAAAAACATTAAATAGAGTGACAACTCATCTTATCATAAAACGCTACAATCTGTGTTAAGATGAAATTTGAACCTTTTCCTCGCTGGTTGACATTACAATTACCTAATAATTCATATACATAAAAATCACCAAATTGCTTCAGCTTGGCTGAAGCACAGATTTATGACATGCTTGTGCAGCAAACTCCCATGATCCCATCTTTTTTTTTTTTCATGCACACATTTCCTCCTCTGATGCTGCAAAGCCCCAAAAACCCACATGTGCACGCACACACACACACACACACACACACACACACACACACACACATCTGCACCTCCAGTATCCTGTCTCCAGCCCTGAGGGTGCCATTATGTGCTGCTGGGCTGTCAGGGCTGATGTGCTTGATGAAGACACCCCTCATCATCTCGCCGCTGCTCAGTCTGCGGCCCATGCCTCTGCCTCCCATTATGCTGATGCCCAGGGACTGGCCCGCCGCTCGAGTCAGCCTTACGCTGAAACACAGAGAAGAGCCGCGTTGACTCTCGCCACATCCGATGGTCCTCCAAGTGCAGAGCCGAACGCCTGCTTCACACTTAAACGCAGGAATTGTTGTCTGTTCACTGTTATCCAGGTCCTCTGTTATTTGCTTGTTTTGTTTTTTTCGCACCGAGGATTAAATTTCGGAGATTAACTCGAAACAATGGAATATTATACCTGCGTGGAAGTCACACAAAAGCTGCGTTCATGCATTTTGTGAGGCGCTCCATTGGGATGCAGTAAATCCAATACATGTGCAATAAAAAAGAAAAGCTGGGAGGTGTTAAAAACATGAGGATGGGAAGACTGGCGGAGCACTTTACCCAAGCCAGGAACACAATTTAAGCTTTGTGAAGCCTTCACTGCTACAGAGCGGTTGAAGGACGAGTTGAAAGCTGTAACGGCAATCACCGACTCGCTAACCTTCGAGGTTGATCCCAGGACGCTGAATCATGAGAGCTGAGTTTTTCTCCAGGCTTCTCTTTACCATCCCTCCTTATCTGCACTCGTCCGGCTTTCATCTCATCCTCTTTTTCCCGCAGAGTTTCTCCATCCTCTTCTTTTTTCGGAAGGAGCTGGGACCTGGGAATCTGCCAACTACAAGAAAAAAAGGAAAAAGTAAAATGGGGCAAAAATATATTATGGGATCATTTTTGATGAGTCATGGAATCCATCTCAGAAATGTACTTTTGTTTACTTTATTGCAGTTGGAGGGATTTGTGCCTTTTTTTGGCGTTCAAATGACAGTTTCCCGCTCCAAAACTACGACTCTTTTTGATATAATCCTAAAATTCCAAATGCATCTGCATTAGAGTCACACTCTGATCATCTTTTTATTCTACTGTATAACCGTTCCCAATATGTAGTTTTTTAGCCAAAGTAAAAAAAGTTTGTGATGTTTTTTTTAGGGACATAGTTTCTCTAGAGCGGCAGTAGTTCATTAGAAATTTGTCTCCGCGTTGTGAACCCCCCCCCACAGTTTTGAGCCAAATGCCAGCTGGAACGTGGAAAACAAAGACGGGCATGGATCTATTTGTCTGCAAGTGGATGCATCAGAATGGAGGACTGATGGAAAATTGTGGCTCGCCAATTGTATTTTCTACGTAACTATCTTTTTTTTTTTTTTTTACTCTTGATTCACAACAATTTCATTAAGGAATTACACAGACATGCAATTTTAGGCTTTTTTTTTCTAAATGTATGTCCTCCATCTTAAGTAAAATGCCAGAAGAACATGTTAAATAACAAAAAACGTGATTGTCATTGGAGTGAGAATATCACATTTTAAAACTGACATAAGTTTCTCTTATATTTACAGTCCGGTTTGCATGCCTGTCTTCATAATGTGTTAATGGAAGGGGGGCAAAAGGGGTGGGTTGGTTTTAATTAACTGTATTTTTTAAAAGCCTTCATAAAAAATAAAAAATAAAAATTGGAGTGTTTAGTTTATGGACTTCTTCTGGTTGTGTTTCTGGGCCAGGAACAAATGTCATCGTGTTTTTATAGAAACATGTAAACGACGTTGGGAGTTAGCGTAGTCACAGTAATGTTTGTTTTAGAGGTATAAGTCTGTATTTTTACAGTTTGCGATCAAAGTTGGGATTTACAGGTATAATACACACGTTAACGTGTAGCAAACACGTTCTAGAATTACTGTGAACACAGTTAATAAAGTCTTATCTTTGACTCTCTTGTCTTACCTAACGCGCCTTATAGGTCGATGCGCCATATTAACAACGCGCCTCATAATCCGGTTTGGCCTCTAGATTGCCTACTTTGTTTTGCGTCTATTCCCCCCTTTTTTCCCCTCTCTCTACCCACTGTTCATATATATATATATATATACGTATATATATAATATGTATAATATATATATATATATATATATATATATATATATATATATATATATATATATATATACACATACATACATATATATTCATAATTTTCATTAACTTTTTTAATTTATGTATTACATTTTACCAGACAGACAGACAGATATGGTTACATGTAAATTAAAAAAATAATTTAAAAAAAACAAAGAAAGGGGTTAATGCAAATACACACCTTAGCTATCAGAAGATTCATAACCCCCTACTGTAAGAGTAAAATCTCTGCGACACAAAAGGCCTTTAGCTCTCATCTCTCAGCACAGTTATTAAATAAAGTTGGAGGTTTTGATTTGATTAGATTCTATTTTTCAAGTTACGATCCTCCACAGTTGACAGGAACTTCCAGTCAGGACTTAAAGGATTTGGAATAAGGTGCAAAACGCTTTGAAAACATACATGTCGTGTCAGTGGGGGGTTTGTTTATGTGCGCACACATTCAAGAAGCACCTCTGTTTATGGCCCCCACACAGTGTAAGCGTGGAAATAAGAGGGGGAGAAGGACACTTCTTTTTTTTTTTTTTTCATGAATATGTTTAACGGTGCGGGGCTGTAATAAGCCCGAGGACGTGAATGATAGCGGTGCTATCTTCACAGCGGGATCCTATAGCCGGCGAACGCTCAGAAGAGGGCAGAACAAATGCTTCCAACTGTGGTGGGGGAGGGGGGGCTGAAAGAGGACGGTCAGGAGAGAAGGATGAGAGCAAAGGGGGAAAAAAGAGGAGAAAAGGAAGCAAGAACGATGGCCGAGGATGAGATGAAGGATTTGGATGTGGGCACACATACAGATAAAAAAATGGCTTGATTGAAAGATAGGAGAGAAGACAAAGTTGCAAGAGAAATGGGACGGGGGGGGGGGGGGGTAAAGGTATAGGCATGAAGACGGAGTGAAAAGCAGGGACAGACTGGAGCGAAACAATTCATTTTCCCTGACAGTCGGCGCCCGGATCCGTAAGTGAACAGCTAAATATAACTGGGAGATTCAACACTGAGACAAGCTTTGACTTAACTGCTGAGAAGAAGGAAGCTGTGGGCTGGAAGAAGCTCAGACTAAGTCGTCGGCGCGCTGAAACCCAGTGTTTCCCCTATTTAGTCAATTAAAGGGACCAGTGGAGGAAATAAGTATTTGATCCCTTGCTGATATGTACGCTTGCCCGCTTAAAAATAAATAGACAGCCTGTCATTCTAATAGTGGGTTCAGTTGAACTGTAGGAAATAGAAACTCACAAAGAAAATCAAGAAATTGACATTAATTTATTTACATTTCCTTGAGGGAAATTAGTATTTCTTGCCAGAAAGACTTAGTACTTTGTGGCCAAACCCTCATTAGCAACACAGAGGTCAGAGGTTTCTTGTAGATGATGAGCAGGTTTCTGCACATAATTTCTGGTTTATTCTTCTTTACAAATGACTCTAAATCATTAAGATTTGGTGTTTGTCGCTTAGCAACACTGAGCTTCAGCTCTCTCCATAGGTTTTTTACATGATTAGGGTCTACAGACTGGCTGGGCCTCCCCATGACCTTGATGTGCTTCTTCTTCAGCCATTCTTTGGTTGCCTTGGCGGCATGTTTTGAGTCATTTT
Organism: Oryzias sinensis; assembly: GCA_037389245.1. Taxonomy (NCBI): domain Eukaryota; kingdom Metazoa; phylum Chordata; class Actinopteri; order Beloniformes; family Adrianichthyidae; genus Oryzias; species Oryzias sinensis. Next base: position 27,272,651 of record CM074490.1, on the reverse strand, counting down.
ACCATTTTAAGCCTCGTGGTGGAGGGAAGGAGGTTCTCACTCAGGATTTGACAGTACATGGTTCCATCTATACCATAATGCTTCCGCCTCCATGCTTGACAGTGGGGATAGTGTTCGTGGGGTCATAAGCAGCAGTGCTCTTCCTCCAAACTCGACGGGTTGAGTTGATGCCAAAGAGCTCAGTGTTGGTCTCACAGCACCTTCTCCCAACCACTCTCTAAATCATGAAGGTGTTCTTTGTCAGACTTCAGGCGGGTCTGTTCATGTTCATGTGCTTTTTTAAGCAGGGCTACTTTACCAGCACTGTGGGACATTGAACCACTGAGACGTAAAGTCTTACCAATGGTTTTGTTGTGGTTCCAGCTGCTTTGGGATCATCAACTAGCGGCTGCTGTCTTGTTTTTATCGTTGGAACCCCGGACCTACAGGTGGATTGATGCTCATGTTTTTGACTAGAACAGTCGTCCCCATTGGTTATAATGGTTTTGTAGTCTAATTCAGTCTTGTTCAGGTCTACAATCTTCTTCCTTAAATCCACTGGAAGCTCTTTCCCATGTTGAAGGGTTTGCCGTCAGAGCGACTGATTCTGTACACAGGTGTCTTTTCCACAGGTGATCAGTTACAACAGGTGTCTTCAGTTCAGGTGATAGGTCGAACCAGAACTTTTTATGGTTACCGGGGGGTCAAATACATATTTCCCACATTAACAACATAAACTCCTAATCTGTTATCTGACTTTCTATATTATTCAAAGATGAATTTTCTGAAAAATTCAGTACTAAGTAACTATCAAGTGTCGATAAATCCGCCCAAAATACACAGACAGATTCGTTTTGCACTCTAGAGCCCCAATCTGTAGGATTAGGAGACCATTTGGAGTTACCTTGAGTCTGAGGCCGGACTGATTTTGGGGACAACGGCGGGGTCTTTGATGGGCCCCCTGAAGGAGGCGGAGCTCCTGACGACGGCTGCTGAATCTGGAGTCACGGTTTTGAGCTTCACTGAGGCGGACGGCCTGAGCGACAGAGACGATGGGGGGGTGGAGGACCTGACTGAAGCAGCTGCAGGCTGGGGAGGGGCGGACGGCAGAGTGGGAGAGGACGAGGCGCTGTCTGTCGGGACGGATGCCAGCGGGGGCAGACACAGGCGGGCTCGGTGTTCATCCACCTGACGGGCTGGGACGTACGTTATGCTGAAAGAGGGAGTGGGATGAAGCATTTTCAAGGAAAATGCATTTATATAACAGTTCAGTGACAACTCAAGAGTGCATTAGAGTGAAAAAACAACATGCTATTGAGCTGTGCTTGAACACAGCTTCAGAACAAGAGAAAAAGGCAAAAAGACGTCAGTGAACAATTTAAAAATCACAAAAAAACTTGACACAAAAATGTTGCAGATTTATCTGGATGGTTGCTTGAGATTTTTTGAGAAATAACTAAACACTGTTTTAGATATAAGAAATACATTTTACAGATGATTTGAGATATTTGGATGATTTAGACCCAAGTTTTTGTGTTTTTAGCAGATGTAATTTGACGTTTTGAAGGCTCAATGTGTTGAAAAAAAGTTTGGTTTCTTGATTTATATTTTTCTGGAGAATTTATAAATATTGTGTTTTTATGGCCATCATAAAATCATTTTGAGATAAAATGAACCTCCATGACGGATTATTAGGTGAATTTAAGGTCATTTAGTAAACTTTCTATGTCAGCTACATTTGCATCCGTAAGGATTTTATTTGAAGGGTTTTAGTTCAGTCTGAGAGTGCAGTTTGTAACATATTTACTTCCAAAAACGTTATTTAACTCATTGTTTATTCAAAGTTTTTACATGACTGGGCTGCTAAACTAAAAACTGCAAATACATTTTTGTGAACATGCAGCTTTTAAAATGCAGCTTTTATTTATTTTTTAATAAAAATTAATAAAAGGTTTATATGTATCTGGATGTTACAAATTTAACTTATGACTGCAGCACATACAAGTTCCTTTCAAAATAAAATGCATCTTATCTCACATAAGATCCTCCTGCTGCAGCAGACTTACTTGCACTTAAAATGATTATGCAATAGAGTGCTTTGACTCTGACCAGCAACTAGTCACTCCAGTGCTACTCTGACCGTGGATTAAAGCATTTTCCATCATTTTGCTCAGTTATCTGACTTGTTAAATATCTAAACATAAAGGGAAAACCCTTTGTTTATTCAAGTTGTTAGCATTTTTCCACAAGACCAGAAACCCATAATGGAGAGATAAAATAGCTGCATGTGGCTCCACAACCTCAGGTTGCAGACCCCTGGTATAGAGAAATTACAATTCTTTATTAGAAATGTGAAATAAAAACACCTTTTCTACATTTTAAAGACCATATATGCAATTTGGTACCACATTTCCTGCAAGTCATTTGTCTGAAAAGTCTTCAGCAAGACCTTTTAAGCGTGTGACGCATAAATGAACCCGTTTTTTCTTCTTTTTCTTAAAATTCTATTTAATTACTTATTTGAAATAATATATCGTGTTTTTGCACAACGTAAAAGTAGGCATATTTTTTTCCCTTAACTTTTCCGAAGCACTTCTCTCACAAACATTGTCTTAAACGTGGGATCAATAAAGATTTATTTGTTTGTTGAAAGGATAAAAGAAAAAAATCTATATATTTTTTTAATTAACAAGGTAAATCTTCTATTTTAGGGTATTACGTGAAGTTTTACCTAAAAGAAAAAAAAATTGTATTTTTAATTTTTATTTATTTATTAGAGGGAAAAAATCTAATTAAAAATAAAAATAATAAAAAATTGCTGTCTTGCATTTTGCTCCCAGAGAAAACTGATCCGATTATCCACAAACGGCATCGTTGTGAACCTTTTTAGTCAGCATCCTGTAACCACTTTGTGGACAAGCAGCTGCATTTATTATGCACTGACTGCACTATAACTGACTGAAGGTGGAATCTGATCACGCTGGATAAACACATTTTGATCTCAGGGGTAAACACTGCACGAGCTGTAAATGTGAGATAAGATCAGCAAAGACACATGCTAAGCTCCAAGTGCCAACAAAAACATCTGCCTGAGAAATTCTTCAACATCAGACAGATCTGCTTAAGCCCCGCCCTCTCTGGGCGCCAGCTCCTTCGCACTTTAGCACACAAATTTATGCAATGAAAATCTAAACTCAATAAAATTAAAAAAAATCTTAAAGATTATGTGCTAAAATGTGTCAGAATATTTAGCATAAAAAGGGAACCTTTTCTAGCAGCATTCTAGTTTTCTTAGCATTTAAGAACCACATTTGAAACTAAGATGTTTATGCAGGGAGGAAAGGTAATGCTACATGGTAGTTTTTTACTTCTGAAGAGGGAGAGAAAAAAACTAGAACATTGATTTTCAGACAGCAGCATGCAGAACCAAAACTCTAGGAAAAGAATAAGTTACTCAAATTGGATTAAGGTGGCCACGATTTGCCAGTTCAGAATCATTTTGGGGGGATGTGTACTTGTTGCCTTGTTTAGACTATTGACTGTGTATGAGAACTGATAAAGTGACCCCTCTCCCTGTTGCTCTCCACGCCTAAATCCCATTGAGAAATTAATTCTATTTGTTCTAGCTTTCTAGCTTGAATGTATTTTTTAAACTTTTTTTCTTTAGCGCAATTTATTCAAGCTCAAAACTGGCCAAACAGATGCCTCAGAAAAGATATGGGCTCTCACGTCAAACGTTTGAAACGTATGAAACTACCCGTGATAGGGGTGTGGCCTTCAACAAGCTCACTACTGATTTTTGTCAAGAGTGGTTGGGATAGAAACACTGAATCAGAGCAACTTGGACATTAACCCTTGTGCTATCCTATAGGGTCCCGATGACCCGATCCTTACATTGACATGTTATCCTTCGCATGACAAAGGTGGATAAAGGTAAAGAGGATTTCATGTAATCCATGGACACCAGTGAAGATCACAAATCATTGAAGAAAAAAGGTTCAGCGCACTGTCTAGTGGGTCTAGATGACCCCACTCCCAACGTTAAAGTGCCTAGGATAGCACAAGGGTTAATCACTGCGTACTGATGACGTCTGGCTCCAACAAGGCGATGTCCATATAAAAAAAAACAAAGACTGCTACTGAATTGACTTCATTTGGTTGTAGTCAGAAATAAGGCCTTTTCTAGTGGTGACTTCACTTGGTCCAGTTCTCCTATACAGTCAGTGGTTTCCCTGTGCATTATGGGACAAGTACTTTCTTTGATTTTTATTATTTGTTCAAAATTCCAAACTAAATTAAGTATGCACTTAGTAACGCAATCCTGTCTTTAATTTTTGGAACATTTGCACGGTTGGATAAAATCACAAAGTGCTGAGTCGTGCTTTAGAAAATAATAATACAGGCATCACTATGTGGATACTCTGCACAACTTACAGAAAAAAAGTGAGCACCGTTAAATGCACGAGTTTGGTGTTTTGCTCAAACCTGCAATGAGACCAATTAAAAAGAGAAATCATTTAAAGCTTCTGTTTATGTCTTTTTTTGGACAACTCTGTGCTGACAGGCTGTTTTACTTTGTGAAAGGAGCTCATTCTTTGCATTCCATTTTGGCTGGCAGGAACAATATGGAGAATTTGTGCACTATTAGGCTGTGACCAAACAATGTGGACAGCCTGCTTTCTCTCAAAAGAGGTGGTTTGATCGTGACAAACCTTCAAACGTCTCTTGTGTCTGTTTCTGAGGCTGCCAAAGCAACTCAGCTGCCTCCACTTGCTCTTCGATTGTCTGAAGTGCTGTCAGAAGGCAGAGAAAGAGTTTATATGTGTGTGTGTGTGTGTGTGTGCGTGGAGGGGGGGGGGGTTCGTTTGTGTGTTCAGAGCATCCATGAGAAGCTCTTTAAAACACTCTTTTATTCAGAATCACACTGCTCAAGGTGAGATGAGTGATGAATAATTCAGAGATATTTCCCATAGCAGGAAAAAGGTGTTTTTGGAGGTTAGACAATTGAAAGGCTGTGTGTGTGTTCATTTGTGTGCTTTTAAAAGACAAAAAAAAAAAAAAAGAGAAGAGAAAGTGAGTGGGTGTTTAGCGGGGCAAAGGTGAAGCTCAGGTGGAACTCGTCCCCAGTCGGCCCAAACACGCCTTCTGCATGTGAAACCACCACTGCTGATGTCAGAATATGTCAGAACTTCCCCAATTAGTCACTAAAATCACTTCATCTCATCTGTGAGCGACAGATCTGACTGCATCGCTCCAATCGTATAGCAAACGGGATCATTTAGGAGGGATGAGAAAGCCTATTTTATGTTTTTTTTTTTTTTGACGAGCAGAATTTAATCACTCTGCTTGATTGTTTCCTGCTTTCAACCACAGATCTTTCTGTGCTGTAGAAAGAAGCACAGATTCATGCAAAAATAAGTACAAGTGCTAAATCAACGTTTGAAATACACTTTATTGGGCACACCTGTCCAACTGCTTGTTAACGCAATTTTCTAATCAGCCAATCACATGGCAGCAACTAAATGCATTTAGGCATGTAGACATGGTCAAGACGATCTGCTGCAGTTCAAACCGAGCATCAGAATGAGGAAGAAAAGGGATTTACGTGACTTTGATGGTTGTTGGTGCCAGACGGGCTGGTCTGAGTATTTCAGAAACTGGGATCTTAACCCACAACCATCTCTAGGTTTACAGAGAATGCTCTGAAAAGAGAAGATATCCAGTGAGTGACAGTTCTGTGGACAAAAATGCCTTGTTGATGCCAGAAGTCAGAGGAGAATGTCCAGACTGGTTCCAGCCGATAGAAAGGCAACAGGAACTCAAAGAACCACTGGTTACAACCAAGGTCTGCAGAAGACCATCTCTGAACGCACAACATGTCCAACCTTGAGGCAGATGGAATCAAACTGCAAAAGACACCAGGTACCACTCCTGTCAGCTAAGAACAGGAAACTGAGGCTACAATTCACATTATCCTGCTCCTACACCTGGCTGTGGATCCTGTCTCTGGCTTGACTTGCACCCCTGACTGTCCCCCCAACTCCGGCTGGATGAAGCTCGTCTGCTGGACTTTATATATGTAGTTGTAGTTAAGATAAGTTGTAGATAAGTTAATTCTTCTCTATGAGTTCTGGTAATTCGCCTGTCTGTCCTGGGGGAGGATCCCTCCTTCATGTGGGCACCCCTGAGGTTTTCTTGTTTTTTTCAGGAATCCGTTTTTTTAGGAGTTTTTCCTTAAAGCAAAGGGGGGTCTAAGGGCAGGGATGCCAGTTTAGCTTAGTCAGTTTGTTAGTTCATTTTAGTATTTTCCTATTGAACTCCATGTATTTATGATCCTTTGGAGTTCATGTTTCACTTTTTCAATTACCGATTCGAAGCCCATCGAGACGACTGTTGTTGTGAATTTGGGCTATACAAATAAAATTGAATTGAATTGAATTGAATTGGATTGAAAAGACTTTTACAATAGATCTAAACACTATTGGAGTTGGACTTTAAATACTCTTTCCTCACTTCCCTCACTAATGAGGAGGTTTAGTGCAGATGTGAACACCAAAGGTCACATTCCTGCATGTCTTCCAACATATCCTGCTCTGGCATCTTCTGATTGGCTGGACACACCTGGTCCAGGTAATCACCCATGAGTAGGGTAAGAATATGGGGAAAACATGCATTGAAGCCTGTAATTGCCCGCTGGTTTAGTGTCTTGTGAGGGCAGTAATACGGTGAATAAACCTGCCAAATATCAGTTTAGCTGGATTTTCCTTTTTTTTTGTGTCAAAATTAGATTTTTCTTTCATTTGCACCACTTTTTTTTCCAAAACCCAAATCCTAGATTTTTGCCTTCAAAGTGTCCTACAGACCAACCCATCACTCCTTTTGATCTTAAAATCACCCTTTTTTTTTGTTTTTAACCTTATTTGGGCCAGAAATGTGGAACGTCTAGTTTGGCGCGTCGTTCAGCGTGGACCCCATGACGTGACGCAATGTACAGTGGGAGAAATCACCATGTTGGGCTATTTTAGTAAAAGCAGTCAATTTGTTTCTTTTCTATTTCACTTTTTGTCCTGTTTTTTGTGAATTAAACCTGTAAGTAAAGATTTAAAGAGCTTTTATCGTTGGAAAAATATTTCTTAATTAAGTCAAAATTCAATGAAATACATGTTTTCAAATAAATTAACTTCATTTTCCAAAGTAAAAGAAAAATCCCTTCAGTAATTGTGTTTCCTTATACTTTTATTCTGGTAAGTTAGACGAAGAGCCACCTCGAGTCCTTCTGCACTTTATGCTGCATTAACAATAAATCGGATCAAATGTTGTGCACAAATAATGCTTTACTTTTTGTGGCTTTTATTTATGTACTTACAGATTATCCAAAAAAGGTTTGTTTCGTAACCAAACCAAGACGTGCAAACCTCCTTTCCAGACCGCACTGCAGAGGCACTAAGCACTCTGACATTCAACCTTTTTCCCTGGGGGGATGGACCTATAGGGGTAATAGCCTGTGAAGATCTAAGGAGACGCAGGATTAAAAGAAAGAACTCGACTCTCGAGGCTGCTTTATCACGCATGGGTGTGATGCAGAAATGACCTTAATGCGGTCTCATAGACCCAAATTTGGAATTCCTGCAGTCTCATACAATTCACTCTATTTAAACTTAAAGTAGTAACTAACTTTTCAGTGCTTTGAACTTGTAGTTTTCCTTTTTAATCATCTCAAAGAAGATTGTTTCTTCTGTTGCGGTAGGATTTTGCTGTGACACGAGTTCATAACCTGCAGGGGGCGTGGCCTGTGGAGGATCTCATGCACTCTGTAAAGCATTTCAGAGTGTAAATCACTGCAAACTGAATCCTGAGAAAGTAAAAGGAACGTTGTTTCAAGAATATTGACTTATTTTCTGTTTTGCAAGAAAAATCATCTTATTTATAACATTTTTCAATGGCAATTTAATCGTAGTTTGAGAAAACATGTCTCTGGGACAAAAATCTTTCTTCTTAAAATAAAATTTTTTGGTTTAAACAATTTTTCTTATCCGCTTTAGCTGATTTTTTCTTTGCTTATTCAAAGAAAATTTTTCAAACTGGAGAAATTTTGCACCTTTGTACCGGGGGCGTGTTATTGCTTTTTTTTTTTTATAAATTTATTTTTTTATGTGTTATTGATTTTTAAGTTGTTATGCCGAACTAGGCAAGTTGACTTTATGCTGTTTGTCATGCATCATTTTTTTATGGTCCATCTAAAAAACAACAACAGACTCTTAATTTTTGCCTCATATTTTCTAAGTATTGTTGATGACAAATTAACCCTTGACACAGTAGCCACGTCCCAAAATGCAACATGTTCCTCAAAGCCTACCTAAGCCCCACAGCACCTTTTTATTGAGTCTTTTTTATGTATATTTAAATCATATATATATTTAAATATTGGTGATAGAACATTTTGGATTTGGAATATCCCTATTGGATAGTAAAGAGTTGCCTGTTTTCATTCATTTATAATAAAGGAAGATTACAGCCAAAAACATTATTTGGCATATTTCACTGCATCAGATTTTTTTCTATTGATTTCTACTAATCCCTGATTTTAAAGAGAGGAAAAAAACGAAAAAAAAACTGTAAAAATGTTTGACTTTTGCTCAAGTTGTGTTATTCATGAAGTGATGTATTTCTTTTTTTTTTTTTTGATAATGGTTGTCTTCTCACCTCATCTCTGGTCCCATGACAGAGTGTCTGCGAAGCATGGCCCTGGCCTGGGCGCTGGTCAGGTTGGACGTCGGTTCTCTGTTGATGGCCAAGATGACGTCCCCCACCCCCAGCCTACCATCATGGCAAACCGAGCCCCCCTGGACCACACTGCGCACCAGCATGCCTGAGCCGTCCTTGATAGCACTCACCGACATGCCTGCCAATGTGCGTACACATGGACACACGCACACACAGAAGCACACACAAGCACAGGTGAGTGGAGGGTTGGCTAAGACTGTGGTGATTGCAAGCCAAACACACAGACGCTCACCCAAACAAACACCTCGCAGTGGCAACAATCAGCATAATCAAGTCAGACACAAGGCAGATTAGCGCCCAAGCAGGACCACACACACACCGAACATTTGCACAGCACCATCTTAGTCACACAAAGTGCTAACACACATATATGCACACAAGCGGGGGGGGGGCTTGGGACAGAGGGAACCGCAGGGTTAACACTTTACCGGGTACACAAACACCTGATTTCCACAATTTGGACACTACAAAGATTACAGAGAAGCATTCATGCAAGTCTGTCAATCCAGGCACACATCGCAGGAGGAAATAAGGTGCTTGGTGTACCACATCATCATCTACAAATGAGTCACATCCACAACACTATGGTCGTACATAATTTGAAAGTGGATAAAAATAAATGACTGTGCTTATTTTGAATAAATAAACTGTTTTTATTGATTTTTTTTATTACATTCAAATTACAATACAATCATAGTGCTTGGTGTACATTCAATCAGCTGAAGACAAGACAGGACAAACAGAAGACACACATTACAAAGACAGAAGAATCTAAAGCCCAATGTTTCACAAACGAAAAGCCTAAAACTATTTCAAATACTTAAAAGTACATTACAAATGCTTCCACTAGTGGGTAATTAGTAAATTCACTTTTATATGTATGTTTTACCTCAGAACAATTCCTTGTCAAACAGTTTTAAACTAGACATTTGAAACATCTTTTTAAACGTAAAAAAAATCAGTCAAATGTCTTGTACTTTTATAAGCAAGATGATAAAAAATACAGTGTTTTTTTTTTTTTTAAAGCCGCCGTAACAGCCATCCTGCAGAAGTTCAAACAGGGTTCCTACAGGCATTTACTAGTTATTTTTAATTAGTTGCATTGAAAGTCCAAAGACCCTTTCAATGAAACAGAATTTCATGCCTACTTCAAAGCCATGCAGGAAAAAAAAGAGGAGCAGCAAGCTCCCACCACTTTACCCAATGGTGCTAACCAAAGACTGTATATGAGAATTAAGGGGGGAGTGACCCCTCCCCCCTTGAATTCCAAAAAGTAAGTACCCGCTGGCTCCGAGAAGCCAAAATCCCCAAAGCATCCATTGACAAAGAAACAACTCAGTTGTCATTCTATTTGTCAGAATAACCATTCTTGCTAATTCTATTTTTTTTTTTATCACAATGTTTTTTTTTCTGTACTCATATATGTTATAAACTAACCAATCAGATGCCCCAATAAAAGTATGTGGTGCCTTCTGGCCACTATGTCAAAAACGTTTGACAGATTTTGGACCAATCACTGCTTACTGGCTACAACATGGTGGCGTTTGAATGCCATAAAACGGTGACTGTATTGCGGCATTTATTATAGGTGACTTAACACTCCGTCGGTCCAGATCTCGTATACAGTCAATGGTACATACCAGAGAAGGGACTTTCTTCAACCAGGTCTCAATAAATGTGCCCTTCTCCATTGCATGTTGTGTTATGTGGATTTAGAAAAGTGTGTGAGGTAATCTGAAAATCTGGGGTCCCTGTACTAAAGGACCGTCTAGTCTCTCTGTAACAGCACAGAACAAGCCTGATTAGTAAGTGGAACCCACTTCAAGGGGTTCCCTTCACCATCTAGATCGAAGACCGCAAAATTTCATCTTTTCTTTTTTTGCAGATGATATTGTCCTCTGGTTTCATCAAACCAGAACTTTTAATGCGCAGATGGAATAGGTTCGAATGAGATTTGGCACCTCCATGTTAGAGGCCATAGCTCTCTACTGGAAAAGGTGGTTTGACCTTTCTAGGTGGGTAGGGAGCTCCTGCACCAAACGCCGAAGTATTTTGGGGTGTTGTTGATGAGAGACGGAGGGATGGAACATGAGATTGACAGATGTAAAGGTGCAGCGCTTGCAGTAACACGGTTGCTGTAGCGATCCATAGCAGTGAAGAAGGAACTAAGCCAAAAGGCAAGGCTCTAAGTTTACAGGTCGGTCTATGTTCCTACTCTCATCTACTGTCATGACTTAAAGGATTAGGATTAGATCCCAGATTCAAGAGGCGGAATCATTTTTCTCCATAGGTACCTGGGATCTCCTTTAAGCTATATTCACACCATGAACATAGCTTGTGTGCTACATGTATTTAAGCAAGCTTATACCATGGTCCGGGTGAATACTCGATTCTGACTGGCTGCTGGGTGTGCCAGTTATAACCGCACGCCCCAAAAAGAAGGTCCAGTCACGTATCTTAAATCTTCTGTATCACTGCGCCGGCTTCTTTAAAACAACCTTTAGCTTCGTCATCTGGACAAAATCAAGCGGTAAGAGGTGAACTTTCTCTCTGAACTGATGCTTTATTCAACCCATTGGGACGATCAGCATGTATATATCGCTTTAAATCGCAGAATCTTGACTGAAGCGGTGGTTCGGCGTCTTGTCATGGTAACATGACAAGGCGCTGCACCACGTAACAAATAGTCAGCTTTTCGTGAAAAAAGCAATCCAAATCAGAAAAAAAACACGAATTAAGGACTTGTGAATATTTATATCTTTTGACCATGGTATAAGCGGGTTAATGGCCTTCAAAGTGTTCATTTTCGGCATTAACGCACTTGTGCCCTTGTATGTCGAAGGGTTCAGGTTTCCACGGCGTGCGCTAAAAGGTGATAATGCAAACTTCACCGGCCATTAACCCTTAGATGTCTAATGAGAAGACCGGGCTTTTGTGTTTTAAAACTCTCGTGCTCATGCGTAGCTTCGCAGGTTCCTATATCTGTTTTTGGCTTCTATGTACAAAACACTTGTTGACAGTTAAACCAGGTTGGACTTTGACCAATCAGAGACTCAGATTTGGTAGTGTTGTATGGATGACATATTTGAAAATTGTTAATGGAGGGGACATTAATAATTGGAGTTTGTACCCAGACAGATTTATATGAAGCCAAGTCTTTCAAAAATCAGACTAAAGTTGTGAAAGGTGGAGCAAGGTGGAGCAAGATTCATAAGATTTGAATAGCATCAACATTTTGCACCAATCCTCTTCCAACTGTTTATCGGCATATATGTGCTAGGAACAGGATAAAAACAACAAGGAAGAAGAAAAAGCTTCTTTTTGCTTGTCCAATGTAAACACCATGGGCTACATGCATTCAAGAATGCCTTTTTGTGTCAAATGCCTAGTGTGTACATTGCTTTTGAGATAAAGTGACGACCTTGGACTAGAATGGAGGATTTGTGAGGTTGTCTGGGACGGTTCTCAGTAATTTGATTTTTTTCTATTTTTTAAAACCCATTTTGTACCTTGTTGAGCTGATGTTGCCTTTAGTTAAACACAAGGGCAAGATTCTTACAACAAAATGTACTTTTTACACAAAATGTTAATGTTGGTAATTGTAGTCTTTTTGCAAACTCTGGAGGAACCCTGTTTGATGTCATGATCTACAAAACTTTCAAAAACAAAACAATAATACAATTATGACAGATAAAACAGCGAAAGCTCTTCTGCAAATCAAACATTTTCCCAATTTTTGACGCGACTCAAGTATTTTCTCTTTAAAGACAAGGGGATGAAGGTCAAGGTTCAGGAGGACATTTTACTTAAAATATATACGCTCAGAAGATATACAATAAAATTATGCAAAGGTCTCTAACATAATTTAGTCGGCTCTGGAGGCTCTGGGATCAATAACAGTGACACAAATATGACCTTCAAAAAGAAGAAAAGCTGTCTTGGCTTGGAATATTAAGCTGCAGTGAGTAAAACTGTGTTTTGGGGAAAAAGGTGCAGGCTATGTTTTGGTTAAAATTCACTGAGATGTTTTGCTGGATTTTAGTAAGCAAATGGAAAATTACAGAGAAAAAAGTTCATATTTTAATTTCCAGAAATCACGATTTAATACATATCTGGAAGACAAAAATATTCTAAGCGGATGTAAACCCCAAATGCAGTACCGCATTTCTGCACTATAAAGCACACTTACGTGATAATCGGAATTTTATTATTATTTTTAAACGATAGTGTGCCTTATATCTGTAACATCTTAAATATGTATTATTTCAGTTAAAGCAATTCTATCAAAATGTTTGTCTGTTTTTTAAACAAATTGCAAAAAGGGTTGAGTGTGATGGTAAATAGGCTAATGTGTAGCGATGTCGGACAGTGGATTTTCTGGGAGATATCCCGCTCACAGTAAAGTTTGTTTAAGTGATATCAGTACAAGGAATTCTGAATACACTATCGAGGCTAACACTTCTAGTGTGGCTAATAAAGTCTGACTGACTGATGGCTCATCTCTGACTCTTTTGTCTTGCTTAATGCACCTGAAGCTACGTTGCCACCGCCCTTGGCAAGGTGCATTCAAGCGACCACTTCCATCAAAAAATCTATGTAAAGAAGCATAAATGTGCTTTTCTGGCTTCTACATTAAAAACTCTCGCATTCACATGTAGCTACGCACATTATTAAGACCTTTTTTCGGTCTGCAAAACATAAGGCCCATAAACAAACACTGACAGTTAAACAAGGTCGAAATTTAACCAATCAGGAACCCAGTTTGGTAGTGACATACGGAAGGCATCCCTTTTCATTTACGGAAGTGCCAACCATTTGAAAATTGATCATAGTGGACAAATTGATCACTACGGTTTGTGCCCGACCAGAATTATATGACACCAAGGCTGAATCCAAGTTGCTTTCCTAGCGCTCTGGCTCCTCTTAATTGCTCCAATTATGGGGCATTTGAAGTTATGGTGATGTCTGTTTTTAAGGAGGAGACGTAGGGACTTAGGGCAGGCTATCGTTTTGCCAGCAGGATGATCTGTATCGTGTCATGGAAGAGAAATGCAATTTTTCAAATGGGTGGCTCTGAGGCACAGTAGTTTTATACTCAAAAGTAAATCATATGGTTTTGTTTTACATGACTTATAAAGTTCTAAAAACAATGTTGTGTGTTTTCCGAACTCTGGCAGCTACGCGCTAACGTAGATCACCTATTGATGGCGTCATCGAGAGGTAGTAACATCCCAATTTGAAGACAATTTTTTTTTAATCTCTCTCTACTTGGAGGGATAAATGTAGTGATAGGGAGAAGTCTTAAAGGTAGGGACTCGGATATGGCTTTCATATATCGGAATAAAGCTGAAAGAGAAAGCCTGGAGCAAGATTTGCAGGTTTTGCACCGCTTTGAAATTTCGTGCCAAGTCTCTTTCAACTATAGTTGGACATATTGGGTACCAAATGTGTACTGATCCCCTGCTATAACGCGGTCTACTTTTTACGGTTTCGCTACTTCACGGATTTGCATTGCGCATTCTGTTCTGCATTCTGATTGGCTAAAAAGTCACTCCGCTTCTTCTCTACCTGTGCGTCAATAATGTTGCAGTTTAATATGTACACGTACGTAAAACAGCTTGCCAAATTTAAATTACAGTCGTGGAAATTCTCTAGCAATTTCGAGTTTCTCTAAAACCCATAGAAAAAAGAGCAACAACAGCTGTCTATCACTATGTTTTTCTCCCGATCAAACACACCTGCACCGCGGGCTTCAAAAGAAGAAAACACTGCAGAGCGGAGTCAGGATGCAGCGGCTCAGTCTGAAGAGCATTGAAATACACCTGAGTCACTATTTGTCCGACTGTACTTTGTATTTTTTCCATAATCATTTTAAATGTTCTCCTGTTTAATCCAATTACTCTGGTCCCGGTGGGCGGGGCTAATCTCCGCAATTTGAAGCCTTATGTTCACATTGATGATTAAAATTATTATTTGACAGTACAGTACAGAGTTATTTGTTGAAAAAACGTTTTTAAAGTACTTTGATTTGTGAAACAAATGCTTGATTCTGTAAAATGGTTTGTCCTTTCTTTTCAATGTATAATAGAGTATTTAATTGGATAATAATTGTAAAAAAATAAAAAATAAAGGAATTTACTTCACAGATTTTGCCTATCACGGGTTCATTTTGGAACGTAACCCCCGCAAAAAACAAGGGTTTACTGTATTGTGAACACCGTATGCCAAACATGCATCACGTGCCTGGTGTGAATGTGTAATAGTAGTTTGGTGGGCCTTATGTATGACATGAGTTTATAAATGGACCATTTATTGACTGTGTACCTTATAATGTGGTATGCCCTCTAGTGTGGAAAACAAAGTAAGGTAGTTTGGGCCCTTGATTGTTTTCTGAGGCCCATATTTAAATAAAACCAAACTCTACAACAGGCCCCCATCTACACACTGTGGTGCAGTGCCTGGGATTGACTGAGTTTTTCCATAATACAAATCAGGCTCTTTGAGTATGCTTTGCATATCACCTGCAGAACAAGGTACAGGGATGGCTGTTCACTCAGTTTTTGTCTGTCATATTTGAAAAACCTGACATTGGACCCTTTATGAAACTCTTAAGTATTAAAAAAAATAATTTAACCTGTACGGACATAACATGTACAGTTTAATTTGGGGTATTAACTTGACTTCTGTGTGACCCCCACTTTACCTTTACATACACACACACACACACAAACACACATGCAATTATCTCCTTTCTTATTTCAAATGTTCAGTCACCATTCCTCTTCAGGGCAGTCGTCATCACCACCTCCAATTAGAGTCATTAATGCCATGCCTGTGACGTACACACACCAAGACACCATCACCATGAGAAAGACGGAGAACATACCAAGGCTACGGTTGCCCCGGACAACAGTGATTGTCCTCTCATAGCTTGTGTGGGAGGGGAGAGGTGGGGCTTGCTGATTTCTGTACTCTTCCATGACGCCAAAGCGATGATGAAGTTGGTTTTCCTAAGAAAGACAATAAAAAATGAGTATGAATGTATACAAGCTAATATAGAATGAAAAGATCAAATTGGAACACATTTACAAGATAATTCTTTTAGACTGCATTTTATCATTGATTTTCTATTTGACATCAGCAAAAGTCTAAATGTTCAAGGGAAATGTCAATTTAAATGTTTTAATTTACTTTTGTACACCCATAGAACAAATGTAAAAACATCAAATTTTGTTGTTCACTGCACTCTGAGTGAAGTCAGAGATAGAGTTGATCGAAGAAAAATAGAGCAGAGTTCACAGGTTCTTCAAAATATTGGACCAGCGTCATGATTAAACGTGGTACAGAAAAGAAGGTGAACAAACTTATCAAGATCTGATTTTACTGGAATGATCCACACTGAGCTGTATTATAATAAAGCTCAATGCGTATTGCTTTTTGTGTAGCACCTTTTGTATCAGTAAATGAAAGTTTACCATCATTGGTTCAATCCAATTTAGTGTTAAACCCACCATGTACATGTTCTCTTAACCTGTGGTCAAAGCCTTAGTCACCTGCACTCATAATGTGGTATACACATCCAGGCCCATTGAGGTTTGTATAATCACCTCAAAGACGTCATGAAAATGAAACGTACAACTATTATGTATGTGTGGTAAGTGTATCCTGAAGTAAGGCTAATGTAAGTTACACATACCGATGACGTACTGCGTCCTGACGCCGCGCCCACATAAACTACGCTCTAATCGAAGAAGCCGCTCGGATGAGAGATATTTGTCGAGTTGAATTGTTTAGAACTTTCATTTTATGCTTTAATCGTCTAATTTTCTAATAGCCAGTAAGGAGCCCACACTTATCACGTGAACAGTCTGCATGATTTGCGAGGGTTAAGAAAAATTATAATTAGTAGGATGTGCCTGCGGTTCGCCTGTTTTATCCTAACTAATCCTACTGAAGTATTTGCTATGTCCTGTCACCTGCAGCAAGCCTGTAGAATATTTTTTGCTCTACAGGCTCACCGAGTGGTCTACCACCTTGATATTTTGTGGGGGGACTCCTGCATGCCCAATACAGGTTTGCCCATTTTTGGTCCACAGACAGCCTGTATCCACCCGTAAGGGCTGTTGTGACAAAGGCTTAGTGTTTTATTTAGCAAAGGCTCAAAAGAGGTCAGATCCTAATTTAACAAGAGTTGCTGTTACAAACGGTGTTTTTGTTGAGTTTTATTTTCATATTTTACTTTATGGAATTCATCCTTTTGGTTTTTTATTTTTTAAATGGTTTCTGACTTTGTGTCTGTAGTGCTGAGTTCAATCAGATTGTTGTCTTCCTGCTGCTCATAGTTCAGCCCTCTGTGGCTTTCAAATCTTCACACCTGGTTTGAGTTGCAGTTACCAGAACCACAGCTTGTTATTTCATCATCCTTCAACGCGTTTGTGTCATCCTGGTTTTGTTTAATCCTTTTTACATCCTGGTCGTTTTTCCTGCCCTGTTTCATGTTGTTCTTCACAAAAGTTATTTTCCTTTGACTTGATTCTTGTTTTGTCTCAGTTACGTCATCCTTTTTATTTTTTTTATCTTCTGTGTGCAACACCTATCTTTTATGATTTTTATTTTTTTAAATGGCTGTAGATGATTTATCTGATCTCCTCCACCTTAACTGCACAACGGCAATAACTAAAGAAATGCTTACTTTAAGGCCGTCACTCACTAAATAAATTACTTAAGATAAGCATGTCCAAAGTCCGGTCTCTGGAGCAAATGCGGCCTGCATTAACATTTTCACCGGCCCATGAGGTCCCCAGCACTCTCCAATAACAGTGCGAATAATTTGTTGATTGTTACTGCCTAAATTAGATCATAAGCCATGTTAAACATGTGGCAAAACCACAGTGCAACCCTTTTGTGACACTTTCTAGCTCATTTCTAAAATGTCAACAGTAAAGTAAACTTAAAGAAAGTTGACAGGGAGGGCAGCTGCTTTTATGACAGGTGGAAATGTGAGTATTTTTTTCACCGAAATACAAGACATTTGTTCCAAGAAAATGGTTGTTTTCGAGACATGCTTAAGCTAACTGGTTTTAAAATAGCAAATTCCCAGTCAATTTGATAAAAATGTTTAGCCTGTGTCGTTTTTTTAAGATATTGTTTCTGCAGGAGCTCATTAGAAACTTGCCCCTCGGTTGTGGGTGGGACTGTTGGTGCAAAAGTTAGCTCTTTTAATTTCCCATCAGCCCTGTTTTTACACACTCTCCTGCTAGCTTATAGCACCTCACAAGCCCAAGCTAACATTAGCATGACATAAAAACCGCCGAGCAATATTGGAGCTATCCAGCCGTACAGTTTTGAGTCAGATGGCAGCTCAGATGAGGAAAATGAAGGCATTAATGGTTCTATTTGTCTGCAAGTGGTTACTTCAGAACTGTAGCAAGGGAGACTTTGGCCTGCCCTTGGCAGTCGCTGCGTCACAAACCTAAGCTTTTTCAGACTGTGCACTTTTCATCTGCTCCTGCATAAAGAAATTCTCAAAAAAACACAGTTTTAATCTTAAATTAATTTATACCATGTTCTGGGTGAATAATCGATTCTGATTGGCTGCTGGGTGTGCGTTAAAAGTGATGAACTGAACTGAACTGATGCTTTATTCAACCCATCGGAAAGATCAGCATATATATATATATATATATATATATATATATATATATATATATATATATATATATATCGCTTTATATCGCCAAGAGGTGAACTTTCCCTCTGAACTGATGCTTTTATCAACCCATCAGAAAGATGAGCATATATATATATATATAGCTATATCGTAAACCTTGACTGCAAGCGTTGAATTAGTCTAATAAAGCCGCCGCACCACGTAACAAATAGTCCGCTTTTTGTGAGAAGCGATCAATCGTATTACTAAACATTTAGTTCTACACTTAAGAGGATGATTATAAATGTTCAAAGTGAGAATAAGCATCAGCTTTGATTCCTCCTTTTGCTACCCTAAAAAGGTTCTCTGCTCCTTCCACCGCCCCCCGGTCATTCACCCCCAGCTGTGGCTCCATCAAGACAGATCTCCTAGCGGCTGGGAAGCTCTCCACGAAAGGTGAAGACCTTAGTGCATAAATGTAAAACACTGCAAAACATTTGACTTCTTTATACCTCCGGCACTTATAAGTGTCAGAGAGGAGATCTTCAATTTTTCACAGGAAATGCGAGCAACTGCCAGGTTTTGGGCTCTCCGCTGCAACAAGCCGTTCTTTGATGAGAAAACTAGCGAGAGACATTGAGTCAGAACTGCATGTTCTTTTGTCAGATCACCTGTCAAATGCAGGCAGTGAGCAGCTCTCACCGGCTGGAAGTTGTTGGCAATTAAGCAAAAGCGAGTGGAGCAGGTTGCCTCAATAGGACTTTAATCGAGACCACAATGCAAGTCTTTGACACGAGCACTTTCTCTATACCTGACACTCTGACACCGATACAGCCGAGCTCTTCGCCATGGAACATGAATGAAGAAACAAACTCTGGGATCTCATTTGGAGCAGGCAAAATGGCACAATTTTATTATTGCTCATGAGGAGAGAGTTTTCTTTGTTGTTTACTTTAAATGCAATTGGCCTTCAAGGATAGAATTCTTGTGGCTTTAGAAACATTAAGAACTTTCATATTTACAATCTGTAAAAACCTCCAACTGTTTGGGTTTTTTTTTATCCCGTACAATCTTTAACATACTTCTTATGCTACGTTCACACATTGCCTGTCATGAACGTCCTTACCTGGCATTCTTGAATCCGCTGTTAGCATATGGACTGTTGCTACCCAGTACTAGTACATGTACCTACAGTTGGAAGAGGCTTGATGTGAAATGTTGAAGCGGTACAAATTTCGTGATTCTGGATTCAGGCTTTTTTTTTCAAAGCTCTATTCTGGTGGCCTTTAAATTCTGTCTGGGCACAAACTGCAATTATTAATCTCTCCTCCGTGATCAATTTTCAAACGGTTGGCACTTCAGAGAATTATATATGAATCCATACGTCACTTACAAGTCTGAGTCCCTGATTGGTCAAAGTTCAACCTTGTTCAACTGTCAACGCGTGTTCAGTGGCCGTGCATTTGGTACGTAGAGCCTGAAAATGATTGCCGGAGCTTCGATATATCAAAGGGTTGGTGTCATATGAATTGTTCAGTCGAGGACAAACCCTTATTATATTAATTTCCAATTCATTTTTCAGCCGAGATCTGGAGCTCCGTGGAAACACTTATACGTCACTACCAAATCTGAGTTGCTGATTGTTTAATTTTATGTTAACTTTTTCAAAATACTTATTTTGCACAAAAAACCCAAAAATCTCGTGCATAGCAATGGAGGCTACAAGAGTTTTGCGAGCAGCGAAGGCAGCATAGGCGCCCTTTGCATGGACTTTTCATTTGAAGTGGTTGTGAACCTGCTTGGCGGTGTGAACATAGCTTTTAGAGTAAATTTCAAAAATTATGTTTTATTTTGTAAATAAAAAAGTCCTACTTCTACAATCAAACTGCTGGTGGTAATTTTCTTGTGACATACCGTGGAACACAGCTGGTTAAAGCCGGTGTCTTCTGGGTTCCAAGATGTGGTATTGATGTTATCCTCCAGCTGCTTCAGCTAACAGGCTGACCTGGAGATGTGGCTGTCGGTGTCATCACTGAAGCCAGCGCTTCTCTGGAAATGGGGGTCCAACCGCCGCGCAGTTCCAGCTGAGATATAAAGGAATTCCAACTTTGAGTCAAGGAGCATCATTCAAGCACACCAGAAATAATAATAATACATTTAAATCATGAACATAGATTTAAACCGACAAAAAAAAAATCTATCTGTATTATTCAAACATGAAGCAACAAAGCTGCAGAAGGTGACTGCAAATGAGACGCCCTCTACTCCCCCCCGCCTTCTCTTGTAAGTCTGTAGGTGTGAAGTGCGAGATTGTGTTCGTCTCTCAGCTGCATTAAAAATTCAGAGGGCCTGTAACTGGATTCTGTGCTTCTTGTTACTAAGCCACTGTCCAAAACAAAAAAGGAAAAAAGAAATGCAATACGTCTGAACACATAACTCTACTTAAGCCATGTACTGGACATTTTTGAATTAACAAACATAAATGGATATTATCTGCACAAATTTTACTATGCATGTTAGCTGAGAAGGAAACCTAAACACTAGTTTGGCTCAAACGTACTTTAGTCACTTTTTTTAATGCATACAACGGTTAGTGTAACAATATTTCATTAAATAAAGGGATTTATATTTCAATGCATCCTGCTGCCTGACGCAAAGCAGCTTGACTAGATGTTTCCTCCAGCGGAGGCCATGTCGGGGTAAAAATCAGGAATGCTCCAATTACTGAGAGAATAATTAGTATTCTGTAGGTTTCAAAAAGCTGCATCTGCTTAGCTTACAGCAGGGCTAACGTCACCAGTTTGATACATTCAGCATTTTTAATACTCATTTTAAATCGCATTACCAGTTTCTCTGTGCTTGTACAACTTTGTAATTATTATTAAATTAAATTAATTTATCTCATATAATTTAAATTTAATTTAATTTATTTAATTTTTAATTTAATTTAATTTAATTTAATTTAATTTAATTTAATTTATATTATATTATATTATATTATATTATATTATATTATATTATATTATATTATATTATATTATATTATATTATATTATATTATATTGGCCGTTTGTCATTTTGTAGTGCTGTCTAGATTTACAAATCAAAATCCAGAAAAAATTACCAGAAGTCTCTTGAAAGAATGCATTGAATTTATTGATGCCGACTACTTTTGGGGAATATGAACTGTAATGCATGTTATATATATATATATATATATATATATATATATATATATACTTCGCATCCTCCATAAGAAGAGGATTCACTGTTTTAGTGCTAGTGCGGAAGGAAGTCGGACATAGCCGATAATTTCAAAATCCAATGTCTGGGAAATTCCCCAGAAGTCTCTGTGAAAAAAGTATTGTAAAGTGTATCAATGTGGATTTGATTGGCGAGTCTAGAACCAATATGTTTGGATCATTTGTGAATTAAAAAACTTTATTTAAGTTTCATTTTTATGAATGTATTTTTGATCAATCATACACATTTTTGATTATTATCAGAACACAATGGATTCATAAGTAAGTAATTATAATATGTAATGTAATTAAGTAATTATGGTATGTATGTAATTGTATGTATGTAATATTAAGTATGTAATTATAATATGTAATTATTCATATTTTGTTGTGCACATGAGTCTGAATCGCTTTAATATAGTCCTGCACTAATAACTTTTAGGGGTTAAGGAGGGGATCCGGACAGGCTGTAAGCTAGCTGGATATGTTAGAATAGTTGATAAAATATGTTATTAAATGTCTACGTTTTTGACTTGAATCGACTTTTAACATTTGGCTCTAGATCATTATGGTGGTGTTGATTACTGTATCACAGGACTTTTCTGCTTCACGCTGTGAAGATGGATGGCTTTCTACTAGATTCATTTGTTGTGTTCCGCTTTCATTTCTTTTCTTTTTTTATTCAGTGGCTGTTACACCAGGGTTCTGTTCTAATCACCCACAGCTGTTTCTCGTTCAGGTAATTAGTCCTTCAGTCTATTTCGATCCACGGTTGTCCGTTTGTCAGCGACAGGTCATCTGCTTTGACGTATCACACTTTAGTTGTGCTTCAATTTGTTTAATTGTTCTATTATTTTAAAGTATTTCAGTGGACGAATAAATAACTCTGCTCATCTTTTGATTCATTTCCAAAGTGTCTCCAGTGTTATTATTTTTATTAAGCTAAAAACATATAAACTTGTGTTGTTTTCTTGGACAGGTTCTGGATGAGGGATATCATGTCGACCAAAAATCAAAAGAATGCTGGACTGTGTTGACAGCACACAAATGTTGGAAAAAAATAAATACATTTGTAGACATTTTTTATGGTGTGGCCAGCATTTTTTTCAGGGGTGACCTGTGCCACAATCTTAATGTTCTTAATATATGTCCTCCATCATTAGAAAAATGCCGCAAGAACATTTTAAAAACGCCATTAGGTCTTTATAAAGATAAAAACCAAATGATGACTACAGCATATAAAAAAACTAAAAACTATAAAGGAGGGATTGGATAAAGCTGCCTCTTCCCACTCTGTTTCAAGCAATTTATCAAACTCTATTTGACAATTATGAATTGATTTAATGTGATACATATGTGTGTGTCCTGTAGTGCATAAGAGCAAATATGTCTACTCCTGATTTGGAGCCAATATAATGCTAAGGAGATAGCAGCATATCTTTTAAAATTGGAAAAATTTATGTTGATTAATATTTATGTTTCTAAATAGGTTAATAAATTAATATCTCAATTCAATTTGATATATCTGTTACTTTTATTGTCTTTTCCCCTTTTTTTATATTTTAAATCAGTCAATGAATCAATCGATCAGTGTCTGTTTCCTTCACCTTACAACTCCTGATACAGGTATCAAATGAAGGAACTTTACAGGGTTCTGAATTTAAATTGATTTTATTTTTTTGACACAATTTTTTTAAAAGTGTGTTTGTATTCAGCCATTTTATCATCAGACACACTAAACCACATGTGTCAAACCCAAGGCCCGCGGCTGCCATGTCCTTTTATGTGGCCCGCGAGAGCATACAAGTTTTTAATTTCTTAAAATAAAAATTGGTGTGTATTTATCCATATCTAGGGGGAATTGGACTTGAAATATTGGATTGGACAATTATACATTAGGACTTAAACTCTGTCCATATAACCTAACCTGACAGATTCAAATTTAAAAGGATTTATGCTAAAGTAACAAGCAAACATATGTTTTCTATGCAACTGCAATTGTCATTTAAAAAGTTATAGTAAATAAATAATGAGTTATTCAACATTAAGGAGTAGCTACATTTAGTTACATGTGTAAGTTATATCTGGCCCTTTGAGGACAACCACTATGCTGATGTGGCGCTCAGTGAAAATGAGTTTGAGAAACCATCCTTTTTGTAATTACACACGATAATCCAATTCCACAATTCTTTGCCGTCACAACACTTAAATCAAAGCTATAATTGGTCATTTGGGATTAAAACTGAAGCTGCATTAATCTTTCATGCTGTAAAGTCTTGGTAAGTAATCCACCTGTGTTCTTTGGATGAACTTGTGCTGTAGATGAGGTGCTGTACAAAGACTTACAGCTAAACTCCACCTAAAAAAACGGATTTCGCTTAAGAATTCCGGCTTTCTGATTCAACCTTTTTTCATTTGTTGTTGAGCAAAACATGGCCATAAATGAGGCGGGCTATGCCAACCTTTTAGAAACTTGCACTCAGCATGCAGACAGTTTTTTTTGTAAAATATCAAGTGACTAACGCTATGCTCAAATGACTTCTGTGTCTAGAAGCTTTGCTACGCATTACAGATTCCAAAGATAAAACCCTTAATCTTTGTGGCATCTTATGAGGACACACAGTTATTTTTCAGTCTTACATACCGGCAGAGGTTTGGCAACACCGATGCGAACTGGACCGTAGTCTGTAGACTTCAGGACGTGAACGGCGTAATCCAGGCTGGAGCCTTCAAGGTCAGTCTCATTGACGAACATCAGTCGGTCACCAGGAAGGAGACGACCGTCTCGATCTGCGACGCCTCCAGGCACCAAAGACCGAATGATCAGGACGGTTTTGGTTGCATCTTCTGGATCCTAGAGTCAAGCATAAGCATTTTTTTTTAAAATACCATATTTTTTGCATTATAAGTTGCATTTGTTTTTTGCATAGTTTGGCCAGGGGTGTGACTTCTATGTGGTTTTAAAGAAATAAGTATTGACTTATATATTTTTTATTTTCCTACTAACAGCCAGTTGGCCTTTAGGTGTGGGTCGGTGCCCAGCTCCGGCGTCATTTTGCCACCCCCCCAAAGGATGCTCTCCCACTCTCCCACCGCCATGTCTGCTCCAGAACTGATCGACCGCGGAAGGGCGGTCGACCCATGATCGTAAGGTTGCAGGTTCGATTCCCGCCTTGCACGCCCATGTGCCGAAGTGTCCTTGGGCAAGACACTGAACCCCACCTTGCCTCTGGTGGGAGGTTAGCCCCAGTGTTTGGCAGCGGAGCCGCCGCCAGTGTGTGAATGTGTGTGTGTGCATGGGTGAATGGGACTGTGACTATAAAGCGCTTTGGGCCTTCGAAAGAGGGTAGAAAGCGCTATATAAGTATACGCCATTTACCAAGTATACGCCATTTGTGTCTCAGTATTCAGTGACTAATCAGGTGCAGCCACTGCAGCAGGGGGTGAAGATCAGCATAAAAAATAGCCTGAATGATCTAATGTACCTAGACAGGGAGATGTGATCACCAATATTTTGGTAACTCTCTTTAAAATGAAAAAATCCTGATTTCTCAAGATCGTCCATGCTTATAAAGTTTATAAATGCATTTTTGGACAAACATTGAGCATCAAATTATACTCATCGAAAAAGAGGCAACGGATGCATCAATCACATTCGATGTGAACGAAGGATAACACCAGGCTAAGCAGATTTGTTCAGAAGCGTCCCACTTTGGGAAGTTTTCTCCAAAAGAAGGAGAACCACCTTCAAATCAGAAGCTCTTATTTTGATAAATGTAAATGGGATAAGTATATGTCACAGCTCTTCTTGTGAAAAAAGGAATTCCTCATCTTGATTTTTCAGAAAAACCTTAGTTGAGTCCGGATTCCTTCACTACGCACAATAAAGTGCATCATACAGTGTGTTCGCCATTTTTTAGTGCTGTCCGAATCTGCAATTCCAAAATCGCGTGCCCTAGAAATTTACAGCAGCCTCTGAAAAACCAGTGTGCATCGATGCTCACTAGAATGGTGAATAAAGACCACAATGCATTGCGTCATAACAAATTTTGCCACAAAAAATGTATTTGAATGTAGTTTTTTTTTAAAAACCATAAACGTTTTCATCTTCAGAACACAGTGGATTCATAAATTATCGTCGCATAACCCTCATATCAATTAGATATTAACTTCATGAAATCCATGACGTCATATTCGCCTTGTAACCCTTGTGCTATCCTAGGTACTTTAACATTGGGAGTTGGGTCATCTAGACCCACTAGACAGTGCGCTGAACCTTTTTTCTTCAGTGATTTGTGAACCTCACTGGTGTCCATGGATTACATGAAATTTTTCCACCTTTATCTACCTTTGTCATGGGAGAACACGTCAATGTAAGGGTGGGGTCATAGGATAGCACAAGGGTTGAACAAAATTTAAAAAAAGTAGTGAGCATGGTGACCGAATTGCTTTTAATTCCCAGAGCACTACATAGTCCCACACTATGTAGTTTATTTGTAGTTATGCGTTAGGGAGGGAATTCGGACCCGGCCCATTCGAATTTCTGGTCTGACCTGGTAGTCCAGGATGCTGAAGCCCAGGCCCAACTCTCCTTTTTCCAGTTCCACAACTTGGGCGTCTTTTTCCCACATGGCAAGAGGCGGCGACATCGGGGGCACGCCCCGTTTAGTAATGTCCTCTGCGGTCGGACAAGGGATAACACAGCCCTGGTCCAACTGGGACGTGCAGAAACAGACAGGACAAGGACAAAAGAACCGTAGGCTTTTTTAAGTGTCATCTTTATGCATAATTTGCTTAAACCTCCTAAATGGCGAGCAGTTTAATACATTTTAATGATCCCACCTACCCCGTGTGCCCTCACCTTGTCATTGAACTCGGCCAGCAGCTCCTTGAGACTGAGTTGAACATCATTGTCGTCGTCTTCCTCGCTCTCCGGAATCGATGGGGGAACAACGCGGGAGCACACGAGGTGCACAGACCTCGGCAATTCCTTCAAAATGTTGACCACCTCCTTATGGGTCTCCCCAACCAGAGGGATCCCATTCACCTGCCGAGAACATGCCAATTAAGCAGAATGTACCGTGTTTGGAAAATAAATCATTTATCAGAATTTCAGGTGTTTATTTATGACTTTTTTTTTGTTTGTTTTTTCTTGGGACAAGACACTCCCCCGATAAATTATTGCAAACAAAGAAAAAATAGCTCATGTCTGGAAAACATCCTAAAGAAGTCAATGGGCAGAGATCAGTGAGGTTGAATTGAATTACATGTTCGAGGTTTTCTGCAATAGAATTTCCACAATATACATGGATGTGTTTGATATATATCTGTACAGATTATGGGATGAACCTTTGACTTTCAGAATAAGGAATGTTTAAAAACGGAAGTAAATGAAGTCAGCTTGCTGCGAGTAAATACTAGCAGCTTGTTCTACGAGGAGAATCCTGACTGATACAAAAAGAAGCACAATTTCTAATCACATCACCGTAAATGCCCCGTCACAGGAAGCACGGTAGTGGAGCTATCATGATGTTAACCTGATTTTGCCCACACAGCCAATAAAGACCCACTCCAGTTATCTTTTGATCTATTGTAAAAGCGTTTTTTAAGTATGATTATGCCGTTTTTAGCCAAAATTAGATAACATTGGTAGTTTTTTTTTGGAACATTGTTTTTGAAGAGCGGCAGGAGTTTCATAGAACTTTGCCTCTGAGTTGTGGGTGGGATCCTTAGTACGGAGCACCCCCCCCCCCCTTCACCTTCCCCATAACTGAGAGCTCTCTGTTTTTTGACACTCTCCCGCTACCTTACGGCCCCTCACACCCCCAACATAATATTAATGTTGCGGCAAAAATGGCGAGCCATATTGTTGACAACTAGCCGTGCAGTTTTGAGCCAGATGTCAGCTGAGACGAGGAAGATGAAGACGTATTTGAATTTGGTCACCTACAAGCAGATGCATCGGAATAGAGTGGAGAAGGGAGCTTGTGGCCCGCCAAGCATATTTTTATCACAAATATCACAAACACAAATTGTCACAAATCTGCTCTTTAACCAGCTGCATCTTTTTTTTGTCGCTTCTGATTTAAAACGATTTGAATAAAGAAATAGTCAGAAATGGAAGAAAAAAAACACACAGAAAATACCATTTTCAGTAAGAACTTTATGCTTTTATGATGTGTTGATACGAGTATGTAAATATTTCCTTAAAAATGCTACCCAATAGACGTGATGATGCTTTTTAGGTTTTGGACGTCATGGTTACGGTACACTACAATACTGCAGCAAACATTTAAGCTAAAGCAGTTTTATAAACAGAATGACAACTTTGACAGGCTGATGCTATCTAATATCAAAGGCTGAGCTGTGACACAAATTATAACTTTTTCTTTTCTTTTAAAGATAAGAAGAACATGAGCCAAGTTGAAGGGAGTTCTGTACAGCGCGTTAAGTTACAGTAATTACTGTAACTGAAGGGTTTGTCAGACTGTTCTCCACCATGAAGAACAAACGTGGGTGCCATGAGCCAATACTCGTCAGCGTTCACATTCATTTCCTACAAGTGCAGCTCAATAAAAAAAAAAAACATTCTGAGTATTTCATGACATCTGCTGTCTAACACCACTTTGATAATAACTGGAGAGAGAAACATTAATAGGTATAATCGCTCAGGGGAACCGACACAGATGTTAGACCAGGGCCGGCGAACAAGTTTGACACCAAGAGGCGAATTTTTTCACTGTGAAAGTCAAAGCGCCACACCCCCACACTGACTTGCCAAGACGTACACACACTAACAACCCTTGTGCTATCTTAGATGACCCCCCCCCCCTTACTTTGACCTGTTCTCCCTACCATGACAAAGGTGGATAAAGGAGGAAAGATTTCATGTAATCCATGGACACCAGTGAAGATCACAAATCATTGAAGAAAAAAGGGTTCAGAGCACAGTCTAGTGGGTCTAGATGACCCCACTCCCAATGGTAAAGTGCCTAGGATAGCACAAGGGTTACAGCCATATTATTTTCCATAACACACTCCTCTCCCTACAACACAACAGCAAGTATTGTACTGGCGTTTATTTCAAGGAAAGTGTCCACCCACACATCAAATGCAGCTTAGCCAGAGTTAACACAGCAACTACCCTGGAGGTCAGATACCCCCTCCACACACACAGGCACCTCTCTCTCATCTCATACACACACACTCTCACTCTTTTCTCTGCCTCTCTCTGACACACAACTACTCAGTGACGTGCAGTGAGGTTGATGGCTGGTGTTTGTAACAACTGAATATTTCAGCGTTCATCCAACAGCTTTTAACTGGTAATTCTTTGTATCTCAACATTCCTCTTTCAATGACCCTTACACCAACAAATACACAAACATTTGGACAGAGCATCCTTTTGGTGTCTGAATAATTCATATTCACAATAAACACATTAAATACATTACATTTCAGTTGTGTGCAACCTGAATTAATTTTAACCATCATTAGAAAATCTTGCTTTTACAATTTTTGTTTTATTTAGAATTTAATGACTGACTTTTTGCACAAAATACTTATGATTGATGAAATGTTACTACATTTCAATGACTCAGCTTATTTATCAACGTGACAGGAAAACAAGTGATACACAGTCGACTAACTGGCTGCGTTATTGACCTGTTCACACCCCTCCTGATCGAATTCAGAACCCGTTCACGTGAATGCAGCCGAACTGCATGGATGTCACTTCTGCTGCAAGCCTCCTAGCTCATGGTTTTACACCCAAGATTTCCCACTTCCAATGAGCCTTAGGGGCTGAAGGCGGGGCTGAAGGCGGGGCTAACCCCCATGATCAGCTCCTTTACGTGGGTGTCGGTCAGAACGGACCGATGCCTTGAGTTCACGTGTTTCAAGGCAATAAAGAGGGACTGGCAGACATTGAGAAGAACATCACAGCAGCTTGAGAGCAGCTCTTTTACACACGGGTATTTCTCTGTTCTCCAAAATGTAACATGGCCTTCTTTCAGACAGATTTCAGCTCAATCATCTCCGGTTCTCTCGCTGCCTCATCAGTGACGAGCGAGGATCTCAGGCAGTCAGTCTCTGCATTAGAGGATCGCGTATGTGTCGGGAGCAGCATCAAACACACACACACTGACAAATTACTTTTTTAAATATTTATTTTTAATACCTTCTGATGGATTTGAATGTGGTTTGAGAGGGAAAAAAACTATGAAATGAAGCACAGTATATAGAAAATATAATGAAAAGCAAAGAGCCGCACGCTCATTGGCCAAGAGCCGCGTATTCGCCACCCCTGTGTTAGACCTTTGCTTTTTTACCTCCAGTATCCGATCCCCGATGAGGATCTTGCCACTTTGGCCAACGGGTCCTTCGGGTAAGATGGAACATAGATAGTGATGTCCCGCCCGAGCTTCCAGACTGATGCCCAGACCGCTGGTTTCACTGAAACGCTGAAGCTGGCAAACCTGCAAAAAGTCAGGAGGCGAGTTTGGAGATGTCAGCTAACCAACACTTTGTCTTTTACATATAGAATAGAATAGAATAGAATAGAATAGAATAGAATAGAATAGAATAGAATAGAATAGAATGCTGTGTTGTCGTCATACAAGGAGCACAATCAAATTAAAATTGTTGTTTAACACTTTAAATAAATGCAGTTATTGTTCTTATGTAGGTTTACTGCTTTCATTAGTGTTGTCATGTGACTACTTTTTAAATGCAATTAATTCATTATCACCTGTAAATAATTAATTGAATAAATCCAATTTTATTGAATCTGAGAACTGCAGAAAAACCCAGATTTTGAGGTGTTTTCATTAAAATTTGTGTCATTGTGGCATGATTAAAGATCCAAATATACAGTAACTAAGTTTTTTATTGTGACAAAAATCCAAACTTTACTTTTACGCCACCAAAGGTTTTTTTTATTATTAGTTTTTTTTTTTTTTATAAAATAAAAAATTACCATGTCCAGAGTCCTCTAGTTATTATTATACTTAATAGCTGTGGTGTGTTGGATCAATACTGTTAAAAACCACAATATCGCACATTAATGACATCACAGCATCGCCAAGAACACACATCTGAATTCCTTCCCTTCTCACTATATAGTGCATAATATAGTGCGTTTACTATGTTGTCGTGCTGTCTGAATCTACAATTCCAAAATCGAGTGCTTAGAAATTTCCCAGAAGTCTCTGTTAAAAATGCTCACTTAATTGGCAAATACTATATAGCTTTTTAGAAGTTAGGCTAGTGGGAATTCAGACACAGCCAGAGAGTGACTCAAGATGTGTTTTTGGCTGATTTCAAATAAAACCATGCAGAAAAAAAACAAAACACGAAAATGGTTGTGGATTAAAAATTAGATTACAAAAAAAAAATTAGCGCACTAATTTGTTTGTAATTAAATAATTGCAATCAATATGATAATTTCATACCACTGAGTTTTTTTATCACAATAATACTTTTTTTTATTTTTTGTCTTACTAATTCAAAAAAGGTCAACTGAATAACCAAAATACATACAGTCACTTCGTATCGTGGTCCAACTGCATGCTGCCACCTCTTCCGTAGGTTTTCCTCGTCCTCAGGGCTCAGTTTTACACCTTTTTAAATAGTCAGACAACATCTTGATGTTAGTTTGGAGTAAATACGTGAATCCGCCCACTCAAAGGCACACATATATTCACATTGTTTTAAGCTCCGCTCAGTACAAAGAGGACCCTATATAAAACAATCACCTTAGTTCCATTATAGGGAGAAGACAGCATCATTGTCTAGGTGAAAAAGCAGTGTCAGCGCACTAACACTAAGATAGACATATATAGAGAGGCTAACACCCACACTACAGGCATGCATATTTGCATCCAGTGCCTTATATTTTCATGGCAAAGTGATTTTTTTTCCTCCCCTTATTTTTGTATTATAACTTTGCAGCAATCAGGGTTTATTTGCTCTCTAATCAGGCCCCGAAATTCTTGTCCAAATAAAGTCGCCGATGAATGACAAGCCATCCAGAAATGAGTTGGATAAACAAATGATTGCATCAAATCTATTAATAGAGCCCCCATCAAAGAGCCGCGCATCAGTGGCACGTTGTTGTTTTGTGATCCCAATCAGCACAAATCACAGCCATGATCCAGTTCTGCACCGCTGTGCGGCGCGAAAAGAAGAACCAACCGTCTTTGAAATCGGGTGGAGGTCGTCGGCTGGCGTACGCCGCTTGCCGGGAGATTTCACGCAGAGAGCAGATCCCTTGGAGACAGAGGAAGACTTTTGAGAAATCCTGACAGATGTGCACACATTCAAAATCCTAAAATAAAAATAAAACATGTTTCCACCAAGAATATGGGAGAGGCAGCATGATAGAGGTAAAAAAAACAACAATTACTTGGGCTTTAAAAAAAAAATGGCACAAAAAATTGGTTTAAGTGACAGTCTGGTTCAGGTGACAGTCTGACACCAGAAAGTTTCATCTGTCAAATTACACCCCAACAGTGGGAGATTCATATGTTTCTGTTAGTGCTGCCTGTTTGCTTTTTCTAATTTTAAAACAGTTCCCTCATGACACGGCTGAGCCCGCATGTCTGCTTTTCTGAGTGCAGAGCACCTGTCTCCTGAATCTTGCCGAGGCCGGCCCTGAAGGCGCTGCCTTCGTGGAAGCTGTGGGATTGACGGAGGGGCTGCTGCTGCAGAGGAGGATCCTGGAGAAAGCTGGGACTCAGACGCTCGGCTTTCCTCAGCAACCTGAGCCGGACCAGAGGTCCCGTCCTCCGGAGCACCTCCATGGCGCGCTGTTCACTGCAGCCCTGTAAGCTCACGCCGTCTACCTGAAGGGGAGAAGATTTTTTTTTTTTTAAAAAGGTGAAAAAATGGCAAAAGAACTCATCCAAACTGATCACATATCAAGCTTGAGGGTTTTCTAGAACTATGTTAGGAGATGGAGGTGCACTGGAATGAATATATCCATCAGCTTTTAGCGGCTCGACTCTCGGGGAAGGAGAAGTCTAACTCCTTAGTGGGTTGTCCGGGCCTGTGGAGGATCGTAGAAAGGAGCGGACGCGTCTTAAGGAAACACAGGTGTTTCTTTGCACTTCCCTTGAGGCACCAACATTAAGAGAGGTCATAAAAATGGACGATTGTCGCAAAGTTGCAAGTCTATAGTGAAGTAATCATCACAATAATGGAAGATGTATGAGTGAGGCTGTCTTACAGGGCCCTTTGCCACTGGACACCTGGAGGATAGGATGCCCATATAAACTATGCTCTGATTATCTTTCTTTTTATCTATGCATTTTATCATTTCTGTAATGAGTTTGATAAATTCTTTATTGCTTATACTACAATCCTTGACTTAAATAAATACATGAAATCATTTAAATTAAGTTAAATTACTTCCTAATTTCTAAAGCTACGTTCTTGCTGGGAATGTGACGTCCATTCAAGAACGCATGTTTCGCATATGGTCTTCACACTGGACTGTTGCTACCAGATACTACCACCTACAGTTGGAAGAGGCTTGATGGGATATGTCAAATCCTCTGAATCTTGTTCCAGCCTTTTACTTTCGGAGTTTTATTCCGATAAACCAAATACGTGGGGCTATATATAATTCTAGCCAGCCATAAAACGCAATTATTCAATTCTCTTCCATGATCAGTTTTCAAACGGACGCCATTCAAACGTCTCTACCAAATCCAAGTCCCTGATTGGCCAAAGTTAAACCTGTGTTCAACATGTGTTTTGTAAGTAGAGCAAGAAAACTTTCATAGAAACCCCTGTAGCTAGCTTGAAACCGAAATGCTCGTTAACACAGACCTTTCATTGGAAGTGGTCGCTCGAACGCACTTTGTCGAGGGCAAACAGTCAGGCTACACGTAAGGAGCGCACACTCATCACGTGAACAGCACTAACGGGCTCCTTTTCCAATGCGAAGGATTTGGGGCTGGTGGAAAAAAATGAAAAACCCTTGACACTCCTGCTCTCCATGTTCTTCACCCATACATAACCTTTCAGGTTTATTACGACCTGTGGCGTACCGTACGCCCGTAGAATAAAGATGGGCCCCCTACGGCCTCACCAAGCAGTCTACTGCCTTGTTATTTCGTGCGGGACAGCAGCGTGCCTCCATACAGGTTTGCCCATTGACTAAGGCTTAAACCCTTCTTACCCACATCTTTCAGCTTATGTACCGTATTTTCCGGACTATAAGTCGCGCCGGAGAATAAGTCGCACTAGCCCAAAAATGCATTATAAAGTAGAAAAAAACATAGATAAGTCGCACTGGACTATAAGTCGCATTTTGACGGGAAAGTTATTTGACAAAATCTGGGACCAAGAAATAATAACTTGCACAACCTTATATGACACAGTCATAGCAGACTGTGTATCTCATAATTTCACAGTAATTCTTTCTCAAACCTATTTATTTATTCCTTTCATGAAGCATCATTGGCCAACTAATACTCTGTTTTCATCCTGTATTTGTAGAAACAATTGTCATTTTTATTGTATTTCTGAATCTATGAAATCATTGGAAAATAGAATATTATGTTTTTAGCCTTCACGATCTCACTGTAAAAAAAGTTTGCTGATTCTCTGAGTCACTTAACATACTCTTAACACTTAACATACCTCATACATCAAATTGACCTAAGAACATCATCTCTGTTCCTCACAAATGAACATAACAGAAGGGTTAACAATGTATTTATTTCAATTTATGTCTAATATAAGTCGCTGCGGAGTATAAGTCGCACCCCTTGCCAAAAGATGAAAACAAGGGCGACTTATAGTCCGGAAACTAAGGTATGTAAAGGGATCCCATGTGTCAAGGGTATTACGTGGTCCTCCCTGAGTTGAAAACGCCCATGATGCCTCACTAGGGTGGCACAAAGCACCAGCTGCTCTTGTCAGAGAGGAGTATTAGCTCTATTCCAAGCCCCTCCAAGGAAGGCAACAAGGCTTCAAAATCCAACTCAAGGGGAGACCCTTAATGCCTTGTAAAGTAAATTCATTTCTTCAGGTAGGCAGATGGACCAGCAGATGAGTCGAGAGCCTCGACTTTTGACTCATTTCGCTTTTAATCATAAGAAAACCAGTACATAGACAGCACTGCAAACACACATCAGATCCCATTTTTTTCCTCTTTACCACAGCTTTTGAAGAAAACGCCCAAATACGCCTTCACTGAAGTGACTCACTTCATACCCGGTGAAGGATCCAACCTCTTTCTGGCTGACAACCATCTCCTCAGGCTTGAATTGGTTGATGAATGAATAAATAAGACGAAAACCTCTGCCTTCAAGAGAACTTACAGACAGGATGATGTCGCCGATGTGCATCCGTCCATCCTGATCAACTGTGCTGCCTTTCGCTATGCTCTTCACCATCACACCAGCACTATAGACTGTAAAAAAAAAAAAAAGACAAAAATCAAACACCGGTTGTGCAAAGTAAAGTGAAATAATTTATGATCTGTGTTTGAAATAGTTCCCGTACACACCTGAATTTAAGTCTCCTACATAGCTGGAAACTGTGAATCCCAAGCCTCGGCTGTTTTTAGTGAACTGCAGACTGAACTCATAGTCATCGTTCAAGTCAATGATCTGGAAAAGGGACAGGAAGAACATATATTTGGGCTCGAAGGATTATCTGTTGCTCATTTTAATATCCTCTAACATCTAAGTGAGTTGGGTGTAGAACACACATGCACCTTGTCATCAGAGCTGTCCTGGCTGAGGACGGGAGATGAAAGGTGATTATCCTTGGTAACATTCCTGGCAATGAGCAGTTTCACCTTGCTTCCAGCATTTCGCAGAACCTGAGCCAGGTGGTCATTTAGGAACAGATGAAAAGTGATGGAGTGTGAGCGTGAATACATAACAGACATAAAAACATGTGATGGGGTGCAACTTTTCTATGTCAAAGTTACTGTTAACACATGCAGTGGGGCAGATTGGGAGGTTACAGGTACGTCGCAAGGTTAACTGTAGCAACAGAGACTTGGACTTGAGTCATACTTCAGCAAACAGGCAGACTAGATTCCAGACATCACCTCAAATGCTTCAAACTTGACTATTGGGATATTTGTGAACAACGTTCATTTATTTATTTTCACTTTAATGACATTAACCTTTTAGGTTATAGTGATCCATTGTTACATGTTTCACTGTTGCTTTTCAAATGGTAAAGATGCAGAAACCCCACCTGATGCTAACTGTGTTGGCATTAACTGTTTTGAAGTGGTACAATGATATTTGCAAAAAGAGCAAAGAAAGCAAATTATAACTTGTATCTAAAATGTTTAATACTTGGATACTTTACTTTGTTTTAAAGCAAAATACTTGGGATATGACTTGGATTTCTACCAAAGACCTGGGACTTGACTTGACTTCAACTCTAAGCCAAAATTTTCAAGACTAGTCTTGGACTCAAAGCCAAAGACTCTTGACTTGACTTAAAATCAAGCCAAAGACTTCAAA
This sequence comes from Oryzias sinensis, assembly GCA_037389245.1. Lineage (NCBI taxonomy): Eukaryota > Metazoa > Chordata > Actinopteri > Beloniformes > Adrianichthyidae > Oryzias > Oryzias sinensis. Next base: position 27,236,499 of record CM074490.1, on the reverse strand, counting down.
TGTGACTTGGACTCACAAAAAAGGCTTCTGCATTCCAACGTTTGTAACTTCGACGTGATGCCTCACCTGTGCTGCTTGCTCGCTGTTCATGCCCGCCAAATCCGTGTCACCAATGCGCAGGATCTGATCTCCACTTCGCAGGCGAGTATCCTGACAAACATTGATACAACAAACGAAGCTTCTTGTTAAAACACAAATCTAACTGGTACATTTGATACATTTTCCTTAATGGAGGACCATTCTCTCAAGAGCCAGCTTTACCCTTCCAGCTGCTCCTCCAGGGAGAATGGTTTTGACCATGATCCCTGAGGCGCGTCCCCCTATTATGCCAAAGCCGAGTCCTTTCCCATCATTAGTCAGCTCTATGATCTCCACATGCCGCCTCTTAACATGTCAGAGAGACAGAAACAGAACGAAAACAAACACCAAAAATGAAAGAACAAGTTTAACAGCTTTTGTGAGGAAAACGGTGGATGTTTTTTTATTTGTACTGTACCTCATGTGCAATAGCAGAAAGGTTTCTCCCCAATGACATGGTGCGGGAAATTCTGGGAGGAGTGCAGTACTAGAGGAAAAATGACATTTCTTGTTGGACTGCGCTCTACAGTTTATTCATCTCTACTTTGGGTTATGTATCATTTCTTTATTTGCATACCTGAGATTCGGCATATGTGTAGTTGTCTGGAAAAAGGTCTGAGAAGGGGAGCTCATGTGAACCTAAAGAGGAAAGGCTGCCTTGTCTCTGCAGGGATCTGGTGTTGCTGGACCTTCGGTTCTCCACGGCCCATGTGTACGAGTCACTGTGGCTTAGTGCCTTTGAGCCAAGAGATAAGCCTGAGCATTGGCCGCAGTTCATGGATACGGACTTGGAGATGTTCTTTCCCTGCTAGCATAAAAGGGAGAAAAGTAAGCAAATGATCACTTGGTTAAACAGAAGGAGGGGAACTTAAACAAATCAGAGAACATGCAGAGAAAACAGAGGGATGGGATTCAAAAGAGTGAAGAGGATGGAGTGGCAGAGGAAGAGAAAGAGGAGTAGATCAATGGAGCTATGGCACCATTCATTGAAGAAAATGAAGGCATGAAGTCCGAGAAAATGGGTTGAAAGAGTGATCATAGGAAAAAGAAGGATGAAGATGTTCACACCACCCTCTGCAACAAGTGTTCGACCACTTTCAAGAAAAAGTCTATATAAACAAGTTTTTTGGGCTTCTGCGTTCAAAACTCTTGCATTTACGCGTCACTGCGCAGGTTTCTCCTACCATTTTTGGCCTCCACGTACAAAACGTGCGGCCGTTAAATGTGTGTTTCAAGTGAAACCAGGTTGAACTTTGACCAATCAGGGACTCATATTTGGTTGGGATCTAAGGATGGCGTCCATTTTTAATTCCCTAAAGTACAAACCGTCTGAAAATGAATAATTGCGGTTTGTGTCCGGCCGGAATTCTATGATACCAAGTCTTTCATATATTGGAAAAGACCTGTGAAAGAAAAAAGCCTGGAGGACGATTCGGAAGATTTGCACCACTTCCGACATTTTGAATCAAGCTTTCCAACTGTAGGCACGTGAGCTAAGATCCAGTAGCTGAAGAAAATGAAGAAAAATTCCCACTCTTCGGGTCCATTGTGAACACCACGGGCTAAACACGGGTTCGGGAACACACGTTTAGCGCGTCCTTGAATGTGCATTAAATGTCAGATGTGTGCGTGGCTTTAGACACACACAAAAAGATGCAAACGTAAGGTAAAAGAAGAAGAAATCCCAACACCAAAATTCACAGTAAGATGCAACCTGAAGGAGAGACGGTTCTACAAAAAAGATTCTTTTTGAGTGTTGGAACTAGAAAATTTTGTGGTGAGACCAGTAGATTGGACGGCTATTATGAAAAGGTCACATATGTGTACAGTATTTCAAACTGTTTTATTGTTGTTACAGTTATTTTAGCTGAGGTTCTATTGGTAACACTGAAAAGGCTAAATTTTTGTCAAAACTAATATTGACTCAAAAGGTATTTTGCTGGGGCGCCAGCAATATCAGTTTCGACAGCTGCTGAAGGAGCCCAAAATAAAAGCCATTAAAACAGTGTTACATCTCCCCAAAAAGACCCAAAACAGTGTCAAGTCTGTCCCTTTAATAATCCAGACCATTGGCACGGTCCAAACCCGCAGTTCCTGGAACACATTGATGCTAAACGGTTATAGGCTCATGCAACATGGCTAATCTAATAAAGCTTCTGTGTCAAGGCGGTGGTTATCTTATTAGACCACACCACATCGGACAATTACCAAGTAATGATGCTGAGCACTAGTGAGTTAAATGACTAAACAGTGACTAAAATGCCCCCCCCCCCCCATCTGGAGGAAGGAGATGTGAGGGGATAACACATAAAAAGCATGCAAATGGAATGTGAAAATACAGAAATGCTCGTTTAAGCCGATGAACAAAAGACCTTCACGGCGTTCTCTGCAGATGTGCGTTTTGACGAAAACGGGCTGCAGGCCATCCCTCCTGCAAAGCTGTTGCAGTGTAAATACTTCTAAGATGTTTTTGTTTGAAACAGCCTTGATAACAGCGCATCTCAATCATCCTCCCCAATGACAGCAATCATGGTTAAGTGCTTTTTGTATTTTGGATACAGGCATTAAGATTTAAAAAACTGGAACTGTGGGGGATTTGCTCTGAGGAGCTTTGCAAAAGCACAGCAGGTTTGGTTTTCTTTTTTTGTTGTATTTGTGTTGGTGAGGCTCCTTGCAGGATGCCCTCTCTGAAAGTCCACAGTTTGCCTCATTTGGAGGCAATTTGTTCCATTGTTGATTCAACAATTCTTCTGGAAGTATTTCCAGCTCCGGGCCTCTCCGAAAGGCTTCCTCGGAGATGCCGGAGGAGCTGTTGTGGTGAGGCCAGTCTTCAAACAATTCATTGTTTGGGAAGAATAAACTTTATTCTTTTTAAACTTTTTTCTACACATCATCAAAAATTCCCTTTTCTTGAAATTACATAAACCCTCATCAACAATTGAAATCGTACAAGTGATTATTTATTTAGAGAAACAACTAAGCCAAAAAAAAGTGTATCCAGTAATTCAGAAAGTCATAGATGTAATCAGCCTTTAACAACAATAGGGATGTAGAGAGACAATGCTTCTTCAGTTGTGTTCTAATTTTTCATTTAATGTGTGTTTTAACTTAGTGCTAATGAGACATTGTGGTTTGTTTAACACAAAGTCAATTATTCAGCTGTTCGTTTCCTGCTGAACTTCTGATCTTTGACCTTCTCCCCCAGTCCAGCAAGCGGCAGGACAATCTGCTTCCAGTCTGCCTCTAGAATACTATGGTTCAGAAATGAGTTCACCTTTATGGAAATTGTGTTCTTAACATGATATTGTGCCCTTCTTTCTACAGATATAAAGACGATTAAGCTTAAAATTGGATTTCTAAATATTTTATGTGTTCAATTCTTTGTGAATCAGGAGCAGACGAAAAAAATGAGGAATGAAAACGATCAAAGAAAACACGCTCGGCCCCAAACAAGCTTCTATTCATTCCATTTGCAGACAAATAAATCCATGTGTGTCTTCATTTTCCTCGTCTGAGCTGAAATGTGGCTCAAAACTGTTCGGCTGGATAGCTCCAGTATTGCTCGCCATTTTTGTTGAACCTGTAATGCTAAGTCAGAGGTGTGAGGGGACCATGAGCTAGGAGGAGAGAGTGTAAACAGAGAGCTCTCAGATATGGGCTACAGGAACAACAATATAGAGGTGAATTTCCGCTCTGCAGAAACTATATCCTAGAAAATGACACAGGGTTTTTGGATTTTGGCTAAAAACTGCATATATGTTATATAATATTTAAAAAACCTCTTAGAACACATTAAAAATTGATCAAAAGATGATCAGACTAAATCGTCATTGACTGTGAGGGCCTGTGGCTGCAAAATCAAATTCAAATCATGATAGGTCTACCACCCTGCTTCCCTGTTGTGATGAGGGGTTACTTTGATATGATTTGTAAAATTGTTTTTTTCATCAAAAGCAATTTTCATAATCTCTTCTTTGAATTTTTTTATGTAAAGTATTGTTCTTTTGTGATTCGTTTAATCAAACCAAACCCATTCCATTATGTTCTTTAGCAAAAACAGCTTTTTTGTTGAGTTTCATTCTTACTTGGGAGAAACACATATAGGAGTTTGCTGAGTTTTAGGTTCCTGTTCTTCTTCATCGCGACCTTGTGTTGACCTTGTTGGAGCACCTGGAAAGCTTCACGTTTGCTTGCAACGTTCTTCCTCCCGTTTGTTTGGAAAGGGCTTAACACCCATTATCAGACTGCTTGAGAGCAAGTCACTTCTCGACACTCATTCCTCCTGTATTTCATCCTTGTTATGACAAAAACAAACAGCTGCAATCCTCAGATTAGCGTGCCAGCTCAGTCTGCTAATCAGTTCATCAGCTGAATTTTAATAACAGCAGCAGACTTGAAATTCATATATATATATAGTAGTATATATAGTAGTTTACCACAGCTATTCCACTTTTCAGCCTTTATCACCTTATTTCTGGGTTATAGAATAAATCATAATAAGACAAATATGACTCATTTGACGTGTTTAACAATGCAAATATTTTCTGTATGTCCATTGATGCCTACATCCAAGGCAGCGGCAGTTTTATGAGGCTGGTTAGCCTTTTACAAGGTTGATATTTATGTTTGTAGCAAGTATACCATAATGCTGTATGCCAATAATCTGCATTAATAAAACTTTGATGATCTCTTGGAGCAATGAGTTTATTTTATGCTGCTGCAGGTGGAGCGTGCAGTGCTCCACCTGCACCTCCTGGCAGTTGCACCTCCCATCCGTCTGTGCAGCAAAACTGCAACAGAAGGGCTAAAGAGTTCAAGATTTTGTCGGATTACTGCTCGAGGATCTGCCACACTCTTGAGATTGGATACGATACTGATAAGTATTTGCATCAAATATTCAACACCAATTACCGATACTTCATATTGATCATTTCTTATGGGTGGATTTTTATCTCGATTCCATTATTTGATATTGGGGTGGCCGTGGTGCAGAAGAAGAGTGGTTGACCTCTGATTGGTAGATTGCAGGTATGGTTCCTGCCCGCCCATGTGTCGCAGTGTCCTTGGGCAAGACACTGAACCCCACATTGCTCCTGGTGGTTACAGGTTGGCGCCAGTGTTGGGCAGTGGCGGAACCACAATTGGTGTGTGAATGTGTGTGTGTGAATGGGACTGAAAAGACCTTTGGGGTCTGTAACCCTTGTGCTATCCTTGGCACTTTAACATTGGGAGCTGGGTCATCTAGACCCACTAGACAGTGCGCTGAACTTTTATCTTCAATGATTTTTCATCTTCACTGGTGTCCATGGATTACATGAACTCCTCTCCACCTTTATCCACCTCTGTCACGGTAGGGAGAACACGTCAATGCAAGGGTGGGGTCATAGGATAGCACAAGGGTTAAGGCAAGTGGAAAAGTGATCTACAAGTAAATGCCATTTACAGTTTGTTCTACAAACAAATCCATTCAAACTGGCCTGGTAACAACTATAATGTTCAAAGTAAAAATACAAAAATGTTCTTTCTAATATTATCTACTCGTGCCGGGACATGCACAACTCATGGCTCCTCTGGTCACGTGACTGATGGAGCAGTTGAGTATTCAGTGGGCTGGGGGGTCATGTACGATGTCATGAGTGTCAAAATAAAAGCTTATAGTTCGTCTTAACACGTCTTAACCTCCTTCATCATAGCTTTGCCACAGTATTGTGTCTAACGTCAAACCGGTCTATGGTGCAAAAGAGGTTGGGAACCGCTGCTATAGTGGATCAGGAACTGTAATGCTAAAAACACAGTGGGCATGTGATGTGCGCTCAAGAACGCGCCGAACACCGGTTCCTGAACGTGCTTTTAGCATTAGACTGTTGTTATCCGATCCTAGCACATGAACCTACAGTTGGACGACAGTTGGCCGGGCACAAACCATAATTATGTATTCCTCCTCCATGATCAGTTTTCAAACGGTTGGCACTTCAGTGAATGAAAAGGGGACGCCATCCTTACGTCACTACTACATCCAAGCCCCTGACAGGGACTTGTTTAATTTGGCCAATAACTTTCAACGTGTCTTTAATGGCCGTTTTATAAGTAGGGCCTGACTTAAAATGTACGTAGCATCAGGTAGATGCCAGAGTTATGAAAGCAGAAGCCCGAAACACACATATATGTGTGCTGACAAAGACTTTTCATTGGAAGTGTTTTGGTTAAACGTACGTTACCAAGGCCCGTTGTGAACATAACTCTTAGATGGTTCTGGAATTCACAAAAGTGGGGATTTTGGGTTCTAAGAGTTGCACATCATGACGCGACGAATGACTACTGCAAACTTTACCATGATAGATAACCTTACCCCCTAAACCCCCACTCTGTGTCTATCACAGAGCTTTAGTGTTAATCTTAGGTAAGCTGATTACTCATCCTGTTCAGTTCCTGCATTCAGTACTTCGGGAACAGTTCCAGTTCTTTCCTTACTGTTCAATATATACCAACCGCCCACACGTCGACACTGGTGCGATACCTTCGCCGGGGGGTTCCGCTGAGATTCCTGTAAGCTGAGGATGTGGAGGAACAAGGGGCTCTGCAGGACGGTCTTCAGCAGGGACAGTTTATCCTGGGTGGGGGCCTCCCCTCTCTCCTTCAGCTTGGCTTGCAGCCGCTCCACGGCTTCCAAGGCACACTGAGTATCTGCAAACAGACAGCCCCATTATTTATCACATTCAGAAGCAGGATTTACTCCACTTTCCTATCGTTTTCCACACAGTGTTAGAGCTTCCAGGTGACCTTGAGTCAAAGCCAGTATCTAAATATGAAACAAAATATGCACTTGTAGTGGGTTATGTCTGAAAAAAATATGTTGACATCATGTCTGGAGATGAATCTCACAACCCTAATATGTGACCAAAAACAAAAGAAGTACAAGATCTATAAACTTAGTGAGCGACCTCTTTAAGAGGCCATGTTGTCTTTGCTCATTTATCAGAGCAGCGGCTAAAGAGTGCAAGCCACAACACTTAGGATTCCATGTGGCAAAGGGCTAAAACCTTATAAACTTCTCGGGACAAACTTTGGAAGAAGGTGTGAGTCCTGCGCCGTCTGCTCATGGAAGCACTCTCTCCTGTCTGGCTGAAGGTACAGGCCAGTGACCCCTCCCCCATCACGTACCAAGCAGGAAGTACCTGCTGGCTCCAAGAAGCCAAAATCCCATAGATGCTTCTATTAAGAAATAAGCAGCTATTGCTCAGTCAGTATGATTTACATTCTTGCTCTGATACCCTTTTTTTTTTTTACATGTTCTTGCAAATTGTTTTTTCTTCTTTCTGTAATGCAACCTATTATAAAACTGACCAATCAGATGCCCCACTCACTGTATATGAGACCTGGAAAGAGTGAGTATGATCTCAGTTCTGTTACAGCTTTTTTTGTCATTCAAGCACCTCCTTGTTGGAGTCAGACATCATCGATAAGCAGTGATTGATCCGATTGCTTCTTACCCTAACCCTAACCCCTTCCACTTTGACGTTGACTTTCAAGTGGTAGGGATGTGGACTTCCGACAAGCTCCCACCTAATTGGCAAGAGTGGTTGCCCCTAGAAACGATGACTCAGATCAACTCAGTCTAATCACAGCTGACTGATAACGTTTGGTCCCAACGTGGCGGCGTCCATATTGTAGGAAAATGGCGACTGAATTGACTGCATGTGGTTGAAAGAACGCTGTTTTCAATGGGTTATGTTACACTCATTCTCATAATAATCCCAACCGGTGGGAGAGTTTGAGGTTAGCTGAACCTTTTTTTTTTTTTTTTGTTTCCACGCAAACTTACCCATCATCTCCATTCCTCCAACTGGTCCAGATTTCAAGTTAGATGCAACACAAGCTGGTTGGTTTGCTGCAGTAACAAACAACAACAGAAATTTCCTGGTGGGACATTTTTCCACATATTAACAACTAATCGTACAGTAAATCTCATTTAAAAAAACAGTTTGCAACCATCCCGGTTGTACAAATCTATCCTTCAGTTTCCTCCTAATTATTTTACATCTGTTCTCTCTGGCCTTTGGTATTTCTCCTCCGATGCCTGCAGCAATGCTTGTTTGCAAGCGCCTTGTTTGTCACCTATAATGCTCTTTAGTGGGATTTAAGTCTTCTGCAGAAAAAGGCTTTAGCAGCCAGTGATGGTAATTAAATGCGACAAAGCACGGCCTCCTGACCATTCAGACTTGAGGGAGAGAAAGAGACCTGTACAGCTTCAAAGCATGACACAAATACACCACTTGGGTTGCAAAACGCAGCCTGGAAATGATAACGTCTCATCTGAAATTTAATTAGGAGCCACTGATGGGCACCAGGGATATAGGAAGTGCTTACTTGCCCTTCATAGAAACCCTAATGAAATCTGTAGTTTCATAATAACGCAGCAATACTGGCTGCCGGCAAAAATAATAATTAAAAAAATAGGAAAGGAAAAAAAAATACAAATTACTGTCTTTCCTCCAGATTAATTGAATTAGTCAAATACTTTGATATTTCAATCCTGACATATTGCATTATCTGATCAGGTGATGGTGCGGAGCTTCATCTCACCTCCACCGCTGCGCCATTAGACGATCAACAGGTCCCTGCGCTCCTCTCCTCACCACAGACCGCGCGCCTCCGTCCCCCCAGGAGGAAATGATGCCTTCACCAGCGTGAGGAACGCCACACACACACATATACACACACACACACACAAAACGGACGAATCTAGGGGAATACAGCTGGAAAGGGGACGCGCGAGCACTTTTTTCTCCCCCTCCACTTTATTTCCAAACGTTATGTCCGCGCGGCTTGAGAGCGCACCGTGCCAGTGCGCATGAACCCACACACCTCCCCTCCCTCTGATCTTCAAAGTGCTCATCCCTGAGGGGCTGAGAGATCTGTCCATTCTAGAACCACACACACCCACATGTCTACAAACCTATTTTCTACACATTCTGTCATTGATTTAACCATTTTGGGGGGCCCTTTAATTTAAAAATATTTGTAAATCTGATGGGATCATCGGCTTTCAGTCATTTCTGCTGATGGGAAACTGCTGTCACAGACTGGGTTTACTAAAGTTTGGCGTTAGGTGCAAAAAAAAGAAGGGGGGGCGGGGGCACCAATGCATAAGTCATGAGGGACAACAAAAAGCCGGAGATGCAGTTCTGGTCATGATGCTGGAAATGCGCGCCGCCTCTGCGCGCCTTCCCTCGGCAGGTGGAGCCATAGGTCCAGACATTTGGACAAAAGGAGAGGTCCAGTTCCGCGTTTTCCCCCCCTCCACTCCATCTCTTTCTCTTCCTGCACCCCCCCCCCAAAAAAAAGGCAGGAATCATTGCCCCCTGCGCACCCCCACCCCCTTCTCCTCCACCCATCCCATCGCCGGAGCTTCGCTCTGATCATCGGAGCGTTCACCGGCGCCTCCAAATTGGTTTGTCATTTCTGACCCCCCCCCCCCCCCCCCACACACACACACACACACACACCACCACCACCCCAGGACCGCCTGATATAAAGAACATACAGGCAGGAGTCGACAAGCATACAGTCAGAGGCAGGAAGGAAAGAAGGGGAGGGAGGACAGCCAGACGAATAGAGAGGGAGAGAAAGATCCGCCTCTGTCCTCCTCCAAGCACTCGCTGCGCGCACAGCGAGCCCGAACCGACGCGGCGATTCCTCCTCTTCCTCCTCCTCCTCCTCCTGCTTCTCCTTCTGTGTGATCGGGATACCAAAACACGCAGCGGCTGGTTTATTCATGCCCCCCAGCTCTATCCCCCTTCCAGGAAGGTCTGTCATTCTGTAGCAGCCGAAAAGAATTCACCAGAGTTGAAGAACCATCGACCGAAGGAAGATTTTTCTTTTCTTTTTTTCTTCTTCTTCTTATTTTTGGTGCGTTTTTGCGCCGCGGTGACTGGATGAACGCGCGCAGGAAAAGGTTATTCCTGACTCCTCTGCGCTAGATGTGTGCATCTATGTACCCCTTGCGCCTGGCGACACGGTAAGGACAGCGCTTGGATTTCATTTCTTTATTTATTCAGTTTAATTTACAGCCACTGACACCCATAAAAAAAAAATCCTCCTGGGTGCGTGTCACAGCGCGTGCCTGCGTGACAGAGATGCTCTGAAAGCTGCGTGGCGGCGCTGACTTTGCCTGATGCCCATGGGAATGTGGCCTGCGAATTATTTCTCTAAAGGGATAACAATAATAGTAATAAAAACGAAAAAAAGGACCACTGCAATCCAGCCTCATGGATGTATGGGCTTCACGCGGAGGATGCTCCAGCGCGTCTGCATGGGCGTCGCTCCGGATGGGAGATGTTGCTATAAGGTGAAGTAACAGGCAAATTGCCTCTCCAATCAATGCAATCGGACTGGCATGGCGCGCGCTCTCGCACCCCTCACATTTGATTCTCTTCATTTATTTATTTATTTATGTGTTTGCAGCGTCTATCTGCTGCAGGCTGCAGCGACAAATCACATGGTTTGGTTTGATGGATGACAGATCAGCTCTCTCTTTTTTTTTCTTTTCATTTTCTTAACCCCCCCCCCCCCCACACACACACACACACACTCCTTCTCTTTTTTATTATTTTTTTATTTTCTGCGGCTGTCATTGGAGTATGCAGGAATCTGTATGTGAATCTGGAGGGAAAAGCAGCATCCAGCAGCAGGACAGTGCACCTTTTAGGATCCGTCAATCACGCACATACAAGATTTAAGGCCTTTGGCTTTTATTTACAGTCAAAAAAATAAAAACAAATAAAAAGCTTCTTGGGTTGCAGATGACCTTGTGAAGCAGAAAAAGAAGTACCAAATCAGATGAAACGAGCAGGAAATGGGCTAATGATTGTCTAAATTCACACTAATTGTTGGCCACATGTTTAAACAATGGAGTGCCTCACAAATAATTACAGATATTGTGCAATTAAAGTGTTCTGTTTTTTTTCTTCCTCCCCCCCCCAGCATTCATCCTGCTGATGGTGTCTGTGCTTGGCCCACTTGAATGAAAGCACAGACACCGTCTCACAACAAACATTCAGTGTGCAAACTCCTGTGTGTGTGTGTGTGTGCGTGTTGATCTCGGTGGGCGGATGGCGGCAGCGGCGGCGGCACCGGGTCGCCTCTGCCGGCTGGAAGGTTGTTGCTGCAGGGATCCACAGAGCAGGGGGTCGGTTCTGGCGTTAAACTGTCCATGCTGCTCCAGAGGAAACATATTGCAAAAGGTTGGGTCAGGCTGCCATTTTAGCCACATTTGTGGAAAATTGAGACTCGTCTTCAAGGTCACTTGGGCATTTGTGGCTGAGCATCAACAACTTTAGTGTTTCTTGCTCGTGCAAGCATGGAGTCAGTGAGGATTGTTGTGTTTTCTGGTCCTGATTGGGGTTTATTTTGTTCAAAGTAACACCAGCTGCAGTCAAAACTCTCAGTTTTTTTTTTTTTTTTTGACAGAGTGAAGTAACTTCTGAAAAGTGACCCACAGGATGTTTGTCAGGCTTCACGCCGTTAATGATATACGCTTGAAGCCGTTATGTGACGTGTCTGCAAACCCAGACGTCTATTTAATGCACAAAAGCAGAAAAAAAAAAGATTCTGCGTCTTCCTTTAATTAGCTCACCACTTCCTTTTTTGTTTCCCATTCCGAAAGCGAGACAAACATCTTTTGCTGTGGGATAACATAAAAATAAATAACTGGGCGTGAGTCATTGTGGCTGTGCTGATTTGAATTGTTTTGCTTGGATGGAGGCCTCACTCGGAGCGCCCTCATGCTAACAGGATTCTGGGAAAGTCTCTTAACCCGCTAATGAAAGGATCTTTTTGTGTCAACGGGGGCCCACCTCCAACCCATCTCCTGTGAACGTCCGAAGCTCTCGGTGAAAATTTCAATCTCAGCGGAGATCAGATCACAGAAGACAAGCGGGAGGATAATCAGATTAGTTACAGCTGGCTGTTAGAAAGATGAACTTCAGGTTTGGTGCAATTTTGTGCAAACACAGAAGCAGGCCCAGATTTGGCCAGCCCCTTATGAGATGCCGGTAGAATGTGCTGAGAGTTGATGGTGAATCTAAAAAAGCATAGAAAACCACGCTATCTAGCCACAAACTGATCTTCTCCTTTGATCTATTTGACGTGTTTTGTAAGTTTTATGTTGAATGCTCTTCCTGAAACTATCCTCAACGTTTACCCGGCTAGGGACAGGCACAAGCAGGACACTCACTGACTTGTGTTTTGTTGATCTCTTTTTTTTGGTCTGTCTATTTATCCATCTGTCGTCGATCCTTGTGTGTTTTTTTACTCGATTCGTTACATTTGTTGTGTTTTTTGTCAATTTATTTGACTTTGGGCTGTTTGTGAGGGTTTTTTTTGTTGTTGTAATTTCTATTTTTTGTTGTTGGATTTTTTTGTGAGTCATCATATTTTCTTTTTTCTTTTAACTTGTCCTGTCCAACAGCTGGGTGAGTCATCATATTTAAAGTGGGACATTGCCCCCCTCCTGATCATGTATATATATACGGCCATGCACAAAACCATGGTGTGATTTTTTTTTTTCATTTTAGATCACTTTCATAAAGAATCGTCAGTTTCTTTTGGTAAAATCGGTAATATTTCCATATTGCAGGTACCTGTTGGGGTATCTCACAGTTTCTAAAATCTTGATTAAGATCATAAAACATTTGACGCCACAAAAGTTTTCTTTTCCATTATCTGTTTGAATACAGTGACTGGTGCACGTTCACACATTCCGGATGCCATTCATCTTCCTCCCTTCCAGGCTTCCGTAGTGCCCCATTTCTGTTCTTTCAAACGCATCACAGGGCTGCTAGTTGCGGGGGGAAAAAGTTGATGTTGCTCCACAGTTGCATCCTCCAAATATGGTGGAAAATGTGGTTGCAGATTGAAATTTCTGTCCTGTTTCCCCTCTGATTCTGCTCCAGGACAACAGTAAATAAATGTTTTGTGTTGGAACATGACTTCCTTTATACCAGAGGATACATCTTTGCTATATGCTGGGTTTGAGATGAGGTTCTAGAAGACAGTCTTTAGAAATGTCCTTCTTTTTCTTCTGTATTCCTACACCGTTACGTCCCTCTTCAGGGAGGAAGGAGAAAAATAGGTAACAGAAAGAAAAAAACAACCGGGCGGGCTTAGGTTGACCACACAGACGTTTATTCGGGTGACAGGTGTTGCAGCGTAAAAATCAAGGACACTAACCAACCAAAGACTGAAATGATGAATTAACGTAAACTCTATAGTAAGCAGAAAAAATATTCACAAGGTTCCATTTAACAAAAGGAAAAAGCCAGAATAAACGAAGGAGAGGGAAACCAGAGGCTTTCACAGGCTGAGGCCGGACAGGACGGACAGCAGCGGCGGGAGGCTGGAGAATGAATTCCTCTCAGGAATTCAGCCGCCACTGGAGCAGAGGATCCTGGGAGCTTTTAAGCTTCCCTCTCAGCCAGGTGATTGGTGGAGGGTGGCAGCCTCAATCATCTCTGCAGGGGGGGTGGGCGGAGTCAGCAGGTGTTGAGGAGGAAGTCTGCAGGGGCTAAAAGTCACGCACAAGTGTGTAAACACACACACACACACAACACATGCAGTAAGAAACACCAAGACAGTTTTTTTTGCTGCAAATGCTAAAAATATTTACTTTGGTTTGGTTTGTTTTCACACACCAACCCTGGTAGACAAAAGTGACCCAAAAAAAAGTCCCCCAGTTCCATCAGCTGCTCATTTGGGGGCGCTGTAGTCTGAATCGACCTCTGACCTTGAGGGCCATAAAAGCACAAAGAAGAAAACTGCCTCGTTTTGCCTCATGTTTGTTGACTTTTAAGACATTTTGTTTCTTTATTTTGACCGCGCTCCTGCAGATTTGCTTTGGGAGCTGTTCATTCACATCCTGACCATGCACGGCGTCATGGTAACTACCACTTTTTTGTTTCTGAATGAAACTTTGACCCTGGTTTCAGTTAGAGTTCCCATCAGCTCTCACATTAACTTAAAAAGCAGAGCATCTTACCTGAACTCAACAGCTCAGTGTGAAAACGCTTTTGGTGTCCAGTGGGGTGGGCCTACGGTCGACTTTTTCCATGTTTGAAATGTTCCAGGTTGTGATTGGTTGCTGTTCTGGTGGCTATAGCTTGTCAGTTATTTGGGGGTTGTTGATTTGTGATGAAGGTTTAGCTTAATCAGCATTTGCTAAACCACTGGATGTGAATGTCAGGATCTTTACGCTGGTAAACCCACGCGATAAAATTTGCCCACTGTGGTTTTTTTGTGTTACATTTTTTTATTTGCTTATTTATTTATTTAGCCACTCTAAATTGCTGCTACCCAAAATGTGGTATTTTTAAATGTAATTTAATGTAATTTAATTTTGACCACTCTAAGCGCTCCTACCCAAAAGGCAGTATTTTAGCATTTTGTTTTATTTTTATTATTTTTTTATTTAGCCAATTTTTAGTGCTTTTACCCAAAATGTGGTATTTTTACATGTATTTTATTTTATTTTGACAACCTTAATTGCCACTACTGCCACTACACCACTATGCAGTATTTTAGCATTTTTTTTTCCATTTTTTTTAATTTGGCCAATCTTTCTTGCTGTTACGTAAAAAAAGAACAACCACAAATAAAATAAAATGAATTAATCAAAAAATAGTGACATTAGCTTCAAAAGCCCAGAAGAAAATGGTTCTTTGATCCTTAATTTTAAAGAAGATGACTTTCATTTTGATAGATGTGGTGAATTCTTCACAGAGCAAAAAACATTTTAAGAACCTACATTCTTCTTGGCCTTCCAGTTTCTTATTCAGTAAACGTATGTAGAGTGAGGGTAAACCCTAATGTCAGAGAATTGTAGGGATAAACTGGAAACGTTTTGCTCTCAGAGGCAACAGACCAGTGAATATAAATAATCTGCCACTTTTGTGGCCTATAAGTTGAGGGGGGGGGGGTCTTTAAAGCCTTGGCAAAAGTTTATTTAATTAAAAATAAACAAAGGTGCTTACTTTATAAAAGTAGACAACTTTTAAACTTCGCCTCATCCACATTCCAAAGCTCATCTTCCAGCGCTGGATGACATCTCTCTTCCGTTTTGAAATAACGAGCCCTGATTCATGGCTGAAAGAAGCCGGTCATGTGTTAACACATCCGTCCTCCTACCCTTGCCCTCCTTCAAAGAATCAGCCAGACTTTCTCCACTGTTGACTTCAGCTGTCAGCTCAGCCCTCCTGTCTTCATGTGTAATACTCGTGTTCGATATCATTCAGCTCTATTAGTGTCTGACCATGCGGCAGGAGTGTGCAGTTACTTAATTATGCCCGGAAAGGCAGCAGAAGACGTTCAACCGTCAGCTCTCAGGGTATTCACTGATTCGGTGCTCATGTGATTTCGATTAAAACTGCCCTCCAGAGAAAGATTCTCCACTTTTTTTCTAAATGCTGGTCTTTTGCAGCCTTTTTTTTTTTTGGCCGTTAAAATACAACCAAAATGTTTTTTTCTTATGTTGTTGTCTACTAAATGCTAGAGGTCAAAGAGAACCCACTGCAGCGGTCCTTTAATATTGTAGACGTTCATTTTAATCATCCTAGACATTAGTAATTAGATTAGAACCCAAAGTCACAGATGCTATTAAAAATATATATCTTTTGAGTGATACTTATGTAAATAAGTTTTTACCTCAATGAATCAAAAATATTTTCTGCATGTAGACTTTTACTGAACGCACACAAGTCAATAATAACAAAAATAATGTTGTAATGAAAATGACCTTTTTATATGGAGAATTTTATAGCTAATGCAAAACATAAATTCCGGACACCTCTAAGCTATTATAAATCCATTTAAAAAAGAAAAAAAACAAGCTGTTGACACTGTGAACAAACCACTGCAACGTATTAAAATCTGTCTAAAAAAAACAAAATATAGGGCAGATTTACTGTTAGCCTAACCCTTAAATGTAACTGAAGCAGATGGAACTGGACAGATCAATAAATGATGTATGTTTTTTCCTTCTGCATTGATATTATTAAGGAAAAAGAACACACTTATTTCTACATTATTTTATTACTTTAAATTCATTAGCTCACTTTGACTTAAGTTAACCCAAAATGCCTAAAACGGTTAATAAATCTGTTTAAAAAAGATGGAGAAAAATTGAAAAAAAAAAAAAAAAAGTTCATTTTCATGTCAGCAAACTTGATTCTTTATTTAGCATGAAAACGTTTTTTAGTAGGAAAAAACATTCTGTAAACTGAATTATGGTTAGGTCAAAAAAAGGCCTAACCATAAAAAGGCAACCACTTCAAAAAGAGAATTCTGGTCCATAACATGGAAAATCATCACTCAAAGCCACGTTTGAACATTTCTATAAAGTTTGTCTTCTAAGCAACGTATCAGGCATGAAGGGTGAAGGACTTGATCGGACCATTACTGCATGGAAAATTAGATCATTATTTAGCAGATATCTGTCCGTTGACCGTCAGGAAACATGCTGGGCCTGTGGCCGTGGTGGCAGAAATTGGCAGGTTGTGGATTTCATTCCAGGTTCAGCCACAGTGTTGCATCAGGAGGGGGATCCGGTGTGAAACCTCTGCCAAGTGACCGTGCAAATTGCTTCGCTGTGGTGACCTCTTTTATGGAAATCAGCCCAAAATTAAAAAGAAAAAAAAGACCATTAGAAAATGAGCTGTTTGAAATGCCCCTATGACATTATTCCCTCATGTTTTTCTTTTTCTTTCTTTTCTGAAGCTTCAATTCTGGTCAAAAGGATCAGTTCTAATTTTACTGGTTCAGGTAAGCGGCTGTGACCTTAATCATTAGATAAGTTTGAAAGGTGTCCAGTTATCATTTCACTTTGCAGGTTTACTTAAAATGATCTCTGTGGAAGAAAAAACATGAGTAACTATTAAACAGTGCTTTTTAAGTAAATACTACATTTCCATTTTGGAATGAAATAATTAATTGAAACATATAACCCCATAATATATATTATATATATTTTTGATAAGGCACTCTTGGAACCCTTTTTTTTTTGGTTGTAATGACTTATCCAAAATGTCTTATTTATGGATAATTTCTGCTGCAAACAGGTTGGATTTTATTGTAATGTGGTAACGTGCAGCACTGCATTGTTTGTTTTTTTTACATCAAGTTTGGTACAAGGACCTTGGTACAACACAGTTACGTCAGTTTTATCGGGATCAGTCGTTTTTTTTTATCTGTTGCTAACAAGGTACGCTAACGTGTAGCCATGTTGGACTGTGTTTTTTTTTTTTAATTACATGTTGCTAACAAAGCTGGGAGTTAGCATAGTCACAGTAGTGTCAGTTTTATCGGCATTGGTCTGTTTTTTATGTCTTTCAATTGCAAAAAAAGTTGGGAGTTCTTAGTATTATTAATTCGCTAACCCGACTAACAAGTAGCGGTGTCGGACAAAGTTTTTTTTATTTTTTTAATGTGTTGCCAACAAAGTTGTGAGTTAGCGTAGTCACAGTACAGTTAGTTTTATCGGTATCAGTCTGTTTTATTATGTGTTCCAAACAAAGTTGGTAGTTTTTGGTATTGTTAATACCCTAACATGGCTAATGCTTCTAATGTGGCTAACGTGTAGCGTGTCACAAGCAAATTCTAGAGTTACTGTGAACGCAATAAATAATGCCTGACTGAGTGAAAGACTTGTCTCTGGTGAATTTTGGTAAATTCGAAAATGGACAATTTATTAACAGTGCGCCTTTCAATCCGGTGGGCCCCACAGTGCAGAAAATACATAATATCTTTTTGTTTTTTGCATTATTTCTGCAACCTCACCACTTTATTGCTTAAAAATTCAAAATTTTTATAAAAAGTGAAGCTGATTAGGCCCAACAATGACCCTGGTTTCTTGTGAGAACAACAACAAAAGAGGCTCTCTTTGCAAAGAATTTCTTTGCACCTTAAGAGAAAAGAGACACGTTTGAATTTAAGTTGAACTTTGATGCTATTGGTATTTCCCACATCCTTTTCCACTCCATTTGGATAAAAGTTTTTATTTTTTTTTAACCCTTGTCCTATCCTAGGCACTTTAACGTTGAGAGTGGGGTCATCTGGACCCCACAAGGATTGAATGATGAATCTTTAATGATGAATCTTCAATGATTTGTGATCCATGGATTACATGAAATCCTCTTCACCTTTATCCACCTTTGTTATGGTAGGGAGAACACGTCAATGTAAGGGTGGGGTCATATTGACCCTACAAGATAGCACAAGGGTTAAGGAGGGCTTCCTAAGGTCAGTTTTTTACTAAAAATGTACACATTTTGAGGGGGGGGGTTACTAACTTTTGCTCATGGCCAAACGTTGTTAGTTGCCATTTATAGTAGTTCGGATTTGTCTTTCACAAACAGGAAAAAAGTCCTTCCAGTCCAAAAACATTGTTTCTTGTGTGCCCTTCACCTCCTTGTGCGGCACTCAGAGCTGTCACCACTCACCAGAAACACATACACACACACACACACACACACACACACACAAGTATTTCTAGTGCCAAAAAACCTGTGAATGTGGCAAACTTGAACCCCAACAAGTCATGCTTACACGTCGTCCACTCACCCACCGCTGTGTACCCACCTCAGTGACACTCCTGTGTGTCACTGCAGATGTGAATATGAAATCAGCGCACAAGGCGCGAGTTATTGTGAGAAACTCTCTCAAAGGCCCGCCAATTATTTTGTTCTCGCCAGGAAGGCTTTTACAATAGCCCTCACTCCTCCCCCGTTCTTTCAATTTAAACCCTGTTCGTGTGTGTTTTCCACGTTAAGTCAGTCTGTCTATTGGCAGGAAATTCTTTGTTGCCCGTTGGTTGACTATAGAAAGCTGGGGAGGCTGGCTTGTTTAGAGAATGGGCAACATGGAAATGAGTCATACACAATGTGATGCAACGCGGCGGATCAGATTTGAATTATGGGGCAGTGAACAATGAGGTCATGGCAGGGCTGGGGGCATAAATCTCTTCGGTGGCGTGGAAGACAAGACGGCGTTTCTTATCAATGGAGCAAGCTGCAGGGTTTGAAAAAGCTAGCTTGTTCAAGGCCTGACTCTGATGAAGGACCGGGTCAAATAACTTCACTGACCGAGACAAGAAATGAGAAGCTCTGATTTATTGTCTTTGGAAGTGTCGGCTTCAAACTATTACCAAGACGTCAAAAACATTGCAGACTGCACATATTTACATTTGTCCGCCTTTGATATCCCCTATAGTGCATCTGCTTAAATTTTCCTTATCTTTTCCTTCTTCAGCAGATTGTCCACGATCAGCGTCTGCTGTAATGCCATCAGCCCCCCTTTAGCCCCTCTTAAATTTCCTGCTTACTGAGCTTTTACTTTAACTGCATTACATACATCTTCCTCCTACTGTTCTTCTGCTTCCTTTCAGCATAAACTGGACTGAAAGACATAGCTGTAGGGGTGGTAGGGTGGTGTTGGGGGTCTTTGATGGGACTGGACATTTGACGGTAAATTTGAAAAAATAATTTTGTCATTTATTGTGCGCGCTCGGCGGCACTGCTGTGATCCTGATTGGTATTGAACGGCGTTTTCATTCCAAAGTCTTTGCGAGTCAGAATATGTGCCAGGGAGTATTGATCCGCAGCACCGCTGGTGGGGTTGACGGGTAGGGCTGAAGAAAGTGGAAGACGGTAACGCTTGATGAATCTTAAAACACTGAGGTAGAGGTAAGGAGTATCTCAGTGATCAGTTGCACTGTTTAGTAATTATGATTTTGTACGATAAAAGAAAAAGCTTTGACCTCTGCGTTGATATTTCATTGAACCCTCTTTGTTTTAAAGGAATACAATCCAACTAATCAATCAAACTCAAGTGTCCCGCCTCTTTTTGCACATTAAAGACCCTAAAAATCCCATTGTTCAGAGACTTTGAACGCCATACCCTCTTGTTTTACATGAAGTAGCATGCCCCTTTGGCGTGTATCCGCCCCCATGAATTTGTCCCTAAAGCATCCTTAACATGGTGCTATAAAGTCATTTTACCACCTCTATGTTGAGCAAGCGAGCCTGATAATGTCACACAAAGACGGATGACTACCACTCTGGCCCGTGGGCCTGCAGCAATAACTTAACGTGGTCCGAGTGTCTTGTTTTCTACAAATGTGGAGCGTTTTGTGCGTTCTCTAGTGTGCTTACATGTGTTTAGAACCCCCTCGACAGAGGTATGATAAATGAGACGGGATCCGTCACAAATGAGAGCGATGCAATCGGTTTGGAGGCAATCATAATATGAAGGAGAGACGAGCCTTTGATGAACGATGTTTAGATTTAAAAGAAAGAAGAAAAAACACACAATCAAGTGCATATAAGTAATGACTTTAGGGGATTTTTGTGTTTAGCAAGATTAATGTTAATCCTGTTTGATGTGTGCCTCATGTCTGAATGCCTCTGTGCATCCATGTATCGTAATATCTCTCTGTCCAGGGTTGAGTAATGCTGATTGAAGTTCAATGGTTCAAACTAGGAGGACAAATAAACATTTTTTTGTGTGTTTACACCCTTGTCCCTCATTTATCTCTGTGTCTTTCCTTAAAGATTTAAGATTTTTTGCCCGCAGAAAAGTCTTTAATTTAACGCCTGGGTATACCACGGACAATATTGCTTCATGTTCTTTATGCTAACAGTGAATTGGAGACTATTGAGGGTGCTGTGGGTTTTTCAAATATGAGATCTCCACCCATATGAGCTTGGTTTGTCCGGAAATCTCCATCTGATGTGTTTAGATGGAGTCTTTCGTTGATGTCATAATTACAGAGGGCAACACTGAAAAAACTGTCATGAAAGCACATCCTAGTCAACCTAATTACACGAGGAAGACTGCTGACTAATAGGTATGATGTGCGACACCGATACAGCCGGCACTTCCCATAATAGAAAGCGCTATTGTTTTGCTGTGGGAAAAGAGCGCAGCATCTCTCATGTCCTTCTCCTTTTGAGAGAGGAAAGAGATCCAAGAGACAAAACCAAAAAAAAGAGAAAAGACAAGTCTATTGTTTCTACCATCTGCAGATATAGACCCCTTTGTTTGGCCGAATCCATGGTCACGTTGTACCAGCGAATCTAACAATTGGACCCAAGGTCTCCTTGTTTGATTTTTAGAGTTGGTTTGGGGAGTGGGTTGAACCACCAAGTGATTCGCAAACGCAGCTACAACATCACATCACCACACCCCAAGGAGTTGGGTCAAATACAAAAAAAAAACACATTTCACTGGTGTGTGACAACTAATGGGTATGTATGGTATGGTACTCTAGTAAAGACTTAAATTAATTTGACCAAAGGAATACATGAAAATGATATTTTCCTTTGCTTAGCATCAAGGGGTCTTCACACCTGTATTTGATCTGTCAGCCTTTTTTAAAAGGTAACGAGTAATCACCATGCTTTCCCGTGACGCCCCATTTACACTCCGATCATGAAGGCATCCTTCAAAATCAGATGCAGCTGGAGCAGTTTCCGCTCATGAGCAGTGACCAATAACACCTGTTGACAGGTACAGAGGTCTCCTTGACAGACACAGAAAGGGGATGATTGCAGTAATTGCCTTAAAAGGTTGCACAACCAAACATTTAGACGGGTGGTTTTTAATTTGTCCAGGCCTGTTTTCATTAGTTTAGCTTTGAAAAATGATAATTTGGAACAACAATTCAGGAGTTGGGTCTGAATGAGTTGCATTTTGGCACATTTTTTATTTATTTATTTATTAGTACTTCTATTAGTTTAGTTGTTTAATATGAAGAATTTACTGTGAACCAACAATGTCGTCCATGTATTTGTGTCAACTGCTGCCTGAAAGGCCATTGACCTCCATGAGCTTCACCTAAAAACATTCTATTGCCAAAAACAATGTGTTAGCCTCATTGACTGTATGAGATTTGGAGTGAGTGACTCCCCCCCCCTTGTGTTTTTAACAGGAAGTACCTGCTGGCTCCAAGAAGCCAAATCCCGTAGACTTCTATAAAGAAATAAACAGCTATTACTCTGTCATTATGTATATCAGAATAACCATTCTTGCTCTACTTTCTGTTTTTAACAGGTTCTTGCTAATCTTACTTTTTTTCTTTGTTATAAGTTATTTAAGTTATGAATTGACCAATCAGATACCTCAGTATAAGTGTGTTTGTCTCACGTCAAACATTTGATTGACAGATTCTCCTAAGCCCACTTTCCGTTGTTAGAGGTGTGGATTTTCAACAAGCTCTCTCCTGATTGGCCCGAGTGGTTGCCACAGAAATTATGACTCAGACTGATTTAGACCAATCACACTTATTGACGTTGTCTGTCTCTAACATGACCATTTAAGCCATTTTCGATAGGTCACGTCACACTTACTCCGTCCAGTTCTCATATACAGTCCAGGAATTGCACCCTTGCTCTGGAAATGGGGGCTGTAAGATTAGCAGAATACCAGGAGGTATTACAGATTCAGAGAAAATTGAACGACTTGCTAATACAACACAACAGCAGGTGCACTGGTTTCATTTTCAAATAAAACAATGTTAAAAAAGGTGGTCATTACAGGCATTTCCTGTAAATTCATTCGTATTTGCGGGGGTCAGATAATTACCATATTTCCTATTATTACGTATTTTACCAGTATATAAGGCACACCGTCAGTGACTGGTCTATTTTCAAACTTGTGTCACATAAAAAGCGCTTTAGGAGAGACAAATGAGTCAGAGATAAGTCTGTCAGACTTTCTTCATCGCGTTCACAGTAATTCCAAAGCTTGTTTGTAACACGCAAGACGTTAGCCACGTTAGCGAATTAATGATACCTTTAACTACCAACCTTGTTTGCAAAATGTAAGAAACATATTGAAACTGCTAAAACCAACTATTGTTAAGCTAGCATGAAAAAGAAAAACTGACTGAATCGGTTATAACAAACATACTGTGACTACGCTAGCATGTAAAAAAACTGACTGAAACTGCTAAAAGCAACAGACTGTGACTAAGCTAACACGGAAAAAAAACTGACTGAAACTGCTAAAACAAACAAACTGACTACACTAGCTTGTAAAAAAAAACGGTCTGAAACTGGTAAAACAATTGTTACTCTAACTATGCAAACAAATGAAAAAATATATTTTAAAAATATAGGCAAATTAAATGTTGACAAGTTTGACAAAAATCTAACTTCTGTCAAATTTTTTGAATTACCAAAGTTAATTTAAGTATACACAAAACCTCAGATTTTTGTTTTTCTTTTTGTCTGAAGGAGCCTGTATGTCACTCCCTTGAGATATATAATGACTAGAAATTGTTTTACCGCAATATTTTAGGGAAACTTCAAGTTTTTTTGTTATGTGTTTTTTTTTTTTTTGGCCTTAACATGCACACAATGTGATTCAAAAACAACTAAGGTTAACGTCATTACTCCCCCTTAGCCTTGAACAAAAACACAGTGGTATGCCTCTTATGTGTGCACACATTTCTTTCAGAAACTGCCTTAAAAAATCTTTTTCCCTTTTCTCACTTGCTTATGTAAAACAACCCATCAAACAAATAAATTCCTAAACACATTCTTAGTCATTCACCTCCTATTTCCTGTTTCTGTTGCACCTCCCAACGTCCTCCTCACTGATCCTCCGTTTTGTTAACTATGATTGTTTTGTCGGGCAGTAACGCAAACGGTCTGTTTTTTCTCCCTGAGAAACAAGGCAGACATGTATAAAGAGGCTGTGTAGGTGGGTAACTTTACCACCAACTTCTTTTCCACTAATTCTCCATTGCCTCTGGCACTTCTGCACCATTGATGTGCTCATATACATACATAACATCAATCATTTACATTCATTCTTTAGACACATGAGAAAAAAAGTACAAAGCAGGCCATGGAGCTGTTCTTTTTTGTTTTGTTGTGGGAAGGAATAATGCATTTTAATGAAATATTGCACTGCAGTTGTTGGCAGATGCGCATTTTTGAGGTTAGGAAAAGGCTAAATCAATGCTAATGCACTTTCTCGTACCATGAATGTAAATGGATAGTCCTGATTTGTCAGTCATTTTTGACCCTGGATTTATGTAATTCACTGCAGGGCATCTGATAATGAGTTATAAAGGTGGTGTTTCTACTAAACCTTTTGAGCATTTTGATGTAGTTTTGGGTTGCAATATCTATTACTTTGTTATCCACACACCAGAAATGTTCCCACACTATGCTTTGACCCATTTTTTTGCCTTTGTGCCGGCGCCTTGGCTTTAGGACGACCATGTATGACCAAACAACTCCACAGCACAGAGTAGTGGGCGGATTGGAGAGCGGGCCTCAAACAGGACTGCAGCGTGTTCAATTAATTGACAACTAATGTAATTCACTCCAACAAATCCTAATCAATGATCAGTTTGTTGTCAATGATTTGATAACATCCCTGATCTGAACTGCTCTAATCATGTGTTTTAAGTAGAGACTGTAAATAGATGGAGCAAAGTTGGTGATGACATCATCTGTTTCCTAGCATTTGGCTGATTTAGGCTGTGTCCAAATTCTCTCACTACTACACAAAAGACTATGGCTGAATCCAAATTGCTTACTTAGCCCTGTTGCTTCTCCATATGGGTACGGTCACAAATACAACTGCTACAGGAAATCGCTGCCAAATTTTTTGAGAATCGTTGGTGTAGTCGTGAGAATAGACGGTGGCGGTCAGGTGTCAATAAGTCAGGCGGGGATGAAATCAGGGCGGCCACAGGGTCGTGGTAGCTCTGATTGGACGATAAGTAAGTGTATTTCGACGGCGGACGTCCATATCAAGTGCCACCAGGCTCTTCAACTCAAATGTTGAATCGTTCAAGTGCAATGCATTGTTGTTAATATTCGCCAATTGGGTTTTTTCATCACATTTTTCCAAATTGGGTATACGGGTTGAGAGTTGTTGGAACACACACACACGTCTTGGGGTTATCCCTTCTTTTTAAATATATTTTTAATTTAAAGAGGAATTAATGGACCAGTTGCACCATCAAACCTGAAAGTGTACATAGAGTTGTTGGGTGTAAAAAGATGCTGCATGCCAGCAGCAGTTGGTTGCGGTCAAAGTGGACTTCTTGTTCCATAAGATTTGCCAGAAAACGGAAAAAAATCAAATAAAATAAAACCTGCTTTCATACTGCTCGACCTGTCAGTGGATGCACTCAAAAAAACCGGAGCGCCCTGTCAGCCACATCACAAACAATAGTCCCGAGATTGACCTGTGAGATGCAGCTAGAGTGAGATGGACCACTCGAGAAGAAAAACAAACTAGTTCTTTCCAAAAAAAAAACATTATCTGGACAAGAAAAATACAGACCAACGGAAAAGGAAAAAGCTGAGGATAGGAAAAAGAAAAAGTTGACACAAACGACAAAAGACAAGACATCTCAAAGATGAATCACTGCCTCCCTGCGAAATAGAAAGTGAGTTGACAATTTTCCTTGTCTCTGGCATTTGACGGCTAAACGTTTCCCCATACAAGTCAGTTATCATGGCATAAAAGTAAAGCTTTTTATGATTTTTTTTTTTGCTATAAACTGCCAGCAAACACAGAGTAAGGCTATTATAGACTTTGATATCCTGGCACTTAAGAGGTCATTATGAGGCGGCACGGACACGTGTGTTGTGCTCGCACACAAGGGCATTGACACGTAAACACTAAACAAGCAATCATAAGCCAAAGGGGCTTATGAGCTGTCTGGTTTTTGTGTTGAAGTGGCTTATGGCTATTCACACAATCTGGAGGAGGCCATTATTCACATGGCACCCCACATTCAGCACATATCACGGCTATTTGTCTCCATTGTGGAAAAAAAAGTGACAAGTTCAGCGAGCTTTAAAAAAGCCCCTCCTCCTCCTCCTCCTCCCTCCTTTTTCTCCCCATCTTTCCAGGTCTGGGACGTACCACTGCCACTGAGATGTGAGTCTTCGCCGTTGACTGACCCCTTTGATGAAAAAAAAAAGTGCACGGAGACAGGTAAACACACAGTGTTACTAGGTGGTCATTTCCATCTAATTCATGTGTTGTCGTTCAAAAGGTATTCTTATTTACAGCAGGCGAGTGAAAGCCTGAGGGCCTAGCCGCACAAACACACACACACACCTGGTGTGCTGTTTTTGCAGACTCTACACTATGCATTACGCTTTTTTAGAAGCCAAATGTGACCTAGCACTCTCCCCAGAGATCTTCGGGTTCCATCTGTGCCAGGAAGTGCTCTAATTGGCCCGACAAATGTGTCCTCTGAAAGTGCTAATCCAATCTGATTTTTCGACGAGCTCCAAAATAAAATCAGGGGGTGGGGTGGGGGGGGGGCTCTTGCGTTAGCTAGGTGCACCAACAGAGAGCAAAGGAACGCCGAGAGACTCATTCTCAGTCGCTCTGCCGTCGCCGAAGGCCTCGGCACGCCGGCCGCAGACCTTCATCTGCCCATGAAGCCACTCACTACAACTTATTTACAGTGTATTTACAAGCTGAGCAGGCCCTATAAAATGTCAAATTTACAAGCTCCCTTTTAATTAGAAATACTGTCTCCTAGAGTTGGCTGATGAATTGCACGTTCAATTTATTGGCGGCGGGAGGGGGAGGAGGAGGGTGGGGGGGGTCCTGCAGCTGTTGGATATTGACGTGCGTCCCGAAGTTTGCTGCCTGACATCCGTTTTTCTCTTAGAAGAGCAATATATTGCATCCTTGCCGTATAAAAACCCAGAGGTCATGTTTTCATCTGCAATCCTATTCCTTATTGATTACATTTCCTGAGAGTGATGCTAACGCTGCTGCTGATTTCTGCTGCTGTTTGATTTAGCATTTTCTTTTGCAGTTTAGGTGTTTATTTATTTTAATTTTTTTTTTAATTGCATACCACAGTCCTGTCACATAGCCACCAGTACATTTTGCACATTTTCCACGTATGAAATTTCGTTCTTTTGTTATACATGCGTTTCTCGCATTCAGCGATGCGGACAGATGTCAGTTGAGGGTTTCGGTCGACAGGTCTTTACATGAATTCAGTTTTGAACTGTTCCCAATTTTTGGTTAGTTGAAAATCACGCAGTTTATGCCTATTTTACTTATCATAGAGGCAAATATTAAGTTAAATCATACGCCGTTGGGCCGGATATCCAAATGTGTGGCTTTCCAGGACAGTCCCACGTGTGTCTAAAGGACTTCTCACTCATGTACCACCGATGCATGCGTTTTGGATCACATACAAGGCGCACATATAATGTGAAAATTACATTATTGACGTTCAGCGCAATATCATGAACGGTTCATGATCTACGTTAAGTTTACAGTACGTTTATTCATACTTCTTGCGTGGTTTTAAAATGGCACCTTCTTGATATATCTGTGAAAATGTCATGTAAAGACCACAACTTTTCGGACTTTTTTACATATATTCATGTTTGACCAATTTTCATGAGCAAACTGTGCGTATTGGCTGTGTGACACGGTCTTAAGATCCTAAATAAACCTCAAAGTTAGAGATATGTATATGATAAATGGTCATTATTAGACATTGATTTACATTTGAAGGTTGAGAGATGGTATAGAATGGATGACTGTTGTTAAGTTTGAGGATTCATTCTTTTTATATTTAGTTTTTATTGTTTTCTACTTTCTATGATCACCTTTGCAAGTTTTGTAGATCAATTTCAATGCACTTCCTGTCTTGTTTGTTTTGCTCCGCCTTCCTTCCTTGTCTCTTG
This sequence comes from Oryzias sinensis, assembly GCA_037389245.1. Classification (NCBI taxonomy): domain Eukaryota; kingdom Metazoa; phylum Chordata; class Actinopteri; order Beloniformes; family Adrianichthyidae; genus Oryzias; species Oryzias sinensis. Next base: position 27,208,678 of record CM074490.1, on the reverse strand, counting down.
TGAGGTTGTTTGGCTTGAAATTTTATTTTGTGACATCACCGGGCACTCCTTTGTTTTAATTTTTTTTTTTATTTCCATGAGCAAAAAGAAAGAAAGAACAGTAAAAAACATACAAACAAAATAAAAACAAAACGGACATGTCATTCTTCGTATGGGGGTTGTGTTTCTTCCTCTGGATGAAACAGGTGTTTCCTGCTTCAAATGAGTAAATGAAAACCCTTCACTGAACACACTGCTAATGGAGGTGCATATTCAATTTAAGTACATATCTACTTGTTACCATGACGACTGCATCTGCGTGGGTCACGTAGTCATGCAAGCGCATCAACCAATACGCAGAAAATATCATTTTCCCAATAGATGTAGTTTTTGTGTTTTGTTTCGTAACAGTAAAATTTGAAAAAGACTGTTAAGCAAAGAAAAGAAAGAGCTGCAATTCTACATATAGCCTAACTTATCTAAATGCTATATTCACATCTGTGTCTGGTGCACCCGTGACTGCTGACACACCATTTTCAGGTGACTTTCTCTAAATTTATCCACAGCTCCTGCCAAACAATATCCATATCCAAACAGTGGAACTGTTGTGATTTACATAATGGAGATTGCAGTTTTGTTTCCCTACTTGTTAGAAAAACACATCTCCATAATTTGATTGTCTGCTCCTGCTGAATTAGTATTACCCACAGCACGCTCACACCGTGCACTCCAAGGCCCCTTCTGACCGACAAATCACGTAAAGTTTTACGTCTTCTGAATTGATCGGTCGGATTGGTTTTCACAGAGTTGTGCAGGCAGTTTGGGGCTTTTGTACCAATTGTAAAAAAAAGGGTTTCACATGTTACAGGTGTGGGGTTTCTTATACAGTTAGTGTAAATTGATTTAAAGAAAAAAATCTACAATGTATATTTGTTTAGTTTTGTAAAGTTTGTAAGGTTTGTGCTAGTCGTTTTTGTTTTAAGATGTAAAAATGTTTTTGCAGTTTAAAGCACTTTGTGTAGCCTATGTATGAGTTTTATAAATAAAGTTTAATTTGATTTGGGAAGAATAATGGGGTTTTTAACATTGTCTGTTTAAAGCCTAGTTTCTGCTGAACGGTCCGGTCCGGTATGTTGAGTGTTTCCATAGTAGAAAGTATACATTAAGCCGCACTGTTCCATTTTTGTGCCCCATTGGTTGTAAGTACGAAGGTACGAAGGAAAATGAAACGGACCAGTTAGGGCAGAGCTCCTGTGGTCACACAATGAAACCTGTTGTTTGGCTGAGGGGCATAACGACAAAAGAAAGGGCCAAACCAGCACAAGCATATTTCTCTTCACCGCCCCACAATTTTCTCTCAAACAGCATTGAATGAGTTGTCTATACAACATACCAAAAGGCAAGTGGGAAAAAAACAAGCTGCTGGATGACCTTCATCGTTGTTGGTAATAGATTTGATTGTGCTGTAGTCGTACTACAATGACGCAAAGCAACCTTACGGGGTGACCCCTCACATTTCAAACAGGACGTATCCACTGGCTCCAATAAGCTATGATTCCAGTAACAGCTGTTTATTTTGAAAAAATAATCAACTGTTACTCAGTCGTCATGGCTGTGTCCAAAACGGGGGGCTGCCTCCTTCAATGGCCGTGGCCTTCCCGGGCGACGATGGCCGGGTCCTTCATCGAGCGGGTAGACTGGATGTGAACGGCTGAGCTTTTGGACGAGCCTAGCCTTTAGATAATTCAGGCCATTTCATTGGCTCATGTACTGCCACCTAGCAACCATGAGTTCCTGGGCGACTTCCCGGGCGACGATGGCCGGGTCCTTCATCGAGCGGGTAGACCGGATGTGAACGGCTGAGAATTTGGACGGGCCTAGCCTTTAGATAATTCCAGCCGTTACATTGGCGCATGTACTGTCACCTAGCAACCATGAGTCCCAAACAGAGAGGAGGAGTGAACCAGGCATGGAGCCCAAAATCTTCCTTATTGGATCCAACTTTTAATCTTGGAGGTGTAATAATAAAAAGGTGTGACTATTTTCAACTCCGTGTTCTGCTTCCCATTACGCCATTGCTGACAGAAAAAACTCTGGGTTCGGCCCCAATGCATCTTAGGATATGGACTGTTAGGAGTGATTAGAAACAGAATAGTTAGAAACTCCCTTTTACATTTTATTATACTAACTTTTACCTTTTATCACATTAATGGCTTAAACTCCATTGACTATGTATTATCATCTCAAAATTATATTACGGTCCAGACAGAGCACAACCAAGACTATTGTCTCGCAAACATTCCTTTAACATCCTCCCTTTTCATCTTTGTGTGTTCTGGTGTATGCGTTCTGGCAAATGTCTGTGATAACCTCAGAGAGATCTGACACTTTAGGTGCTCTGACCTTCGAACATCCAGCCTGCAACAGTCTGCGGGTGGGTTTTTCACACCATGATCCATCGAATGAGGTTTTGAATATGCAAATACAAAGTATATATGCCAAGTCTTTTTCTGAGCTCCTTTGTTCGGACTTTTGAATGCACTATGTTCATCTGTCTGTAACCCTGCGTACAAATCTGTGGTCTTTGTGCGGAGTAAACTTACAAAAGATAAGTAACTGTCTCTGAGTCGTTATTCATTATTTCTGTGTGCAAGAAACTGACGGGGTTACAAACTAATACAATACAGTCCTTTCTAGAGAATCCAGTTTCTTCACATGGACAGTATAGAAGGATACACCAGACCAATCCTTGAAATCAGGATAAAGAAAGCCGTAATCGTTGGCCGCATTTTAATGGAGTCGTTAAATTTGAACAGCACTTGTCGTGATGCTATGACGTAAGGAACCAACAAATGCAGCCTAGAGTGTGGCCCTCCAATTTGGACACATATTTGTCAGCATTACCATTCTTGCTCACTTCCTGTTTTTAAGATGTACTTGCTAATTCTTGTTTTTTTTCCAAGAGATTTTTCCTGTATTGCAAGCTACATAAACTGGCCAATGAGATGCCTCAATGAAAGCATGTGGTCTCAGGTCAAATATTTGATTGACATATTCTCCCGAGCTTGTTTATAGGTGGTAGGGTGTCGACTTCTGATAAGCTCACTCCTGGTTGCTGAAAGTGGTTACCATAGAAATGTTGACTCACAGACTTGGACCAGTCACTAGCCGCGGTTACATGCACAAAATATTTTGATCGGATCAAACGTTGGATTAAAATCCAACCGTGTACATGGGATCAGAAAACCTTTCTCCGATTAGAACAAACATTCACACGGTCACACTTTCGGTCAGAATGAATCATTTGGGCATGTGCAGTAGTGTTGAAAATACCGGAAGCGGAAATGGGTCCCATTGTACACAGAGTTGCCATATACATTTATGCAGCAGCTTGGTAATATACGAGACGATCTTCTAAACATGCATCTAAACATTATAAATGTCATGAATAGTATGAAGTGCCTGTTCGCTCATCATTTTAGGTTTAATTTGTGGGGTCAGTGCTTTTTTTGTGGAAGAACGGAGCTGGAAGAAGGTTAACACGCGCTAACAACATTAGCCTGTGATGAACACAAGATCCATGTGGGAAATGGGCGACATAAGCCTTTATTTTGTCGGGACACAACTGGAAACACAAATCCACGTGATTGTTTGAACAGTTTCTAAGGACTGAGCGACATTCTGCTTTGAAAAGTTCGCACACCGCCCCAAAGCCGCTGTGTGAGCTGGAAGTCTCACTGTTCTCCTGAGTCCGGCAGCCGCTAACCCAGAGCAGCGGGACGGCTCGAAGTCTGAATTCTCCCACACATAACAAAACAACAAAACGCACACGTAGCAAAGCATCCTCCCCTTCGCTCAAACACACATCAATAAGTCCAGCTGCTCTGCTCAGAGACACAGTTCGCTCGGTCCACCGGCACCCAAGCCTTGACCGCGCAGGGTCCAGACGTCAAGGGGAACGAAGCGCTCCTCCTCGGCACCCCCCTCATGAGGGGTGTAAGAGAGGGGAGAGGCGAAGAGCCAGTGGGGCGAGGGCAGAGCGGCGCTACGCGGTGGCCGTCTGCGGAGCAGCCGGTTGGACCTGTTTGAGCTCCAAAGCTTTCTCTGGAGCGAAACACGTCTATGCATGACGTAAAACCAGAGCAGTCGTGACCCACGATCGGAATGAACTGTTTACATGAACAACGATTGGATCAACAATCGGCATAACCAACCTATCTCGATCGGAAAGAAATTTTGATCTGAACGAGTCTGATCGGGGCAGAGTGTTCCGAACGGCGTGTCTACACGACACATTTTTCTTCCGATCAGGCATTCTTTCCGATTACTTTTGTCCATGTAAACACAGCTATTGCCCACTGATTACATCTGGTTCCATCATCGTATAGTACAAAAATAGAGACTGAATTGTTTAGAGTTTGTTGGAGCTGGATGTTGACCGTTTTCTACGGGAGACATCACAGTCCATGGTTTCCATGGTTTCAAGGGTGACAGCCCCTTGGTGGTCACTTGGTGAACTGTGCCTGGCTCCAATTATTATTATTTTTTTAAGAACTGTAACTTAGAGGACAAAGGATTTCCCCTTTTTGGTTTCGAACCCTCTAAATGTAGTCAAATTAGCATCCATGCTCATACACAAGCACACCGTCCCCATGCTCTCCCCCCTCTTGCCCATGAATACTGGTTTATTGTTTTTTCACTTGACCTTTGCTTTGAGCTGTGAAGCCTTTGTCCTGAAACAATAGAGCCCATATTGTAAACCATGCCAGTCAACGCCATCCACACAGCTGCCAAAGAAAAAGGCGCAGATTGTGCGGGGTCTAAGTTGACTGCTTTGAGGCAGAAACTTGTGGCATGTGTGTTGCCTGTACTTGCATTTTTTTCTATTTTTTGTCTGTGTTGTTTGTGTCTGCGAGTTAGAAGCCTGTTTGGGAGTCAGCAGATGGACTTGTGCAATTAGGCTCAGCTTTTTTTTTTGTGGGTTTCATACGCACACACACGCACAAATGGGCACACGTACCCAGTGCTGGGTAAGATGCAGATGTCACTGAAATACTAGATCTGACAGAAGCTGTAATGGAAGAGGGCACTAAACATTTATTTTTGTCAATATTTCTGAGCTATACTTGACAAATTATGAAAGTGGAGTGTCCCATGTGCTTACAATACAGTGACGACTCACTTTTTTTGTACAGGTTGTGCGTTTATCCTTTTGATTCTGCAAGGAAAATGGTCGGTTTGATGTTGCAAACAAAGTGATTTGAAGAAAGCAACAAGTTTGTATGAAAGTGACAGGAAGTAGTTGAAAAGATGAAAATCAAAAAAATAAAGTCTCTATTTAGCGAACAATGAACCTTTTTTTTAACCCTTTCATTGCATGTGTCGCTAAATTGCAAGTCACCATTACCGTGTTGCTGACGATTCCTAAATAAGACACGCTCTTTTGGAGCATTTAAGCAATCAATGAGAATCAGGGAGAAGCAAAGAGAAAAGCAAAAGTCGCTTTTCTTGGTGACAGAATCCGCTGAATTTACATGAATTGCGTATGTTTGAAGAGTTACACTAGTTGAAAGAACACCAACACTGCTACTAAAGCTCCAGTCTAAAGCTTCGTTCACACCTGGTATTTGACACACATTAAAGAACGCGTTCAATGCGAATTCTTGAATGCACGTTTAGCACTTGGGATTTGAACTGGACAGGCAGGAAGGGGCTTCTTTTTCTTTATCTTCTGTTTACTAGCATATGTCCGCCACCTAGAGTTGGAGGGGCTTAGTACGAGATGTCAAAGTAGTGCAAATCTTGTGAATCTCGCTCCAGGCTTTTTCTGTCATAACTCTATTCCGATATATGAAAAACTTGGTGTCAAAGAATGCCAGCCGGGCACAAACCAGAATTATGAATACTTTTATATAATCAAATTTCAAACAGTTGGCACTTTAGTGAATTAAAAGGGACGCCATTCATACATATCTAACAAATCACAGTCCATGATTGGTTTAACTTGCAATCTACATTTAAAGGTTTTGTATGTAGAGCCTGAAAACGATTGTAAAAATTTGCATAGCTAGGCGTGAACGTGAGAGTTTTTGACGCAGAAGCCCAAAACCTGCATTTAAATGTTTACATTATAAATAGCCACTTGAACGTCTGTTGCCGAGGGTGGTGTGTGCGTAGCTTTATCGGATAAAACCAGAACTCCGCGCAACTTAGCATCACCTTGAATGGAAAAGAAAATACAACATTATACTTTGTCTTGTCACCCTGCTTTCAAAATAAAGATTAAAACAAGTGTTTGCAGGTTTGGATGAAGAACTGGGCATTGTTTCATTACAAATGTATTTGTGCAAATCGGTTTGATAGGGGGCCCCTTGATTCTGCATCTACAAACAGGATTGTTGCAGCAGCACGAGGGTACAGAGGGAATGATCTTGTGACTGACAGGTCATGGTTGGACGTCTCTGTAGTATGTCAGTTGTTAAAATCTTGGCTGTAAAAGCCCCCTCAAGAAATACCATCAGGACTACAACCTCTGGGCACTTAACCTTTAGCGTTTCCAGTGAGGCAGCTCTGTGTTCAAGAGCGTGAATCCGTGCGCTTCCTTAGACAGCTCAGGTGTAACAGCGTTAATGGATAAAAGTGATCCAGCTTTTTTTCCACTCAGATGGGCATTCAGAAGTGAAAAAAACTCGTTTGGATTGATGTCATTTTCTGCGAAAAAATGCAAAAAGTGGGTCTCTGCAGTTCTTCTGCATCACTAGCAGTCAGAAAAGATTGTCGCTTCAACTTTTGCTGCAACTTGGATCCTCTTGACTACATTGACGATACAAGTCATTCCCTGGTGAACTCGTTCTTTCCTCCTAAGGCTGAGACAAAGCATCAGAGGGGAAATGAAAAACAGAAACCAATGCACACACCCAATCAAACACACAAGCATCTGGTCCTCTGTGCACATGCAGAAGAACTCACTTGCACACCTTGTGCAACGCACACTCATCCAAGCACACGGTCGACAAGGAAGGGAATGGTCCACGGAGATGCTCTTTGTCAACAGCCTGGAAAAAAAAAGCAGCTATTTAGGGTTGCTGTATTCCAGGAAGGATAATCCATCTCATTTGTGAGAAGGGTCTTTATGAAAGAAAACAAGTTGTGACAGTTACTATTGCCCTTTCTTTTCCCTCTGTGTCCTTGTCCATTTGTGATGTTCTCGCTTGGGTAGCCAGTCCTAATCGTGGAGGTTGTATTGCGAATATAGATTTGCATTCGTTGATTACCAGATGGACTCACAGAGATTTCTCACTCATTGTGTTTGTTTACCAGTTCAATTATCCCCATCACATGCTGAGGAGGTTGGTTAATCTGTTTGGGCACTTGGATTCCATTGAAAGTACAAATTATGTCCGTATTGGGGGTTGCAGGTTTTTGTGTTGTCTGGGCCTATGGAGGGTTGTAGACCAGTGCGGCCGTATCTTAAGGTTAGCACAGGTGTGTCATGCAGTTCCCTTGAGGCTTATGCGGCCAAATTAAGGGCCGTTACAAAAATGGTCCCAAAATGTAGCTTAACTTTTGTACGTTCCACCAGATCTACCACAAATAAACAGCCTGTACCCACCCATAAGGGCATTATCAATGTGTCTAAAACCTTTGATTAACTATCGTTCGCGCATTTCTTGGTAAAATGTGGTAGATTGTGACTTTTTCGGGGTGAAAAATGTAAAAAAGTATTGGAAGTAGCTTCCTTCCCTCAGATCCAGATTGTCAAATTTTCAAACCTGAAAAATAAATAAACCAGTCTCTTGTGTCCCATAGCAGAGCGGAATAAATGTGGGGATGATGTCACCTTTTTGTGCATGATCTGCCATTGTGCGCAAAAACTTTTCAATGGACAACTTTTCAAAGCGAAGCGATCCTCAAGACCTCGAGCTACAACCTCAATATGAAGATCTGAGCGTCAGAAAAATGAATTTTTGATCAAACATTCCTCCCAGACACAATTATGCATTGATGCATAGTTACACACCCTGGGTTCTGTTATTTGAACTAAATAAACGGCCTTCTTCTGTGTTCCTGCTCTTGCTGGAGTTTTGTTTTTACTTTATTTTAGACATCTGCAGACAACTGCTTTCTGTTGAGTAGGGGGAAAGCAGGAAGGTACAATAACGTTTGTGCATCACACTTATTGCAAAACAAAACAAAAACAACAACCAACACGTACAGCGAGTGATAAGCATTCAGTCCAATCACTCTGATGGCCCTTTCTAGCTATACTGAAATTACTGTATTTTCAATGCGAGTGCCTGCTTCGCTTTGCTGATTGGAATAAATCAGCCCACCAGGGATATGAAACTGCAATAAGATCCAGACCTCTACTCTGTGTGATTTGAATATGAAATGATTAGATTATTGATTTTGGTTATTTGGATCCCTCACCCGAGGTGATATTGTGGCGGCGCAATCACCACAGCTGACATTTAGCTCAGTGTTTACCTTTTGCTGTCCCCAATGATTGCATCAAAATGGCCACCTACGCATCCTGCAGGAGCTCATTGTGTCATGGGTGCGAGAAAAGTGATGGATAGAGCTTATCGGATATGCAAGTTGTCCCCTGTCTCCGCTATGGCTGGTGCAGCGGGGAGCTAAGCCGCCGTCGGCACTGTGCACTCAACAAATTGCTGCATTTGAAGCACTCATTGTGTGTTTGTGTGAGCGTGTGTGTGGGTGTGTGTGTCGCATGCAATTGACATGGCTACTAGATTGCACCAAAGTAATAAAATATTAACTTATGTTTAGGATAATTGCAAGGATTTTTTTTTTTTTTGGTCGAGACAAATTAGTCAAAGAATGTTTTTGCTCTGGGATGAAAAGGGAAGTCCAATCCAGCAGAGAATTAATTCTTACCTGTATTGATATTTTTGGTGCATTTCCAGTACTGAATACCTAATACTGTTTCTCCATGGCCCCCTTGTGAGGCCTATATCATGGTTTTCTTAAGCCTTTCAGGGTAAACTCTTAACATATATGATAATAATATTACCTTTCGCAAACAAAATATCAATTTTTTGAATGAAATATGCGTTATTTTCGCACCTCATTTTCCTGTCTGGAAGTAAGATGACTCGATCTCTGAGGCACCCCCTTTACTCCTCGTAGGGGCCGCCCATTTCATGACCTCAACCTAGAGCCGGCCTCTGCAGCGTATCCGCATTTCGTCCACGAAAACAATACAACGTCCGAACTTTTGCATTGATGGATGTGCATATTGTGGATGTACAAGGAAAAAGGTTTTGCTGACCACCGCAAGCTCCACAGAGAAAGTGTGTATGTGTGTCTGTGTGAGGATTGTGCTGGCAGTGCAGACTCTTCCTGGAAGGGGCTGTTCCTCTTTCTGTGATGTCACAATGGAAGACCCAGTCATTTTCGTGGATTTGGAGGGGCTGGTGCTCAGAGAACATGTTTTTAGAGGAATACTCTGAGATGTGTGAATGAAGCAAAACACCGCTTTGAGGTTGTTCTTTGTGAGGAATTAAGATGCTAATACCCCTAAAAGCTTAAAAAGTTGATTTTGCATGATATAGGCCCTTTATAGAAAATCTTCCACTTACTATTATTGGTATGCATAGAGCTAAAAAGGCAAAAGCAAACAAAGGTTCTTGCCAATGGACGCTCCTGCATTATCTTGGATATGCCATGAGACATTATTTTCACTTCATTGCATAGAAAAGCCCACAAAGTGGTGGAAAAAATGTTTAAAGACATTCATTTCTATATGTACTTTGTTTTTATTGCATAAATCAAGGGTCCCGTCTGCAGACAAATTCAATCTCCTCCCCTAGGTGGATCCATCTGCACTTCCAATGTTATTTTCTCCACAGTTAGACAATCCAGTGTTAAGTGCCTTCTTTTATATTTATATACCAGTGTTGGTGCTTATGCATTATTAAGTTATGAAGAGCCCGGTAAGCACCCCAGAAAAGCCTTTTTGAATGAATATTTTAAAACCCTGATACACACAGTTCACATCTGCCCTGTACTGCCATTGCAAAGATTTGGTCCTAATGTCTTATGCACAAACTCCTTTTTATCCAACAGAGTTACAAGGATCTCTAGAGTTTATTTTTTTCTTTTTTCTTTTGAAGTTTGCTGATTCTGAACAAATCTTTGAAAGTTTGCATGCTTCTGAGAACTATCAGGGAAAAGCGGAAAGCAGTCTCATTATCTCTGTCCGAGGAAGCTCTTCTACTCTTTTATTAGAGGTTATTTTGACATGAAAAACACGTAAAGATATGAGATTTTTTTTTTTTCATCCTTACAGAGAAGCATAAGTTTCTGGATTGACTTGGCGGATGATCGAGGAGACACGGGAAACAGAGTAATAGGAAAAAATATAAAGAAAAATGGCAGCGAAAATAGACAAATTGTAAAAGGCAGATAAAGGAATTGGATGAAAAGGAGCAATTTGAGACTAACAGACGTTAATGGAGGGAATGAAAAATGAGATAAGCAATCAAAACAAGGATATTTAGACAAAGATTCCAGTGTATTCCCCTGCTAAATGAGCCAAGGCCTGTCTTCAGGGTTTAAATCTGGGTCACGAGTGTCAGACCCTTCCCGCGTCTTTGATGCAGCATCGCTCACTGCTGAGGTGGCTGTTCTTTGTACAGTACAGGACAACTTTCTCTTCTTGTCTCATAAATCCAATTGCATGCATACATAAACTCCGCCGCTGGCTTTAAGGCTCGGCTTTGACATATCCTTTGTGACAGCACTGGCTTTAGAGCGCAGTGACAGAGGGGAAGAGAGGGAGTTGGGCTTTGGGGGCTGAGAAAAGGTGGCATGAAGGAGAAGACAGATGAATCAAAGGCAGGAAAACAGCAGCAGCCGAATCAGCATCACTGCATCTTTTGTTGACAAAGTTAAAAGTATCAGGCAAATTGGTAATTTACGCCTCAAACAATTTGAGATTTTTAGCTAGACTGCCGTGTTTAAAAGCTACGTAGAACACGCTAAAACACAGGTTCTTGAACCTGCATTTAGACCATGGTGTTCACACTGGACATGCAGGGAGGGGCTTCTCCGTCTTTTTCTACTTTTTCAATTTTTTCTAGCGCACGTCCACAATGACGAAAAGGTTCGAAAAAGGTTTGGTACAAAATGTCAAAGCGGTGCAACTGTCATGAATCTCGCTCTAGGCTTAACATAATTCTTGATGGACACAAACCGCAAATTCTCAATTTTGGCAATTTCCTTGACTTAAAAGTGAAATCAAAGTTTGACTGGTTTTATGTTGCAGTTCACGTTCAATGGCCACGTGTTTTATCCATAGAGCCTGAGAAGAGTTGTAGAAACTTTTGTAGATTGTAGAACATGGAAACTTGAAATAGACTTTTGATTGAAATCGGCCACTTGAACAAACATTGCTGAGGGCGGTGTGACCGTAGCTACTTGTGCATGTTTGGTACTGTTGTCTTCTAGTCGTGCTTCAACGTTTTTTAGTGTTACATCCGACCCCACGGGAAAGAGGAATAGATAACATTAAGAAAATAATATTAAAGCCAGTAGGGTTTAAAGGCTGCCAGTGCAGACGTTTATTTGAGTGACAGCAACAAGGGTGAAAAGAAGGTAACAAACTTAAAGGCTCAGGCACTATGCCAACAAACAAATCCACAAAGACACAAAACATAACCGAAAACAAAGATCACAAAAGAGGGAAAACCAGGCCGTTTCCACAGGCTTCTCATGCAAAGTCCAAAAACAGGGGCAAGCTGATGAAACAGATTCCTCCCAGGAATTCAGCTGCCACTGGAACAGGGGTAGCTTGAGACTTTTATGCCTCCCGCCCAGCCTGGTGATTGGATTTAGCTTAATATGTTGGAGAGTGTATCTTTTATTGCTTGTCCCTGTGCCGGTCCCCTGCCTGTATCAAATACAGGGTTGTGTCAGGAAGGGCATCTTGCGTAAAAATTTCTGCTAAAACCACCTGTGCAAATCAGTGATGGCTGATTCGCTGTGGCGACCAGTGATGATATATGCTGAAAGGGGAATAACTTATCTTTTTTGCTTTTCTTTTATGCATGCAAATATTTCAGCAATTAAAAAAAGAAGTCTTTAACAAATTAAATTCCTAATCTTTTGGCATTGAGATACAACTTCCTACATGCTCATGCCATATTTGACATGGACTGTCACTCATCTTCTGTATCCCTGTACATTTTTATATATAAATCCAGGTATATGCATAAAAAAAGATTCTGCCTTAAAGTAAGTTTTAGAGGGCAATTTTAACATTTCAACGGTAAGAGAACATTCTGAAAACACCATGAAAAGATTAATATATATGCTAATATAAGACCTATATTCACTTGTGACTTCAGTCTGCTCACTCGGATATTTGAACCTTTTGTTATAGACTTCTGGGATTCAAAGAGACTAACAGTTCCTGAATTGACAATGCGACAAACACAGGTATAACCTTAAAACTAGCTTTAAGTCTCCTTACCACGAGGAACGCCTATTCCTCCTACCATCTCGCAAACTTTGACTTCCCCTGTTAAAATATCTCACTGTTTAATGAATATTTTCTTTCAGTGGGCTTAGAGATTCATTCGTATTTCTCAAATGCAACATTCTTCAAGTAGAGGAAGGCCTAAAGAAACTTAAATGTTAAACTAACCCAGTTTTTATATTTATATACAGTATTCCTACTTCAAGTAAATAACCAATAAATAAAACCCTAAAAAATATGTGGTACTACCCCAATGTTCCCATCATCTGAATTAGCTTAGTTTATTGCAGTACAAGTGACAGTATGAAATTTAAACATAATTTATCTACCTCCAATTATTTTTAATAACAAAAAGTTAAAAGAAAGCTTTCCATCAGTCCACTTAAGCCAAACTGGTATTCACATTTACTTTTTACATGTTTTATAAGCCTTCAGCTAAAACTTATTTGTCTTTTAGTCCTTTCTGTATGCTAGCGTTAGCTAGTTAGCCCCCAGGATGACTTGTTTTTTTAGTGTTCATTTATTTGATCTCATTTTTAATCCAGGGTATGGCTAGTTATCCAACAGTCAAAAACTGGTTTTGTTATGATTTTAAAGATGGCTTTAACAACAAAAAGTAAGAACAACATTAGCTCGGACCTTGTCGATAGCTGGCTAAACTTAGGTCAGAATCAGAATCTTTTATTATCATTCTGCATTGCACAATGAAATTTTTTCCAGCAACTCTCTTCTAACAATATAAAAAGGTAGAATTAAATAAAATAAGGATAAGGAGCTATATAAGACATAAATACTGTACAGTAGAGTGGAGTGAATATTGCACATATGAGTGGGTATTCCACATATAGAAGGAATATTGCACATACAGCATGAATATTGCGTACATAGTTTTAGATACAGTCAGAGCATTGTCAGCTGTGTGCTGACAGGATGCTAATTTATCAGCTTGTAATTGGGATTTAAAAACCTTTTTATTTTATTTGAAACAACCATTTTAAGGATTATCTTCCTTTTTTCATTTTAGGTGCTATTTGTATCGTTTTAAATTAGCCATTTGTGAAATTTAAGGATAATATGCTAATTTAGCTATTTTTAAGGCATTCGGTAATTGTGTGAAAGATAAGGCCTTGTTTTTGTTGAGTCAATCTTAAAGGTTCAAAAGATAAAGAAATTAATGTATACATCTTCTTGCGTTTTTGAGAATTGCCCTACATCTTCTTTAGCGCATTTCCTCTATCAGTTATTTGGCCTTTCTTTCTCCTTCCTGAAGCCACTTCATCTGTCATTTCTAATTTTCTTCACTTTTTACCTCTATCCCGCTTTCTCTTCTATCCTCTTCTCATATCCTTCATGCTGTCTTCACTCTTCAATCCCTCCTTCTATCAGTGTTGTCCTCTTCCAGCTCAGCCATGCCTGTCTCCACCTTAGCCCCATCTTGTCTCATGAGGCAGCCAGTGCGCGTGGAGTTGATTAGAACGGAGTATTAGAAAGTTCAGAGCAGAGGAGAACAGAAAGTAGTGTCTCGCCGCTGGGCAGAAAAGAATCAAATCGGATGTGCCTCAAACACAGGGTCGCCGGCGATGGATTTTCAGGGTGGTTTCAGAGCATTGGATTTCTGGGAGCATCCTCAGAGCAGCCAGAGGCAGCCATGCGAGAACTGCAGTGGTCCAGTCTAAGCGAGAGCTTTTCTAAATGCAAAGCATGTCTAATGTGGAGGTGAAGGATAAGGCACTTAGTCAAAAACTTCAAGATCTTTGGACTGGACATGATTTTCAAACGAAATGTAGTTTATGCCAAACTTTTGATAAAATGTGCAACTGATTTGTTTTCCATAAGACTGCATTGGTTCATGGTTAGGAAAAGGAATGCAACAATTCACTTACCCATGACTCAGTTCAAATCTTGATTTTTGGGTCAAGGTTTTGTTTTGGTTCAATGTATAATTTGTGTATTACAAAACGACAACAACATACAAAAAATAGCTAGTAAGCAAGTAAAAATGAAATAAGAATCTTTCAGTAGGCTCATATTAAGCCTTGTGCAATGTAATAAAACAATAAATATAAAATACTTAAATTTTGCACAAAAATTGTTCGATACTTTCAACGTAAACTTACTGGTATGCAGTAGTGATGCAACTATAAACTTTCCACACAATGCGGCTCAGTGATGTAACATACGATTTAGGTTTCAATCTGGCATCCCTAGTCAAGAGAACCTGGCGGCAAAAATTAACTTCATGAATCAGAAGTTCTTGGCCGGAAATGGAATTATCCCGATATTGCTAAAAAAAAACTGACGACCTATAACAGTTATTGTTTTGCCCATTTTGAAAACTGTTGGGTCAGGGTTAGGCTAATTTTTATAATTTCTGCTTCCGGTGTAGGTACCTGGGACTTCCGTTCGGGGTCCTCGGACTAATGCTGACGTCACATTATGTGATTGGCTGTTGGTTGGTCCGATGACGTGTCAGATAGTGATTGGTCTGGACAAATTACGATACTACCATAGAAGAAAATATTTTGAAGTATGTTGTAAACAAACACAGCCCCGACACAATTTTCGTAACTTTAGGTTACGAAAGGGAACATGAAATGAAAATGTGTAGAGCCCGAGCAGATGTCGATGCTACATAGTTTGTCCAATTGGGGTTACTGTAGTGTGACGTTACCTTCAGTCGAAAGTTCCAGGCCGGACGGTTATGGTACCTACACTGGCTGATAATGTCAAGTAACCTCTTGTCTGCAGCCTGGTCCTTCTTTGGGACTGTTGCCTTCCTGCATGGAGGATTCCAATTCGGTTTGTTCTTATTGGATTCTGGATGTTGACCTGACCCGTTCTTGAATCTTGTTTGGTCAGTGAACCAAAAGTATTACCAGTAGACAAGAGGTGATTGGCTATTAGTGATTCCAAATATTGTAGAATCTACAGTGGCCTTGTGATTGGTTTGTCTTTGGTCTAGGACGTTCCACACTTTTCACCTGATTACATCTATAGTAGTTTTATAGCACAACTGACCTTGATAAGGATGTTATTGGCTTTAAAATTACTTGGTCATATGACTGTGGAGTAAAATCAGAAATGGTATAACATAGACCAGGGGTCGGCAACCTTTTTTACTCAAAGAGCCATTTGGGACCGCCCCTAATGGAAAAAAAAGCACCCGGAGCCACAACCCGTTTTGACATCATTATATATATTATGCATGTATATATTATATCAAGGGTGCTCATTACGTCGATCGCGATCGATTTTCAAAGACATAAGTATAGATTGCGGGCCAGAAAAGATAAAAAAAAAGTACTTCTTTCTTTTCATCTTCATGTTTATTTGTTACATGTTTATTTCAACATTATTGTTTATGTACTGATGATTAAAAACTACACAGTGAGTTTACATAAAGATACTTTTGTATTAACAGATGAGGCGTTTTATTACAAAGACAGAAAGCAGCGACCATCGTATTGATGCTCTGCTGTAAACGGTGCAATGCGGGGAGCGTGGCGTATTGTGAGGCATTTGGCGCTGCTGACTCCGTACGAAGCGCGCGCCTCGCAGCTTCCTTGATGAGCTCGTATTTATCGGGCGAGAACTGCAAAGCTGATGGCAGGAGGAGAAACGCGGGGAGGCTTTAATAAACTCCGGTTACTGGACTTCTACCGGGGACATGATGTGCCGCGGGGAGAAAAAGACGTTCTGAAGGCAGAATTTGCGCTGAGTGCATTTAAACTCGCGTCTGCAGTGACGTATGTGTCAGAGGATGTCCGATTGGCCATTCTGCATGTCAATCAAGTCCCGTACTTTTGGGTGAGGATTTTGATTGGCTGGTGGATTTTCAAGAAACACTCTCTTCCCCTTCGATCTCCCCCACGTCCCCGGTCAAGCTCCCCTGCTCTGAAACACACATCACCGCACACGGGAGTCCAAAACACCGGCACAGAAAGCCGCTCCCCGTTCCGCGCCACGCCAAGCTCCCGGCAGAAAATCACTCCAGACCCGGAGTGTTTATTGAAGCCGCCCCGCGTGTCTCCTCCTGCTATCAGCTCTGCAGCCCTCGCCGACAAACACGAGCCCACCAAGGAAGCTGTTTTTTACGGGGCACGTGCCTCGCACGGAGCCAGCAGCGCCTTTGAAATGCCATGAAAAATGAACAAACTAAAATAAATTTGAATTTTTATAAAATACTCATTATTTTCCAAAGTCACAGGGAGCCACAACAGAAGGATGAAAGAGCCACATGTGGCTCTGAAATCATGGGTTGCCGACCCCTGACATAGACAAATAAAAATGAGAGATTCCATAAAATGCATGAATAAAAAATGAATATGACCATATGACACTCGGCTGCCAGTTGTTTTTTATCATAGAGGTTTGTTAGATTGACCCTGGCATGACTGAAGCGTGTTACACCCCAATGCAGAGGTGACCCATACCTTGAAGGCTACTCTCCAGCACTCTGCGGTCTTTTCCACTCAGACCCACAAAGGATTTACCTCCGAGGCTTTTTAGAATACTTCCCCAATAAGCCTGCTTGTCTTTAGGGCCCCGATGACTATGAAGGACAATCCTCTAGTAAACTAGCCCCTTGCCCACCTATACACACGCATGCTTCGCACGGGCCTGTGTCTGTATCATCCATGTTGCAAAACTGCCACAGAGGCCTCCACACTGCTGCTGGCTGCACCAGCCACACAAACAGATCCCAAATCTCAGACACAAGCTGACGTGACTGTGCGTCTTGTTACATTAAGATTGAACCCGCACAAAGATGCAACACTAACTCATTGCTAATTGTGATTTTAACTTGGTTGGAGGGCGCCTGTGTGTGAGCTTTCTCATTCCAGAAGAAGTCTGACACGTGCAACAGTGCAGACACATGTTGGGATCAAGATGTCAAGACATTTAAATTGTTTGGAACTGACAGTATGTATTTTTTTTGTTTGCTTTTGTGGTCGCTAAAGTCTGCCAAGCAGCATCTCCTGCTCCCAGTGCTTCGTGCTGGCTAGTCCCCATGTACATGTTTGTTGTATGTAGTTTGCATCTTATGTAATTGGCAGCGGTGTGCATATGTGTATGCGTGTGCTTGTGTCTGATGTCTCTCATTATAGGCCACAGGCCAGACTCCCACCACGTTCCATCCTGATTAGTCATCTCTTCTCCGGCACTCTACAAAATTAACAACCTGAATGTGTGTGTTTCCATACATGTGTGCCTCGTCACTTTAATCAAAATTCTTCCAACCTGTCTACCTGCACTGATGATGATTTGCCACACTGCCTACGCATTTTCTTTCACACACACCCTCTTTTCCATCTCTTCGCTTCACGCACAAACACAAGGGAGCACGCATGAGCAACGGTCCACGGCGGTTAAACGCTCCCCCAGCAAGCCAACTGGAGGTAATTTACCATACCTTGGTGGACAGATACCATTTTACTCAACATGGTGCATAGCCTCCTGAGCTTTGTTCTGCAATCGACCTCTCCTTCTGTGAGGTAAAGAATGAGCAACCATCAGGTGAAGAAAAAGTAGATTAAACAAAATGACAAGAGGGGAAAAAAATCATGTATGAGTACCGGAGTGCCTTCGTTGCAATTATGGCACAGTGCAAAACAAACAGGTTTGACTGAGTTTTTTTTTTTTTTTCATGCAATCACATCAAACGCTTCATTGGCTGTAGTGTCAACACACATCTCGGAAAACTGTTTTTCTTCAAATTAAAGGGGTTTGAATGAAACATGAGTTTTTTTTCTGTTTCGCAAAAACAGTGTAGCTGCAAACCTTATTTTTTTCAGCTGCTTTTTCTGAAGCTTCACACAGACACAAGTCCTCATGGTATGCTTCTGGGCATACACACGGAGTAGACTGCAAACGCGGTGAAGATACGTTTGAGAGCCTGCATGACGGCTGAAGGAGAGGGGCATCTGGTCTCCGGGAGATAAGCGCTCGTGTGCGTGGAAATGTGTGTTGACGAGGCAGCGAGGGATCCAGACTGGTCAGCACTCATTAGTGAAAGAGAGAATCCCCGAATGAGCGCTGCAGTGACAGGCAGGACTGCATGTGTAGACGCACCAACCAGGTCAGGCTGCCTAGGTGTTTGGCCCAACATCAATTAGTTCAAGGATGCATGCAATATAGTGTGCGAGTACATGGACCTTGGCGACAGCTTCGTTAATGCAGACTCTGTTGGAACTAAAGATTTGGGGCAGAAAAATGTGGGACACAGCGCATACTTACGAATACAAGAGTGCAGAGAGGTCTATCCTCTTGGTGCTTCAAAACAGGGTTTTCCAGGGTGTGTGGGGAACGGCTTTCACCGCACAACATGCAAATTAAATAGTCTCGTGCACAAACATCATAACACGATTGCAGGGGTAATAAAACCAAAATGTCTTGGAGCACAAAAACACTCTTGGTGGTGGGATTGTGTGTGCTGTTTTCACTCGCTTGCTTGGCACCAATTTGTGCACCAATTTTCAACATGTGCATGTGCTTCAGGAGGAAATTGATTCATTTTCCAGTGTTGACTTGTACTTAACCAGAGGAATCACAAATGTCGAACCTTTCAGGTTGCGGAATGTCTCAGCTGCAACGACGAGCATTTCTTACCCATTTCTTTCCTAATTTCACTGTCAGATAAATATTATTTTTAGAAAACACGTAAAATGTTGTCCCTCACAAAGAAAAGATACATCTTTCTTAGCAAAAAGTACTCTATACACTATTTGTATACTTAGAAAAGAATCCTTGCAATTGTGTTGCCAGTACACTATAGACAATTTATGTGTAGTGCAGGAAGTATACAGTATATTCCGCACAATTGGCGCACCGTCAATAAATGTTTTTAAACTATTTTCACATATAAGGCGCATTAAGCGAGATTAAAGAGTCAGAAATACATTTATCAGTGAAAACTATTAATAGCGTTCACAGTAACTGTAGAAGTTGTTTGTAGCACGCTAAACGTTAGCCGTGTAAGAAGTGTTACAGCTGCTGTAGAATTTTCACACTACCTGTAACTCCCAACCTAATTTGCAACTTGAAAGAAAAACAGACTGATACATTTTCAAAAAGACAAAAGGAAACTGGGACTATGCTGACACGTAAAAAAGCAGACTAAAACCACTAAAAAAATGTAACCGTCATTACGCTAACACGTAAAAAAATAGACTGATACCGCTAAAACAAATGTTACTGTGACTACGCTAACACGTAAAAAAATAGACTGATACCGCTAAAACAATTGTTACTGTGACTACGCTAACATGTAAAAAAATAGACTGATTCCGCTAAAACAAATGTTACTGTGACTACACTAACCCGTAAAACAATAGACTGACCGATACAGCTAAAACAAAGGTTACCGTGACTACGCTAACATGTAAACAAATAGACTGATACCGCTAAAACAAATGTTACTGTTACTACGCTAACCCGTTTAACAATAGACTGACTGATACAGCTAAAACAAATGTTACCGTGACTACGTTAGCATGTAAACAGATAGACTGATAGAACGGAGTTGACAGTTGACAGTTGACAACTGCTATACGTTAGCATATATTCATAATGACATCCAACCTTGTTTGCAACTCTTAAAAACGGCAGACTGATATTTGGACAGAGCGTTGTTTACCTCACAAAATGGCTTCAACATAAGTAAACACAACCACAATGAATCCATATATAAGGTACTCCGAATTGTAAGATGTACTTTGTTTTTATAGAAAAAAGGGGGGTTTTAAAGTGCCCCTAATAGTGAAAAAAACTATACCAAACGCAAAAACTTTCAGACTAAATTTGAACATTTTAAGATTACAAAGTAGACTTCAAGTATACTGTTTCAGTCTTAGTATAGACTAAGTAGACTTACAGTAAATTTAAATTCATTACTTTTTGCTAAGGGCAGTTTAAAAGGCCACAATTATTGTTTTTCTTTTCTTTTTTAAGTGAAAAAGCAAGTTTAAAAAGGAAGGATAAGGGTTTGACTAAAAATTGTGGATAAAACATAAAAAAAAATGATTTTTTATACAAAATCAGATGAAAAAAAATGCACAAAATTCCATGTACTTTAGCAGACTTCATATACATCTTGAGTGGCCCCAAAAGATACAGTCATCAAAATCCTTGCTGAAAGTTTTATTTTTCAAATTCCCTTGGTCTTTTTTCCCTCTCTCACTTTACAACAAAAATGATCCCAAATATTTTCAACAATGAGCAGGTTCATCACAGGCACATGTGTGGCAGGCCTTGCTTCTACAAACGACTGAGGGGAGGTAAACACATCGCGCATGTTCAGATAATTAGCATCATTACTGCTTGTTTATTTAGACTATTTGAGACAATCAGCCCATTAGAATAATGAAAGGAAACTGGTGAGGAGAAGAAAGGCATTGCTTTGGGTTTTCACCATTGTCTATTCATTACAGACCATAGATGAAACATATTTTTCTCATGCCACTGAATCAACATATGGGACAGCGCAAACCCTGCTGAATTATGCACGAACGTCTCGACTTTGGATTAGGACAGCTCTGGGCAATCACGCCGTTATTGTCAGCTAGGGCCCCGTGTGCGTCCAGGAAATGAAAGAGTTAATTAACCGACGGGTGAGGTGCATGGCGGAGCATACGGGGGTTTGATGGAATAGCTTTTGAATTATGAAACAGTGGAATGCTGTGGCTGGTGGCGTCCGGCCATATGTTCCCGTGTGCCTTCTCTGTTGAGCTGGAGACAGCTGGTCAGATTGCTCATGTTCAACCGAGTTAGGGACCAATCAATCAAAAAGGGGGGGTGCAGCTTGTTCACTTGTTTAAGTGGAGGCAGGAATAAATCAGAAGTCTATTGTGAGTCTATCATTTTAGAGCCATTAGGGATTTGTCAAGACTATTTGCAGACAGGAAATGTACCTCTAGTGGAATCAGGTGCACAGGCTTTGATGTTGAAAATCAAATGTATTTGGGTTTTTCCCACGCTCATGGGCGATTTTTGCCAGATCCAAACTGGTCCAGGAGCTTCTGTTAGGTCTGTGCTGTCAGTGGTACACACCATATTTCTAGGAGTATTAGTCAAGTTTTTTTTTTTTTTTTTCGTATAGTTGTGCAACTCTCAACGTCATCCTTGTTAACTTAAAACACGGCAGTACCTTCTCCTGCACTCAACAGGAGCGTTTAGTTTAGCAACACTTTTTTGGACAAGCATTGAGCATTGAATTTGACTCACGTCAAAACAGGCAGCAGACGTGGATTTGACATGCATCCAAGCAGAGCCAGCAAATGCAAACTTGATGTGTTTCATTTTAACCTAGTCTGTTCAGTTCAGTTTAGCCATTACCCATTGAATTCTACAACTTCATGTTCTTCATGATTCATGTTAATTAAACAAGTACCGGTATGAAGCCCATTAAGACAAATATTGTTGTAATATTGAGCTATATAAATAAAATTGAATTAAATTGAATTGAAGCAGCATGACATGAATATGAATGACGTGGAAAAAGAGGCAGTGAGTGCAAATTTGATATGTGTATAAAGTATGGTACTTTTTTTTTAAATTTGGCATTGGAATATCTGTGCTTTTTTCTGTTTTTTTTTTTTTTTTCTAAACTTGTTTCTTTGGCCAAACGAGGAACTTTCATACAAGCCCAGCAGGATCTTTTTCTGATAACCCATTTATGACACAGGCTGAAAGGCTGCAGGAAGCAGGAAATATTTTTAACGTTTTTTTTTTTTCCCTTTTTCTTTTCTTTTTAAAGAAAGCTTTACTGAACCATAAGCTTTGTAAAATAAATCAAAAAGAAAAAAAAAAAGAAACAGTTGCATCACTGACATTCTCCAAAGAGGCACGAATATGATCAAAGTTTCTAAAAATAAACGCATTTGATCAAATGTTTACTTTGTTCAGGAATGCTAATGAAATATAATCGCTACTTTTTAGGCATAGCTAAAATTAATTTTAGCTACAGTTTTTTTTTTGGGGGGGATAATGTCCTAAATTAATTTTGAATTTTAAGGGTTTATTTTGACATTTTATTGAAAGAAAATGTGCCAAAAGCCATTTTTATTTTTGTGCACAAATATCAAACGAATATGTTATTTTACAACCAAATTGAGATATTGGATGGGACTTTTTTTCTCTCTCTGTAGAGCAAAGCACGTTGAGTATAGCTTCTTATTGTCTTGCAGGGCCAGAATGACATGGCCACACTGATCAATAGTCTCTGTTACACATGATTTATTTTCCATGGCTCTGGCTGTCTGCTCCGCTCCATCTGTCCTCCTGCTCCTGCAAATTTCTGCTGTTTCTCCCTGTCTGAAAGTCGCACACCAGCACACAAACACACACACACACACACACACACACAAAGGTGACAGGCCTGTTTAGTTGGAGCTGCGGCAGACTTTATGAACAGAGACGATGTCATCTACAAATAGGAAAACGCAAAAAAGAGAACACCAAGCTGGATTTTTAATCCATTTACCGAATAATGTTAGATAAGCAAACAGAATCTTTTTACTCATTGGAAATGTTGAGTTTTCGGGTTGCAGGCAGATAGTAATTGAATTACTCGTTTGCTTGGTGTGAGGGCGTGTGAAGCAGTAATTGAACAATGCCGGTCGGCTTAATCGCATCAGAAAAAAAAAGAAGAAGAAAGGAACGAGCCTTTCCAGCCTCTCTTCCTGCCACACCTAATCTCAGAGACCATTATCTTATTAATTGTTTATTGCTGATGGAGCGTGAAATCAACAATTAGATTGGAACATTACTACATTTCACACTTTGATGGTGATTTGAAAAAGCAACTGGCATGAAGGCAAATGTAATCCAAACAGGAAACATCCACAGTTTGACTTGAGTCCCGCGTTTGTGCAGGAAATGATGATGCTTTTCTGGAGCTGTCAGGATCGTTTTCAGTGCTTTGTCAAAAAGCTGACCGGCTGTTTGAAAAAAGAGGGAAAGTATTGTGTGTCTTGTGTGTTTTTTTTTTTTATTTTAACTTCTGCACTTAAACCCAAAAGGGTTACATAAGTGTCAAATCGTGTTTGAGGACAGCAACCAAGTGAGCAAATCCTCTCTGCGTGTCAATTTGCAGGCCTGCATGGTGTCAGAAACACTGAACTGTGAGAGAAACGGCTCGCCGCACGACCGTCTGGACTCAGCAGGAAGTACCTACTCATCCACTTCCAGGTCAACCTTGGACGTCATGTGGGCCAGATGCCTGCTCTTCATCGCTACCTTGCTCTTCCCTGCAGCCAGCAGTAAGACGCCGTCACTCATTAACCCCCCTCCATGCTCATTCAATTTCAAGATTAAGTTTGTTTACTTTTGAGACGGAAAACACAAATTGTAGAAATACACAAATAATCATGAAATTTGACTTTCTCTCTCTATATATAAATATAATGAATATTTGTTGCTTTTGTCCTTTAAAGCCTTTAACTCACCTGTGTGGTTATGACAGGAATGACATCAACCCCCATTCCTGTAGTTTTTGTTTAAAATTGAATGTAAAAATTTAAAAAAAGTTTTTAGATTTGACCTTTTTAGGTAAAAACAAATATAACAAGAGTTATTCGTCTGATACCTCTTTGCCTGTTTTTTTTAAACAATTTTCACTTTTTTGACAAGATGGCAAAATTTACATCTCCAAAAAGTTTTTTGGACAGTTTTAGGAATATTGTGGAATTGTTGTGTCACAAAATGAAAACTCCATCAGGGGTTGAACTAAACTGCCACCACGTAATGGGGAGGCATTTTTTATTTAAATTCATACATGTTCACCAACAGACTTTAAACTCAGTAATGGGCAAATTCACAGACTCAAATCACTAAAATCATTGGCAGAGCCTTTCAGATTGCATGCCGCCACCTTTTTTTTTTTTTAATTGCCGCGTGGTCATGATTGTAGACGGGAGCAGTCAGGAGGGAGGGAGGGAGGGAATAACGCCGGATCAAAATCGGGCAACAGCTGGGCAGCCACAGGACGGAGGCAGCCGGATCGCTGACTAGCAACGGCTGTGATTGTCTTTGGATGGCGGCCATCCATATTAAGTGCCACTAACCACCTGGTAGCCCCGGAGTTATAGAAAATTTGGGCCATTCTGCACCACTGTTCATTCATAAATCTTAAATTTTGAGCACACATTATATCCTTGTGAATTTACAAATTCACTCATTTTTAGACTAGATGCCTCCCAGGAATCCCAGCAAGGGCAAAACTCCAGCGCCCAGAACGAAGGTCCAGCCACAGCAGCAGTCCGCATCAGATGAACGGATGTGGCAGTAGGATGGCAGCACAGGGGCAGGGGGGGTGGCTGGAGGGTGACGGTTTGAAATCAGCTGATCACAAGACGATTTGGGGGGGATTTGGAGACCCTCCCATCAGTCAGCTATCACGCTGCTGCCTTCCTGCCCCCCACCTGTCACCGGACTGCCATCGCGCAACCTCCAAATGTGCCTGGGCCGCCACTGACCAACGTCAAAAACATCGTCCAGATGCCATTTAATTTGAACTTTTTCTCAAAACGCAACTGCTGCCTCCTGATCACAAAAGCTGCCGACTTTGCTGAAAAACTTGCATTTAACAGAGAAAATTGTGACGTAAAAAAAAACTCAAAAAGGCCCCAACCCACTCCTAAAATACTTTAAGTTTGTCAACCTTATTACATTTATTCACAAAGTTGCAACTGTTGTGTAGTTCAAAGCAACCAAGGTGTGTAGAGAAAAGCATTTTAGTTTCATAACTATTTTGTTTTTTAACAGAACATGAAACTCAAATACAAAAGTACGACAGAGTTTTAGGGCCAGTTTACAAACAAAAATTAATTATAAAAAGTTAAGACTTTAAAGTCTTAATTTTACCAAAAAAATTACAAGAATAAAGTAAATAAATCTAGTTCATTTTCAAGATTTTAAAGTAATACATTTATGGCTTTAAATCTCATAAATTTGCTAGATTTTTATTATGTATCTCGTAATATTATTTTTTTTTTTTTGAAGGCCCTAAAACGCCATCGTACAAAAATTTTTTAATTTAAAAATTAGAAAATTGTAACAAATTAAATACATTTAGCAAGAAATCTAATAAAAAAAAAAGCTCATTGGCTCACTGAAATCAAATCAAAGATTTCCCTAAAACATATATAGATGTATGGTGAACTTTGATGGTTTTGATCTTTTTTTTTTTTTAAATCAAATGAGATTATTTTAGGCTTTTATCTGCTTCGGTTGATCTGTTTCATGGCAGTTGTTTTGCACGTCCTCTCCACGCTCTGCACGTCTTTACCTGCCCCTTTAACCACAGCGCCATCATGCTCAAACACGCAGACATGTACGCGCCCACATTCAGACGGGCATTCTTTTCTGATACATTTCCAATGTTTTATGTATTTCAATTCCAGTCGTCTCTGCGGGCGCCGGTGCCACAGGGTGCCTTATTCTGCGGACACCGACATAGCTGATCTAATTCATCTCAGTGGGTGTAAATGCAGAATTTGATCTCCTAGGTAACATGATTAGCATCAAAATGAAGAGATAAAAGCTGCAAGGCCCACAGTATTGACAGTGACCAGTAAAAGTGGGGCTGGATGAAAGGAAAAATACTTTTTTTATCATTCCTTCTCCACTGTCAGCTAGAAATAAGTTGCAATAGCAGATTTATTAAAATGTCATTTTATTCTTCCTTTTTATGCATTTTGAATATTTGATTCTACGGGAAAAGTATATCTTCATATAAAAGAAGTTTATTTTTCGCAAAAACACTTTTAAAATCTTTTTTTTTTAATGCACAAGTCTTTAATTTACACCTAAACTCTAAATGAAAGATGCACAATTAGAGTTTTTCAGGCATTCTTAAGATAAAACCAGGATTTTTCACACAATAAAAGTCTTGCTTTTAGTGTTGACATATTTATTTTCTCATGATGGAGGACAAACAGAAAATTTTACTTAAAATTGCATTTGTTAGTAGAGTTACTAGACTACAGAGTCCAAAGAACTTTAGCCACACCCACTAAATTTAAAAAAAGTCAAAAATTATTGTATAGAGGCTACACTTCTCTTTAAGATGCTAATGTCCACGTTGTATTATGGGATGTTTCCACTACGAACAGTACCTCGCAGGTGGACTACTTTGTATTCAGGGGAAGCCACTCTCCTGCCGCAATGGCGGTGGGCGGGACTTTCGCTGTGCAATTTTTAGAAAAACACTGGTGTTTGTTGTTCTAGTAAAATCCTAAAATAATGATCAACCTTTTCGTTATTGGATTTCTGATAGCGGATCCTCCGCTCCAAGCTGTACCCTTTCATCTAGTGTTTTAAAATAAAAGATCCCTTTGTCTAGAAACTACAAATACTTGCCCCAGCCTCACTTTCATTCTGTATAATCTTAAGTTAAAGTTTATTTTAGACGTCGTTTTTTTTAAGCTGATCTCACAGCCGCTCGGCAGGACGCCTTCAGGTTCCAAAGGGTAAACCCGTAAAAATCTACAAATTAGCCACATCACAGTTTAAGCTGGAGGGCTAAACGCCTGTGAAAGAAATAGAGGCTTATAGTCCGGAAATAAGTACTGGATTTTTTTTTAACCGCTGTAATTGTAAAAAGCAGACGGGGGTAAAAAAAAATTGTTGTATGAAAAAGAGCCTGTTTGTGACATTTTGTTTTTGTGGTTTGTCTTTTCCTCGTCCGAGCTGCCACATCATAACTGCACGGCTGGATAGCTCCAACATTTTTTGCCATTTTTTGTTGCACCGGTAACCTTAGGTTGGGGGTGTGAGCGGCTCTAAAGCTAGTGGGAGAGAATCTAAACAAAGCGATGATGGGAAGTGAGGGCAGGCTTACTCCGTGCCTACAGTCCGAGCCTACAGGCGAATATCTGGTGAACTACTGATGCTCTGCAGAAAAAATGTCCTAGAAAATGACTTTTTTTTTTTTAATATTTGGCTAAAAGCAACATAATCTAATTAAAGGCTCCTTGGAACACTTTGAAAATAAATCAAAAGATGATTGCAGTGGGTCTTTTGCAATGATTCCTTTAAATCTTCCTCGGAATTGGACTATAGGTTTATTTTAAAGAAATGGCACTGAACTGTATGTTTTGTTTTAGCATTTACACAGGCTATATTATATCTTTTTTTTTTTACCTTTGGCTCCACACTAACTTCTACCTGCACCCTCATGTGCTGCTGTATCGCCGATACACACATTTCCAACCCCCAAACTGGAATTTCCAACACATTTCCAACCCCCAAACTGGAATTCGCCTTCACAACTTTGACTCCTCCGCCCCCGCACGCCCAAGGACGGACATAGAAACAGCGCAGCTGCAAAACCTGGGAAACAACCTCTCAACCATTTACATCCTCCAGGCTGGCGATAAAAAACCCGGACATATTTGATACTTCGTGCACACATGCGCAGTGCAGATGGAGCCCCACCAGGCCATCTGTAACGCTTTTCCTCCTCTCTCTGGTGACAGTGAGATTTGAAGACTCCAAGAGGGGAGTTCTGGCCCACTTGGACTTAATCCTATTAATGGCTGATGTCAATCACACTTTGGAGCGGTCTGCTCGTTCACATCCCTTCTGCCATGCCTGCATGCAGATCATATGCTCGGAACGCTCCAGTTCCGCACGCCCCCACACGGACACCCCCCCCCCCAGACTCACAGGTGTCCTCGCAAGTAGGCAGCCGCTCCACACACAAACACCAATTCTTTGCTTTGACGACGCGCGATGGATTTCAGTGGAAGGTATTTGCATCAATGTCTAAAGAAATAAGTCAACATATGCAAATGGCGGTGTTTATACTTAGCAGGGATTAGTCGAAACAAAGACTGTTTAGCTTGAGCACTCACAGCGGCAAGCACTCCATCTTTCACACCGAGCTAAGTCTTGTCATTATTACAGGATTAGAAAGAGAAAAAAAAAATATGGCAAAAAATGTTTGTTTGTTTGTTTGTTTGTTTTTTCCTGGGATTGTAGCTTAGTTTGGGATATAAGCAGAGTGGACTTGTTGGACATAATGCTTGATTGTCCTAATTTTTAAGGAACATACACAAAACATGGACATTTTATGATGTCTTGGCAAAAAACAAACAAATACTAGTTTTACTTAATTTCAAACAAAAGCTCAAGTCAGTTGCCACACACACGATAATGGTACGTTCCATTTTTGTGATGGCTGTATGAGCCTCAAGGGAACTGCAAGACATGCTTGCAACCTCTACACACCTTTACGTCCCTCCATGGGCCTGGCCAAGCCAAACAACACCCATACGGATTTATGTCACTACAGCTTTTCCTGTTTTTTTTTTTAATTTATTTGTCTATTTGGAACCGGGTTGAGAAAGCTGTTGGGTCTTGAAAAGTCTGCTGCTGAGATGAAAGCTTCTATTCCAAGAACCCAAACCCTTCCGACCAAACATTCTCGCCATCGCCTATAAAAATATTGCTCGCTCTAGAGATTTAGGGGAGGATCTCTGAATGATTCTCCCCTAAATCTCTCCCCTCCGTGTGTCTCGCCCTCCATCTTTCCGTCCATTCACTTCTTTCAGCACTCTCTTCTTCTTGGCCCAAATGTAGAAATCGATATCCTTTTGTTTCAGTCCCACGAGGCAGCCCGCGTGTCTGAATAAGATTGTCTGTACTATCAGTGGCTGCCAAGCTTCTGTCACCACTTACACACCTAATGACAGACACATTAACATGCACTTATGCCTCACACATTACCAGACAAAGGCAGCGAGCTAAACATGGGCCCCTGCACTGTACGTGTTTGTATCTCGTAATCTTTAACAAGCCCTCCGTGACTGAACATTCTTATTTGTCAGTGTGTAAACGGTGGGAAGTGAATTCCTTGGTGGCACTTCATTAGCGTAGGTAAGGCAGCTGATGTATAGAGATCAACTGTGAAGGTTTCAGAACGCTCTCAGGAATACATGATGATCTGCGATCATTGCCCCTTCATAGTCACCTATGTTTCTATTATACTTTTGAAGAAATATGGTGAAAAATATGGCATAACCCGATGGAAAAACAGTTTTTCCCACAAAAGGAAAAAAGAATCTTGCTAAAAAGTAATAAATAATGACATTTTTATTCAATTATTTGCATACACCTTTTGATAAATTTTAGTCTAAAAAAGGC
The DNA here is from genome assembly GCA_037389245.1 of Oryzias sinensis. Lineage (NCBI taxonomy): Eukaryota > Metazoa > Chordata > Actinopteri > Beloniformes > Adrianichthyidae > Oryzias > Oryzias sinensis. The sequence continues at coordinate 27,179,052 of CM074490.1, read as the reverse complement.
ACAATTAGTTAAAGTTAAAGATAAAGGCATTTGGGCTACTTTGAAAGCACCTTTTGTTTAAGGTTTCACCAGAATAAAGCTAATTTATTGTTGAAGTGATTTTAACACCAACATCTTAAGGATACCTCAAACAATTAATTGCAGAAGAAAACAAAGGAAAGAAAAACATGATAAAATATGATATATTGGTGCCAGTATCAGTATCGCCGATATTTGCATAACTTGAGTTCATCGGTATTGGTCTGATATTAAAAAATTGGCCAATATTCTTCTGTTTTTAGATACACTTTATTTTTTAAATCAATACTTGTTCCTAATAGGCTGGGAAGCTTATGTCTAGAGTCATAGTCAGTAAATGTCTGTTTTCAGGTAAATTTTATTTTTGATGGAGATCCATGTTGTTCCTAATAGATCCCTGCTAACGGGTGCTTATGGTTTATAATTATGTCCAACATGTAATACATGGTCTGAATTCACATTTATTCATTCATTCATTTTCTACCGTTTTATCCCTTTCGGGGTCACGAGGTTGCCAGAGCCTATCCTGGCCACTTGTGGGTAAAGGCAGTCTGTTGCAGGGCCACAATCAAACACCCATTCACTCTCCCACTCACAGGAACAATTTATAGTTGCCAATTAACCTATGAAGCATGTTTTTGGACAGTGGGAGAAAGAGAGAACCCACGCATACACGGGGAGAAGATGCAAACTCCACACAGAAAGGTCCCCCATTGTCAGGTCCCCCAGCTGGGACTTGAACCAGGGGCCTTCTTGCCGTGAGGCCACCGTGCCTTGTGCTATCCTATGACCCCACCCTTACATTGACGTGTTCTCCCTACCATGACAAAGGTGGATAAAGGTGGAAAGATTTCATGTAAACCATGGACACCAGTGAAGATCACAAGTCATTGAAGAAAATAGGTTCTTGTGGGTTCTAGATGACCCACTCCCAAGGTTAAATTTCCTAGGATAGGACAAGGGTTAAAAAGGTAAAGTACAATGTGATTTTCCAGTAAAAGTACAGTTGTGCATATCGGCCATAGCTGCAGGGAAAATATCAGTTACAGTATTGGTATCGAATGGAAAATAATTATATCGGCCCATCTGTAGTTCAGATGTTTCAGGTTTTTGGGTTGTCTGGGTCCGTTGAGAGGAGTGGCTGCATCTCATGCTACATACAGACCGGGGATGTAATGCACAGTCAAAAAGGACATTAAGTTGGAAGAGGCTTAGTACGAAATGTCGACACAGTTCAAATCTTGCTGATTTTGCATCAAGCTTTTTCTTTCATTGCTTCTATTCCAATATATGAAAGACTTGGTGTCATAAAGTTCTGGATGGGCACAAATTAATTTCTCCTTCATAATCACATTTTAAATGACTGGCAATTCTGTGGCCTAAAAGGGACGTTATGCACGCACAGAGTCCTTGATTGGTCAAAGTTCAACTGGTTGAACCTTTGCTTTCCGTTCAATGGCTGCACATTTTGTTATACCCATAAAAACAGACCCAAAGTGTTTGAAAGGCTTATGCCATCGCTTATGCCAGCGATGCTGTTGTAGGGTCATTATTAAGGTACAAGTACTGGCCCCTAAATGACCTCATGAAAATTTGCAGACACAGAAATAGTAGAAATATTATGAAGTTCAGTATAAAGATCAGATTCTCCTGTGTGTTGGTTTTGGACTCCACCATTGATGACGTCATCAACACATCTTGGGCCTAAGCTGAGTCCCTAATAGGTTGACCTGATGCGTCTTCTTCACTAAAGCTCAGATATTTGAACTCTGGATGTGACAGAGTTAGCAGACAGGCTGCAGCCAACATACGCACACTTATTACGTGAATGGGCTCCTTGTGAACTGGGCAGAATTTGGGGGAGAGGGTTAGGGTGTGTGTGAGAATATTTTTGCTCTACACGCACACCGAGCGGTCTACGACCTCGATATTTTGTGCAAAGTTTCCCATTTTTTGTCCACAAACAGCTCGCATCTACCCATAGGGGCAGTTATGAGTAAAGCAGTGGACTTAAAAACATTAAGGACAAACGCATAAAAAGATGTGAATAGGAAAAAAGAAGAAACGAAAAGCAGAAGGGGGAGTGAAAAACACCAAACGAGGACTTTGAAAAACAAAAAGATTAGGACTATATTTTCCAAAATCCTCACACTGGCTTAGCCTGATCTGGAGTTGCACTTCAGAAGTGGCAAAACAGCATTCTGGTTACTCAATGCATGCATTTTTCTACAGTCAGAAATAACTGCAATACCTCTTAGATTTCTGTTAAATAGGTGTGAAGAATAACATAAACAGCCACTTTATTCTCCGAATGCTGCGTTGTGCTGATGACTATTATGGCAACAATCGTACATAGACCTAAACATTGTTAGAAATAGATCCGTTTGCCTTTCTGTCTATCTTTTCTTGGTCTAAATTTAAATACTCAAGTCCAATATTGTCTCAAATATGAAAATGGGGGCAAATTATATTAAATGGGAGTACAGTCTATGTGATATGTGTGTGTCAAAGAGTGTGTTTTGACTGATGAGGGCTCTGATTGACGCAAATACGGACAGCTGCCCCATACTACCCTCACACGCCACTATAACGAACCCCTACTCCACATTTAGGCCCACAAAGGCAGCCATGGTGTCACTATGGACAAAATATACATTTAAAAAAACAAAAATGGCACTTGGAGCTCCTCTTGCACACACACACGATCCCCCATGATGCCCCCTAATTGTTCACAGAGACGGCATCCAATCGTGGGTCCAAGCAATACACCTACATATGTGTGTTCATTAAACAGGACATTTCCAGTAAATGTCAATGATATATCATTGGTATCTGGAAGCCAGAGTCTGCCTTTTCTCTGAGTTGCGCCTCCAGGTTGAAGCAGATATGGTTGACAGCGGCTGTGAATTTCCACCTTCACATTCCATCACTCAGAACATTTGTATGCATGCTGTGTGTGTGTGTGTGTGTGTGTGTGTGTGTGTGTGGGTGTGTGTGTGTGTGTGTGCGTGTGGTGGTGAAGGGCAGTATTAAGTCGAGCCAAGCAGAGTGTCATTGAGCTCATTCAGATTCTTTGCTGCATATGTGTAACCATGACACTCCCCTAACCAATGAAAGAGCCCAGGGAGGGAAGACAAGGTTTCTATGGTTACTGCAACAGGGAGAGCAAGGAAGGGTTTTTTTGTTTTTTGTTTTTGAGATGTACATCTTTGTCTGCTCAAACATACCATACATATATATATATATATATATATATATATATATTGACACAATAAGATGCTTTGACGTGACTTTCGTCCACATTTCTATCATTTCTTTATCCAAGTATGAAAATGAATAACATGTATAGCGGAAATGGCCAGAATTCCCATCTGAGATTCCGGGAGGAAACTGCCGTCGTGGTGGGTGATGAATGAAACGCAACATAATACAGTCAACATTAATATTACAAAGGAGGCAGGTGATGGAAAAAAACAAAACAAAAAAAAAAAAAAAAAACAAGAAGGGATCACCTCAGCTCATAACCCATCTATCAAGGGGAATGATGGCTGATGCTCCAAGGGAGCCCGGCTCTCAATAACAGAGAATAACAACATCCTGGCCACAACACAACAACCAAAGTCCCTGGGAACCATCCAGCCTGACACATCAGGATGACGGCACTTATGCAGCCTCTCCGAATGCTGGTGTTATTTACCTCCTGCATCAATATTTGTTTTTCAGGTTTTCCATTGCAGACGAAATGCAACAACATGAATTGAAGGATATAGAATATTTGGTGTTGTAGCGGTGTCTCCAAACTAAAACTTTCCCCCCGTTGTGTGTGTCCAGTCTATGGCCGGGCGCCCATCCCCATGGCAGTGGTGCGACGGGAGCTGTCCTGCGAGTCCTACCCCATCGAGCTGCGCTGCCCGGGCACTGACGTCATCATGATCGAGAGCGCCAACTACGGCCGCACGGACGACAAGATCTGCGATTCGGACCCGGCGCAGATGGAGAACACGCGGTGCTACCTGCCCGATGCCTACAAGATCATGTCATTCAGGTCAGCGCTTGTGAGCACACTCGCATGGACTCTGGTGAAGCATGTCCTGTCTGCTGCTCTGTCGGTTGCTTCAGTCTACATGTCTGCTTTGGTGGGTTTTACACGGAGGATTCACGCTAGACTGCAACTGCATAAAAGTCACTTTTAAAGACCCACTATGATTAAAAAAAATGTTTGGCTGTTTTTACTATGTTCTTGAGGCCTTTATCTGATGATGGAGGACATTTTTAAAGAAAACCAAGCTTAAAATGGAGTGATTTTTATTCAAATCATTGTAAATCAGGAGCAAAAAGGTATTTTTGTGTCGTACCAAATAGACTGGGCTCCCTGCTCCGCTCCATTCTGATGCAGACAAATGGATTCATGAACGTCTTTGAGCTGTTATGCCCTAACAGGACAGCTCCAATATTGCTTGCCTTTTTTCTTGCACCAGTAATATTAGGTCAGGGTAGTGAGGGGCTGTAAGCTAGTGGGTGAGTGTGTAAACAAATGGATGATGGGAAATGAAAAGAGGCTCCCCAACTGGAATGCAAATTTCTAAAGAACTGCTGCTGTTCTACAGAACTCATCTTCTAGAAAACAGAGTTTTCAGAGACACTGATTTTTAAAAATATGGCTAAAAACGCTATAAGCATGACAAAAAGACCACAGGGAATATTATTAAAACAGATCAGAAAGATGAATCAGATTGGGTCTCAAGGATTGGGTCCTAAAAGTCAAAATTTGGTCAAAGGGGGACAAAGAATGTTAGAAAATATGCAAAAAACCAATATAAGCTTTGATTCCCAAACGAAAAAACATCACATATAACAGATTGGATTTAACTTTCTTACACATGTAAACAGTTAAATATGCACATATATACAGTATGAGGTGGGCATGAATAGGATAGTACTACTACGAACAGTTCTGTACCAATGGAGCGATTTAGAAATGTACACATGTAAGTATAGATTAGCATTTGCAGATGAGAGTATTCACAGTATAGTGTATTATTTACTTCATAATAAGTTAAAATTGTAAAATAGAAATAGAAATCAACAAGAGTTGTCCTCCCCAGTTTAGTTTAACTTCCCAAAAAAGCAAGTTTATCCTTTATTTTTGCATTTGGTATCACTTTTTATATGTAATGCAGTTGGAAAAGTTATAATTTCTATATTTATGGATCATTTATTGTATTTTTGTAGACATTAGTGGTAATGTTGTCTGGAAACTAAGCAACAACAGATGAAATATAACTATTATGTACAATGGATTCATAAAATATGATTTTATAACATGTGTACTTTAACCAGAATTTTTGACGTCCTATTAGCTTTTTCCATAACAGTTTTTTTTTTTAGATTATTATTATTGTAGGGACACAGTGATGCAATTTTACACTTTTAACAAACAAATCGAACAATAAATCTTCTTGACAGAAGTGTTGATTAGACTTTGATTTGACACAAGTTTGAGAAAACTTTTAAACATCATTACCCTGGCGAAGCGCTTTGGTGCTCAAGTGTCCTTCCTCATTAGAAAGAGTGCTTTTCAAAGGGATTCAAGGGCCCTCCAATAGTTTGGATGGCCTCAAATAACTAGTTGAATCAAATTGCCAGACAATTGAAATGGTAAAAGCATTTCTGTGTGTTATTTGTACTTTTTAGTCAAAATTTTTACATTTTTCGAATGAAAAAAAGTAGCAGACTTTCTCTGAGGTCATGAAGCGTGACACCCCTTATGGGCACTTAGGTCGTTTCTGTTGAAGGTAAGAGCTGCCCCCCCCCCCATATTTTTCAATCGGTCTGCCCTGCTGTGATGGTTCAGAAGGGCTCAATGAAGATTCTCTGAGAAACTCTTATTTTGAAATTAGCCGTCTCCTGGTAAAATGAAAGCACAAGTGACATTTTGGGGGAAATATCCCAGTGTTTGGGAAAGCTAGTGTTTGGAAATCAGTAAAAAATATAGTTGTGCATGTATAAATAAGCACTTTTTATTTTTCTAAATACATTTCTTTTTAAATTATGGATAAAAAATGTAAATAAAATACAAAATTCTGTGCATTTTCTTAATGTGTCACCTGGAATACTTTTCTCAAATAACAGGAACATGGAAAAAAAACAAAATAAATGACTCACCAATCCACAAAATAATGTGTTTTTTTATAGGTGGACTAACTTATTTTAGTATTTGTTGGAGCGCGGCGCATTTAAAAAGATGAAAATAATCAGGGATTCTGCCCGTCCTTCAGCTCCTCTTCTTGCTCTTGAGATTGTAATTTTATTAACAGATGAGAGCACACTCTCTCTGCCACTGCATGAATTTTTCAAACGTGTTTTCCATGAAGAGGTTGTCAATAGTTCTAGTTTTACTCACACCAGCGTTCAGCGAGGACCCTCTTCGGGATCTCACGGGCCGCGCCATCACCTTCTTGTTCTGTGGTCGGGCTTGTTGATCATGCAGAAACAACTGGAGCCTGTTAAAACCGCGGACACAAAAGAGATGCTTTTTTTTGGTGAAAAGAAGTAGCCTAAAAATAGGGAAAAACAACATGAATCTTAAGGAAATCACTATAAAGTAGAAACATTTTCTCCTCCAACTTTTTTTACACGAGTTTGATTTTATTTAAGTGTCATGCACTAATATGCCCAGCCTGCATGGGCTTATATGACACAAAATACAGAAAAATGGCCGTCACTCATAACTACAACTAATTCTTAGAACATAAATCACAATTTTTGTTCCCAAAATGATGAATGGCCCTTTCAACATTTATTGAACTTTAAAAAAACATCCTTAAAATGGAACCAAAAATTGAAATTTGAGGTTTTTTGGAGTCTCAATTAAATTGTCAAGAGTTGGGAGCAAAAGGCTTTTAATACTTTTTAATGATAATTTTCTTCTTTCTAGATCCCAGCTCTGAACGTCCCACTCCAATTATCTCTTCATGTGTTTTAAAAGTAGTAAAAGTTTTAAAAATATATAAAGAATGAAAAGAAGAAAAAAAAAGACGACAAGTAATCCACTTTTTAAATCATATTTTTTATGGACTCCAATCATCGTTTGATCAATTTTCAAAGCGTTTCCAGTGGTCGTTTAATTGTTATTATGCTGGGGGGGGGGGGTTTTTGTGCCAAAATAAAGAGACCTGCGTAAGTTTCTGGAACAAAGCTCCATGCATGCAGTGAGCCTGCCTCCACTTCCCGACATCTATCTGTTTGCACGCTCTTGCACTAGCTTACAGCCCATCATAACCCCAGGCGTGCAGTTTTGAGCCAGATGCCAGCCCAGACGGGGAAAAACAAAGACGTCCATGGATTTAGGAGTCTTAGATCGGAGCAGAGCAGGGAGCTTAGCATATTTTCTATGTAACCAAAACATTTCAGTTTCTGAAACAGTAGGACTGCTCCTGATCCGCACCATTTTCAATGAAGATATAATCAGAAATGCAGTTTTATTTTTTTGATATATGTCTTCCATCATCACAAAAATGCCACAAGAACATGTTAAAAACACCAAAAATGCAAATATCATCTGTCTTTAAAACAGCTTTAAACCTAGTAACATATCTTAAATATCTAAAAACAAGGTTTTTATGTAGTGAAAACAGTTTGCAGTGCACCCAGATGTCACTAACTCCTCCATTTCAGCATCTGCATGGTCAAATCCTGTGTTTCTCTGACTTGGATAGCTCTCTGCTTCTGTCCGCCATCCTCCGTTTCGGTCTCGTCGGGTTGTGCTGTTGCCGTTGTTCTGGCCTCCTCCAAACTCTCCTGCAGCTTGTGTGGCCGCTCTTTCCAGCCCCCTCCTTTCCATCCATAATTTATATGCAGGCAGGCAGGCACAATCAGACAGGCACACGCACGCATACATGCATACGTGCACGCGCCGGCGCGCACGGCATGTTCCGCTCATAGCACACTCTGCCCAGGGGCTACACCAGACTTTAAGCTCCAATTAGCAGAGCCAGAGGCCAAACTTAATCTTTAAGGATCCTCTGTGGAGGTGACTCAGACCGGAAATGCACACTTTTTTTTTTTTTTAGCAAATGTGCATTGAAAGAAGTTATTTGCTGCACATAACACTGTGAGTGCACACATGCATACAGCAGACAGGGAGTCGGAGCGTGCACGAGCGTTTCGAACGGTTGGAAATGTGAACTGAAAGCTTTATTGAGACCCACAATCCAGTGGAGTTTTGTTTCTGTCTTTTTTTGGTGCATTCTCAGCCACAAAGTTGCCTTCACATCCCCTCCACGCCGGCACCACCTCTGGCTTTTAATGCCGATAAAAATCCGAGCATGTTCCACCCGCCCCGCGTTTCCTCGGTTTCATATTCTCTCTTTTGTGTTTTTTTTTTTTTTACCGCACCAAGGCCAAGAATAGTGTGTACGGACGCTTTCCAAACACGCGTGTGTGCACATGTGGACTGTTTGTGTGCGCTCATAGCATATAATTGGTCCTGATATCAAAGCTCCATATCTCTGGAGGGTCTCACAAAGCTTCTCAAGCAACCTAGAAAGACCTGATACCGCCGCATTTCCCAGATTATCTCCCCACTGGGATGCGCTGGGTTGAGGAGGAAATGAAGCCATGGTCATGAAAGTTATGTTTAGCCAATTTTAGTGATATAGCGACCTCGCTTCGACAACTTACTCCGTTTTATCAGCTTTTTAAACTGAAGCCCCATTTATTTGAAGGGGCCACAGAGCATCCGCTTTTATATTTCCATTTGAAACTTTTCTTTTTAATATTAAATCAAAGGGATGCACACATGGGATTTCAATTGTCCTTGGGAATGTGCCTCAGCCCACTGGCACTACTGGCCTCCCCGGTTCCTCCCTGGATAGCTTTCCAAAATAAAAGCTGTAATCTCCACACAAAAAAAAATGGGTGTGGCTACATTGAGTGTGTGAAAGTACACTTATACACAGAAGGAGTGCTAAAATGCTTCCATGTTCCAGTGATCTATCCACATAAAGATGGCTTTATGGCATGAACCGATATACTCTCCCTGCTCCCTTTCTGATACTTGAGTGCCTCATGAACCAAATACCTTTTAGCCGTCTTTCTCCCCTTATCCTCCTTTCCTTTTAATACTACTTACTCACATGGTTAAGCATGCCAAGTCCATTCTCATAGGAAACACATAATGGCTATGCCGGGTAAGCGTTCATAAATACTAGTCGGAAAGAAGAAGAAAGAAGCAAATGATGCTCCAGGCAATCCGTCATGTGTGGGACATGCGATGTGGGTGTTCCCCTATGGGTGGGGGGAGAAGAATTATGGTATGTAATCCATGTGAAAGGTGGTCGGCCTTGCTTTTTTTTTGTTTTTGGCTAACTGCCAAGCAATTATCATCTGATGTATATAATGGTACATTCCCGTTTGGTGTGTGAGCTTGCTCAATTGGACTTCAAACAAACCACAACATCAACAAAGCTGCTAATTCGTCTGTGTTCAATGAGAGACACCATTGATTTAAATTGAGTAGGTACATTTAGATCTTTTAGACAGACTGCCACAGCTGCATTCTGGGAAAGTAAAGGCAGGTTGGCTCTATTTTTTTCCACCCCATTCATTGGTAGATAGTAAACCAGAGAAAGTAATGCACCCAGGCCAGATGTGAATCTGACATTGACTAGACTAGACTAGAGGAACTGGACCAAGTGACATCATCACTTTAAGAACCAGCTAAATGTTCTTTGACCGCACATTCCGCCCATGGTGTTCACACTGGACAAGCTGGGAGGGGCTTCTTCTTCTATTTCTTTTACTACTGGTTACTAGCGCATGTTCACCACCTACAGTTGGAAGAAGCTTGGTGCAAAAAGTCAAAGCGGTGCAAATCTCACGAATCTCGCTCCAGGCCCTTTCTTTCACAGCCCCATTCCTAAATACGAAAGTCTTGGTGTTGTATAAAAACCGAGCACAAACAGCGATTATTCATTTATCCTCCATGATCAATTTTCAAACAGTTGGCACTTCCATGAATTAAATGGGACGTCATCCATACATCGCTACCAAATCCTGGTCCCTGATGGGTCAAAGTTCAACCAGTTGTAACCTTTTATGCGCGTTCAATGATCGCCCTTTTTGTACGTAGCCCGAAAAAGGTTGTCGAAACTGTGTAAGTGTTTGGGATGTGGAAGACCCGACTGCTTGTTTTTGTGTCCTCAAGTTGTCTAAAAGTAGTTGGATGCCAATTTGTGAATATAAGATATTCACTTTACCCATATGTTTTAACCCCTTAAGCTAAATGGCACATGCTGCCTGTCAAACTGAAACTTTTTGACCTTTTAACCAGATTAATGTGAAAAAACTGTTTCTGACACTGAAAAGTGAATTTACACCAATACTAATAGAATGCCAACGCAAAGCCGATTTTTTTCCGCTTCCGAATCCACTGGAATTACATGAATTATGTAAACAGTTGAAGAGTTATGGTAGTCGAAAGACTGTCAACCCTAGAGATAAAGCTCTGGTGTTAAAAGGTCAAGACTTGATGTAAAGTAACAGATAAACACTTGGGACTTGACTTGGATTCATCACCAGAGACTTCAGACTTGACTTGGGCTTCCAAAAAAAAAAAAAAAAAAGGGACTTGTGAGTTTCTCTGCTTGCCATAAGTGCATAGCCCCACAGATGGTGAGAGGTCGCACGTGTGGCAAGAGATGTTAAATGTGTTTTTGGAAGCTGAACGGGTGTATTTCCAGAAACATTTGTGTTCTTTAGCCCCTAGAATTCTCCTGATAGACATGTTGGGTTGCGGTGTCGAGTGTCCTTGAGAATGTACAAACACACGTCAACAGTACCTGCTTTTTTTTTTTGCTCCAGCTGTTGCGTTAGCAAATTTCGTTTGAACTTCAAAACAGGCCTTTTCCCCCGTCACCCCTGTACCACCTCCAGATTTGCTATTTTCAAATTTCTTTCCCTTTTTTTTTATTCTTCCCTACCCCAAAACAACAAACAAAAAAGCATGGATGTAGCATTGCTCTTATTTCTTCTTTTCACTTCTATGCTTTTGGAGGCGTTAAACAGCAACATGCTTCATTTCTAATTCTCCTATCTGTCACACTTGATATCTTGAATCTCTGTCACTCCATTTCCATTTTTTTTCCCTTTCCTCTTCCTCTTCCACAGATTGGCTTTCGCCCCGTGTTTGTCACCCCTCTCTGTCACTTTTCCTTCCTCCCTCTCCATCTGTTTCAGCTTTCAGCTTCTTTCTTTTTTTCCCACTTGCACCCCCCCCCCCCCAAACCCCCTTTGGCTCCAGCTGCAGGGTAAAGGTTGAGTTGAGGCTGAAGTGCAAAGGCTTATGGGTTGTCCTGCACACTGTACGGTGCTTTAGACGCTCAACATACATGGGCTGAACTGTTACATTTTAGTAGTGGAGCTACTGAAGGAGGACAAAGAAAAACAGCAGAATTAAAAGGCCATTACAAATGAAAGGATAAAAAATATGCAATTTAAGGGGTAAAAACGTTGCTTTTTGAAATTTTAGCAATGCTTGAAGAAGTTTATATTGATGAAATCTTAATCTTTGTCAATATTGACTGAAAAATTGGGGGGCAGCTGCCTCCCCATAGCTTCGCCCCTGAAGTTTGGGACACGGGCCAGTTCTTTAGTTGAAAACGGGTTGAACCTGAGCGGAACCGTTCCAATAAACACTCAAATCCAAGCTCCTAAGCTGTGAATGCCCACAGATAAATATACATTCAGTGTTTTCGTGTTCTGTTTTCTTCACACACACAGACTCTCAAGAGTTTCTAATCAGTTCTCAGGCTTCTCCTGGCAGAAGGTTTTTTTTTATTTTTTTTTAGATCTTTAAAGCAGCAGACTAGTGTGCCAGTGTGGGAGCACTTCTGTGCAGACACGTATGGAATATAGCTCTATGCGTGCCTTTTTTTTTTTTTTTTTTTGGTGAAATGTGCGCCCTCGCACTTCCATTCTCTTCCGTTTGCATGTTAGGGAGCATGTTCCAGCACACGTTTGAACTCGCTGGCGCTGGAGACTGCAAAGCAAACCCTCTGAAGTTCTTCCCCTCTGACTCTTTGAATTATAGAAAGCCACTTGAAACACAGACTGCAATCTAGTGTTGGCTGATGCTGCAGTCTTAACGCTGTGCAACTAGTGAACTGTGCCATAGGTTCTGGCTCTATTTCAGGCATATCTGCAGCTCGTGTGTCTTCTCCATTTGGGTTTAATCCGTCTTTCTGCAGAAGAAAAAATAGAGGCGGATGAGATAATGTCATAAATAAATGCTTGGAATTTTCTCCAAAATATGCATTTTGGCATATTTATGATTATTTCAGCTTAGTGCACAGCAAAAAACAATGTTGTTGTCAGAAAACTAATATTCTTACATAGTTTCGTGGTTATGATTGTGTTCTTTTGTGTTTGTCCTAAGCTATGTCCGCATCTCTCCGGCAACCACTTCCAGTGAAAAGTCTGTGTATACGTGCGTTTACAGCATCTGCGGTCAAAACTACGAAACTGCTGTCGCTACGAATGTTTCTACGACTCTACATACAAAGCGCGCAGCTACTAAACGTGTGTTAAAAGCTAAACAGGTCAAATCTCGACCAATCAGGGAGTTGGATTTTTGGTAGTGAAGTTTGGTTGGCGTCCCTGTCATTCACCGAAGTGCCAACCAGCTAAAGAACACAAATGTTTCTGGAAATACACTCGTTCAGCTTCCAAGAACACATTTAACATCTCTTGCCACACGTGCGACCTCTCACCATCTGTGGGGCTATGCACTTATGGCAACCAGAGATACTCACAAGTCCCTTTATTTTTTTTTTTTTGGAAGCCCAAGTCAAGTCTGAAGTCTCTGGTGCTGAATCCAAGTCAAGTCCCAAGTGTTTATCTGTTACTTTACATCAAGTCTTAACTTTTTAACATCAGGGGCCTGTTTCACAAAGGAGGTTCAACCAACTCTGAGGTCAAACCTGAACTCTGAGTTGGTCAATTGAGAGATTGACAACTCTGAGTTTTCAGTTTCAGAGCAGCTGATCTGCGTTAGATCAATCAACTCTGAGTGGACTGATTCGGAGGTGAGCGTGCGCACCGCGACTATAAGAAGCCATTATCAATGGAGCGCAGATATCACGAGTCACCATGGCAACCGTGAAAAAAAGAGGTCTGCGTATTTGTCGCCAGCTGAACTTGACGTGCTGCTGCAGAGTTGCAGTGAATTTGAGCACATATTCCGGAAGAAAAGCAACACCGCTGCATCTGCAAAACAGAGACAGTTAGCGTGGAAAACATAGCTGCTCAAGTTAATGCCTAAGTTTGCATTTAAATCATTGTTATAAAATATTGGCTGTAATAATTTTTTAAATAGCGTAAGGAGTGAAATAAAAAATGGCTATATTTAGGTGTACTTTTGAAGTGTTATTCCTGGTGTAAATGCATGAAATGCTGCATAGAGTACAGAACCAATCTGGGGGAAAATGACTTTAACGTCGGTAATGTTTAGAGGACTTTTTTGTTAACCTTCCCCTCTTGCAAACGTTGGTCAGTTTAATATTAATACATGCAATTGTGTTTTTAAAGGTGAACTTTTGTCTACTGTTGAACCTTTCGCTGCGCAAAGACTTCCTTCTTTTCTCTCGTCTTTGCGACAGTGGTCAAAAGCGCAGGGGAGATTTCCTTCAGGGCCGAAGGGAATTCTCCTTCGGGGTTCACTTCCCGTTCGAAACCCTCAACCTCCAGAGCGGAATAAGAATGACTCCAAAACAGTTATTCTGGGAATGACACCTTCTCCGTCCTCCTCATCCGTGCTCACCCCCCCCCCCCCATCTGCACCTGCACTCGCCCCTCCCCTTGTCTCTCGTGGCTCGCACCCCGCTCAGCACACACACGCTGCAACACTACCCTTGTATTGATCAAGTGGTATAGGTTTATATGGGATTAAGAAAGTAAGCAGTGCTAGAAAATTGTGTTTCCAAAAAGTAATTGTTACATTAATCTAATTCAATGTCCCTGATTTCATTTTCATGTAGATGCAATCATGCAGGAATTAAAAGAACATGGCAGCAGCTAAAAATGAAGTATAAATATATTTGACATATGAAACATCTACATAGCAAGACCTAATGTTGTTTTCATTTTATATATGTGATTGACTGCAACGAAAAACGGTAACGCTCAAACAAAAACGTATGGGGAAATGACAAAACATCGAGTCGAGGTCTCAAAATCCTCGCACGACGTAAATGTAATTCTCTACGAATTAATGCAGCCTCCTCCTCTATTGGGTCCTCCAAAAAAGGACAAGCCATTCTTGTCACTTAGATCGTGTGACGGAAATGTGGGCGATGAAGGTTGAAGCGAAATATACCGCTTCGTCTTTAAAAAGGGGAGGGGACCCGCAAAAACGTCGAGTTTGGAGAATAAAACCTGCTCCCGACCAGGTTAGGTTCACAGCATAAGTAACCATGGATACGGACTCCGAGTAGAAGTTACCTCTCTTTCAGAAACGGGCTTGACTTACTCTGCTTTCTCTGGTTTGACAAACCTCCGATTCTGAAACGGAAAACCCAGGGTTTCCCTGATTTCCGGCTTTATGAACTCAGAGTTTACACTTAACCTCCTTTGTGAAACAGGCCCCAGAGCTTTATCCCCAGTGTTGACAGTCTTTCGACTACCATAACTCTTCAACTGTATACGGATTTAAGTAATAAAATAAAATAAAGTTAACTGTATTTATCCGTAAATGGGGAAATTGTTCTCCGTATTTTGACCGATCCCCTGGGGGAGCGGTGAGCTGCAGACTAGCCGCGCTCGGGAGCTGACTGGAGAGAGGAGGGATCGAAACTGCCAACCATTTGGTTATTGGACGACCTGCTCTACCACCTGAGCCACTTGCCGCCCAAAATTAACGTAATTAATTTTGGGCTTCTGCATACAAACCCGGATGGAACTCTTTGATACCAAGTCTTTCGTATATCGAGACTGATCTATCAAATAAAAAAAAAAAGCCTGGACCAAGATTCACGAGATTCTCACCACATTCAACACGTCTACATGTAAGGGTTAATGGCCCGCGAAACAAAGTGCACTAAAAAGTGATAATGCACACTTCGTCGGCCATTAACCTGCTTATACCATGGTCATTTACAAAATAAATAAATATTAACCTGCTTTTATTCCTTAATTCTTTTTTTCACGAAAAGCGGACTATTTGTTATGTATGGCACCACTGCTGCAGTCAAGATTCGGCGATATAAAGCAATATATATATATATATATTGATCATCCCGATGGGTTAAATAAAGCATCAGTTCAGAGAGAAAGTTCACCTCTTACTGCTTGTTTTTGTCCAGATGATGAAGCTAAAGTTGTTTTAAAGAAGCCGGTGCAGTGATACATAAAATTTAAGATAGGTGACCGGAACTTCTTTTTGGGGCGTGCGGTTATCACTTTTTGACGGGTAAAACTAACCTGTCTCATGACGGTCTAACCCCAGCTCACGTTCCTTATTAGTGGATAATGCACAATTAAGAACTGGCGTCACACGGGGAACGTAGCATGAGAGAAGTCGACTTGCCAGGATTTTCCCAAATATTTCTCATTACTGCATCAATGTCTGACTTTTCTTTTTTTTTCCTCTGTCCTCCCTCCATTTAACTATCCGGCTTCCCACAGAATGAGGTCATATCAAGAAATGTCCTACTTAATGTGTCTGCACGCGTGTGTAATGGCGTATGCGATATATATATATATATTTGTGTGTGTGTGTGTGTGGGCACCCTTACACAGTCACCACGGCTACAGGAGATGCCCTGCAGCACCCTAGGGGCCCAACTGCCACCTAGCTCAGTGGAGTAATTAGGGCCCACACACACACAGATGCATGGAAGTGCAGATATACATAAACACAAGTAGTACGGCCCCTTAAAATGCACTTTTCTGTGCGTTCTTGACAGCAGCGCATAGGTTACTGCATGTTGCAGCGAGTCTCTGCTGTCTGACCCCGTTGTACACGCCTCTGCTAACCTCAGTTATCGTGCCTCACTGAGCAGCAAAGCTCCATGGCTGCCTGAGAGAGAAAAAAGGTTTCAAGATCGACCCAGACAGCGCAAACTTTTTTCTTCTTTTCTTCTGAAACGCAAGCTAAAGACGCGACGCATCCAGAGACGAGAGAGCGGATCAGGGCTGCGCTGCCTTGAAACGCTGACACCGAAGCACATATCCCAGCATGCATACATATATACAAACATGGCACCGCCCTCCCCAACTCCTCATGCGCAAATTCTTCCTGCTTCATCGGGTGAGGATGACTAAATCCTGTAAGTCAATGTCTCAGCGCAGCCCACAATGCTGATGCTGTCTTACAGACGACACACGAGCGACGTCCATTGTTCGCTCGGATTTAAGACCTGCATGAACGCGAGCCATGAAAACCAAGGCGTTATCCTACACAGAGAAATCTATAGCAGGGCAGAGAGCAGCTCAGGAATTTTTGATTTATTTTTTGCTGGAAACAAGGAGGAAGACTCTCCGAATGTGTCCTGGAATTGGAAGTGGTGGAGGTTGCCATGGTTACCACTAGAAGAGGAGGGAGGGGGGAGATGGTTGAGCTCAAAAAACTTGACTTGGCTGTCAGCCTGCCAGAAAGACAGAGAGGGGGAAAAAAAGTGTTTGTGTTGTGTGTTGTTCCCCCATCTTTCTACACAACACAGCACAAGTATTAACATTAAATGCATTTGGTAAGTTGTCCCACTTCAATAAAAAATGTGTTTTGGGTGTTTTTAACATGTTCTTAATGCACGTTTTCTGATGATGAAGGATGTATATAAAGCAAATTAGGCTCAACATTTAATTTCTAATTATTTCTTATACAAATTGTTATGAACCAGGAGTTGGTATTTCTGATATAGAAACATTTAATCTGATCCATTTGCCCTCAAATAGATCCATGTACGTCTTTGTTTTCCTCGTCTGTACTGGAATCTGACTCAAGACTGGGTGGCTGGATAGCTAAAATATTGCCAGACATTTGTGTTGCACTGATTTTTTGGTTGTGCTGTAAGCTGGCGGGAGAGCATGTAAACAGAGAGCTCTCAGCAGTGGGTTTGATCATTGTAAACGGTCCCGCCAACAACTTAAAGGCAAATTTCTGCCGCTCTGCAGACACTATGTCCAAGAAAATGACAGGTTTTCACATTTTGGCTAAAAATGACATTATCATAACTAAAAGACCACAGGGATCACTATTCACTATTAAAATAGTTCAGAAGATGATTGGAGTGGGTCTTAAAACAAATATTTTTAAAGAAAGTTGTTTTTTTTTCCCCGTTTCCTCTTGGTTTTCCGAGGTTACATGTAAAAGAAATATGCAAATTAACTTTTTTTTCGAAGAATCATTTGAATCATATGAAACCTATAGTAAAAAGTTCAAATGGAAAAAAGACAGAAAAATCTAAATAATGCAAAAAATTAATATTGTTAATAGCTAGATTAGCATCACAGCATAGCCCTATAATTTCCATTATGGATTTTTTTTAAACTTCTTAGGTTTTTTATCTACAGTCAAATTAAATACAGAAATAAGCAGCAATCTCCATATCTAGAAAGCATATTGAAATCAGATTGTGCTGACACATTTCATCCTCACTGTTTTCCAGAAATGATTCAGTGGTTTTCGTTTGCATATAAAATGATGCTCCGTGTGGAGTAAGCTACGTCTCACCTGCTTTTACAAACGTCCAGATCTGCGTCGACTAAATGGTGAAGCTAGAAGACTTGAAAAAGGTATCAAATGAGAACAGCAGAATTGAAGGCCAATACGAATGAAAGGATCAAAAATATGTCAATTATAGGTTCTCACATTTTTTTAAAATGTTGTTTTTGATTTTTTTGTAATTCTTAAGGAAGCTTGCATTGAGGATTTCTTATTTTTTGTCAACATTGATTAAAAATTTGGGGGGCAAAGCTTTTACATAGCCCCCTCTGGCGTCGACTGATGACTCAGTAGCTTGCTTTGATTATCAAAGCACATTCAGTTCGTTAGGACTTGTAATTCCAGATAATGGCTTCATGGATAATTTTTTTAGCATGCATGTATCTATCTCATGGTTTTGATTGATGTGGACACAGATTGTCCTGAGGGTCGAGCCACATACATGCAGAATTCAGTGTTTGTGGCGTGTCCGTATTTAGCGCCTTTCAGGTTCAGTATATTTATTTTTAGAAAATGCTCCTAAAATGTGGGAGGCTTGCATTCTGCCGCTATTATTATTAATGTTATTGCACATTTCAAAAGTTTCTTTTTTTTCCTCCTTTTGTTTTCCCTGCAGAGGAAACAGCGTTTTTTTTACCTGTGGCTTGTCTGACAGGCTGCTCCTGCGCTGACAGAAACTAATTCAGGGACCGCTGCGCAGCGTGTGCCGTGTTATGTGTGCGGGCGGCAGACAAAGAGCGAGACAGATCCGTCATTTCTCCATCAGGGCAGTGTTGTGACGGAGGATTTTGATGCTTGTGCGTGTCCCAATGGCACACGCAGGCAAGCGAACGGGCACAAACACACACACAGGTGCTTGTGTTGTGCTCCTTGCTTCTTACTTCTGTCAATCCCAGCCTTCACACACTTGTGCTGACTATATTTCCCCTCACTTTCTGCCCTTTTTCTATTTGCCCACCATTTCTGTCACTCCAATTGTCTTGCGTTTGAAGCACCCTACTGTATGTGTGTGGAATTGTTTCAAAGGGGGAGAATAAAGGAGAAATGAGGCCAGTAACGGAGGAGGCTCATGTGCTGTACGCGTGAAAGGGAGAAGAGTGGGTTTTTATCCTGGAGCAAGATATAGTAACTATGCTCTATCTACCGTCAAATGGGCTTCCTGCGCTCCCGCAGGACACAAAGAGCCCAGAGAAATCATCTTTCTCCTTTTGTTATCCTCCTTTTGTGGTTTCCTGCAGCAACTCTTTGTTTTTCTGACTGCTAAACTTGGGGCTCAGTGCAAACCCGCATTCAGTTATCAGATCCGGTTATTGAAGAATTGATTTGAAATGAAATCTCGGGTATGTTTACATGATTAAAAAAAAAGGTGGCGATGATTACATGTGCTAAAGATTACTGATTTTTAGGAGATAAAACGCTTTTTCAAAGGTTTTTCTTTCACCAAACGTAAACATTTCATAATATATTATATTTATAACAGTTAAAGCAACAACTTATCAACAAAGTTGCTTTTTATTATGTAATTTTCCTTGTTTTTTTTCTGTTTGAAAATTGTGCACTTTAAATTGCTTTTTTTTAAATGGTATTATCTTTGTTTTAGTCATGTATGTTGTGAGCTATCCACCCCGTCACGTCACTTAAAGTTCGAGTTTCATTCCTGTCATTTGGCCTGAGCATATATGTGTCTTGTTTTTGATAGTGATGGGCAAACAAAGCTTTATGAAGCATTGAAGCCTTTCATCGGTTCACTTCGGCACAAAGCTTCGTGAAGCTTTGTTTGTTTTAGTAGGACATAAACTGTACGCAAAAACGTCAGTTGGTAAGAATTGTATCAGCAAAATAAAGAGGTGTGCAAAATATGCCTGTAGTAGTGAAAGCTGTATACTATGTATATACTAGTATTAGAAATTATTATTTGGATATGATAAAAATGGAAACGCTAAGATGAGGAAGGTACGGTTGGTGTATGGACAAGATTTAGCTGTTATATGCAATTATGATAAAGGGACATATCATTGGTTATAATTGAAATCAACAGTCTCTCCTCTGTGGCAGGTCCATTGACTGTAAATGAGAACTGGCCTGGTTGACCAGGATCACCTTTGGCAAGATTACCATAGAAACCACCACTCAGATGGATGAATCCAACATTGGTCCAACATGGCGGCATCCATTACGAAAAAAAAAAAAGGCAGCAAAATTGACAAAATTGAGCGGGAAGTACGCTGCCAATGTTAAAGTGCCTTGGATAGCACAAGGGTTAAACGTGTATTTTTGCCACCAGCTCCTGTTCTGAGACTCCAGATTTTCTGAAAAAAAGTGATGGAAAACTTGGCGGCACTTGCAGAGTGAGTCCATATTGCTCAGAGGGAGCTACATCAAGAGATTTCTCAATATCCTGAATCATGAGTGATCCTGCTGGGGTGAAAACAGGAACCGAAAGACGCATCATTCTACTCAGGAAGTGGCCTCCGAAATGGTTCAGATGTCAGGAATTGTTCTCCTTTTTCTGTTTGAGAGAATACCTTTGCTTTGGAGTAGATCAGCTGACATGAAAAAATTGTTTATATAATAAAACAAATAGTGGATAAAAAGACATGAGGTGTACAATCAAATGCATCTGACAACTTTTCTAAATCTTTTCCATTTGCAAAAAAAAAAAAAGAAAAATCCTTCCTGCAGGCTCGTCTACCCCCCAAACGGAAGGTAACGCAATGATCACAAAGCTTATCAAGCTCCAAATGGGTGAAGGAATTAAGTTCAGATTATCAGGAAAATCATTTGGTGTGGTTATTCAAACTGTTTTCCAGGAATTGTGCGTGGAGAAAAAAACTTTTTGTAACACATTCTGCGTGCAAGCAGCATGAAAATGCATTTTGGATGTCAGATTGCAATCGCCTCAGACCGCTTAGAGTTTTTGCTTCTGCAGTTTTTTGCTCGTGTCCACGTGAATTTACGAGAAATTCTGATAAACTGTTTGGACTGCAAACAAATCAAGTTATTTTATAAAAAGCAACCTTGACAGAATCCGAGGAAAATGGAATTTTTAAATATAAAGACAAACAAAAGGAAAACAGTAATTCTACATTTTTTTCTAGCCAGAATTAAAATGAAATGCTAAATAAAAGGTACAAAAATTAAATGTTATTTCATATTTTGCCACTATAGTAATTTTTCAAAAGTCCAGCAATGAAAAGAAAAAATACCAAGTAAAAAAAGTGCATTAGTTATTTTAATGAGTAGTATTTGTCATCAGTAATGTTTACCCACATAAAGAAATCACTGAACTGGATCCATAAAGAATGTTTTGTTTTATTTTGAAAGATACTAAAGTGAGCGGGATGTTTAATTAGCAAACGCTGAATTTGTAAAAATAAGTTGGTTATGTAAAGGAATAGTTACTAAACAGAAATTACATACTGATGGAAAAATTTGTTGAAGGTTAGTTTGTCCTCCATGGCTGAAAAAAGAAAAAAAAACAACTTGAAAACAGAAAGATAATACAAAATCTGTTTTGCTTTTTTTTTTATATTTTCACCATACTTTAAATTGATAGATGTTTTTAAATTTTATTTTGGCTAAAATGATATATCAGGTTTTGAACCCTTGCGGTATCTTATTATTATTATACCCACATTATTATATATTATATATATAATGATTCTCCATTACAGAGTAAATGCATATTATTGCTTTTATATGATTGTGAAGTTATTACATCAGAACTAATTATTTTGAATTGAATTTCTTTGTCAAATATTTTTATTCTTTAGTATATATTTTTATTATAGATCAGGTGTGTATAGGTGTGTGTGTATCTATCAGTTAGAGAGAGTTTTGTGCGCCCTTTGTACTCGTTTCTGATGTTTAATGTCAAAAATGACCCTCAAGACGATCTTTGTACCCTGGTGTTGTACAGCCCACATGGAAACACAAACAGACAGATATCATTTTTTTTCTAATGATGGAGACCCTTTAAGACGTGGGGGTGTCCAAACTTTTAGCAAAGAGAGACAGAAATGATGAGGTGAAAAATGGGTGAGGGCCAACGGTTCAGTCTGCATTCTTTTAACATTAAATGCAAATAAAATATTACAGTTTTATTTTTGTTGGAATGGGTTACTTTACATTTACAGTTTTGTCAAAATTATTGTGAATTTCTGATATGAAGACCGGGTGGTTGCCACAGGTGTACAGGAAGTTTATAATGTAATTCGGCCAATCTCAATCAAGAAATCGTACACACAGTTTTAAAAAAGTGTTGGAGGCCGTTTATTATCGATTTCTATGACAACAGCATGATGGCCGGTGAAAATACGAATGGGGCTCGCATTTGGCATTTGGACACGCCTGCTTTAAGAAAATTAATACAAAATACAATACTTTATACTTGAAAATACAATTTCAATTTGGCTCTTGGATGGGGCGGGGCAACCCTCTTGGGCAGGCGGTCGCTCTGGGTGACATCCACCAGGGCCTGGGGGAGGGTCCACTATTAGTAGTTTGGAAGTTTGAAGTTTGACGGGCCAGGGTCTCCACTGAGGCAATCGGCGGTCATCATGGCTGGTTGGCTTTCTCGGTCCCGTCAAGGCCTGACCAGAGCTCTCCCAGCGCTTTCTGGATTCTCTCTCTCTCTCTCTGTGGGTGGTGTGGGGCATGGGGGGTCTGCGCTTCGGGACCTGGGCCCTTTGCTGGGGGGGGG
>CM074490.1:26972482-27156278 GCA_037389245.1 Oryzias sinensis | reverse complement strand
CTGGGGGGGGGGGGGGGGGGGGACGGCTGTTTGACCACCCTGGGACAGTCTACCAGCTGTCCCCGACTTACCCTCTTCCTCATATAATCTCTTATTAGGGTGATGGGGGGGTCAGCCTTCGATGCACCTTGGGGGGAGGAGCTACTTGGCAGTGGTCCCCCCATGGTTGCCGTATGGAATACCCCCCCCCCTCTTGGTTTTAATTGCACCTCGGACATGTAGGACCCTTGCTAGGGTGGGCGCTTGGACATCACTGACAGCAAGCAGCAGATTTCCTTTTAGCGCCCTACCCGCCAATTTTAACTGCACCTCAGACATTTAGGGCCCCTTGGTGGGAAGGGTGATTGGACATCACTGTGAGTAATCAGGAGATATCCCCTCAGTGCCCTACCCGCCAAATTTAACTGCACCCCCTTAGTACACACACCATTCACTCCTCAAAATATACACTCCAACACAAACACACATACATGCACACACACACCCTCACAAACACAGACAAATACATTTCACAAGGAAGGTGGCACCTCGGACCATCTGTCCCTTACCCCATCCCTGGTAGGGGGTACTGGGCCCTTGGCAACGGCAGCCGTGTTCCCTGGGTGCTGACTTTCTGGGCCCGGTAGCCCTCTCTCCACGAAGGGAGTTCTCTGGCAAGACCAAGAGCAAGGGATCACATCACATCTTAGCCGGGGGGTGTCCGTGTCCCTGTGGTGTGGGTTCTGGTCCTTGCCCCTGAGCGCTGGGCCTCACCAAATTTCCAACTGTGGGCGAGCCTGGTTGGGCCATGTTTACAACACTTCTTGTGGACCCCCTCTTCTCCTGGGTGCCCTCCTCCTGGGCGGGGATGGCTGGCCCCTGCCTTGCTAATTCCTGGGAGGCCCAACCAGGGACTGCTCTCCTGGTTGGGCCGGAGCTGCACTCTCTGTCCCCCCATGCCTCCCTGTTCTCTGGCTCTGGGGGCCTCCGTGGTGGTCCTGGTGGCCCTGGCCCGGGTGACGGATGTCATCACCCGGGGGTGTTGGTGTGGGGATGACTGGGCTCTCTCCCTCCTTCTTTTTACATTCCATCATCCGTTTCAGAGGAACATAAACACTCACTTGACCACAGGTGTTAGCTCACCTTTGCACTAATATTTTGCGTGATTGAACGAACGTCCGGTCCAACACAAAAGATTTTTAAAAATGATTATGAGATGAGATGAGATGAGATATTCTTTATTGATCCCACGTTGCGGAAATGCAATTGCTACTGCAGTTCAGTGCAAAAAAAGAGAAGGAAAAAAGAAGAGAAGAACAACAGCAATGTGCAAAATAATGAAGGGTGTTCGGCCTCGATTACAAAAGGGGTTTATTCAGACATACCTCTGGTTTATCAGAAGATACATAGCCCAGTTGTTAAAGTAAAATATGTCCAACACAAGAGGCTTTCAGCTCTCATCTGTTTGCCCAGCTGTTGGACAGGACAAGAAAAAAACAAAAAACAAAACAAAAGAAAATACCATTTCAAATATAAAAAGGATAGGTTATGGTATGTATTTACAGCAAAAAATGGTAGTTGGTCACTTTTCAGCCGCAAGACGACACAGGTTACAGCTTGGTGAATCTCAGATACGTCTTTGGTGCTTGATGAAAATGGGTGTTTTTACCATGTTCACACAGTCCTGGAGCTGACTGTGGGATTGCAAATGCATTTTAAACGTTGATTTGAGAAGTTTTTTGTGCGTCACTCACTCTTAGACACTTCTTTCAGCTCATGAGGATTAGTTCCCAGCTCTCGTTTGTTCTGTAATTATATAGTTCCCCAAGACATCGGAATTGTAGCACATTCACTCGTGACACAAATGTACACTTACAACATTATTTTTTTTTTCTTTGGCATGTGCTTGCAGACATGTGCACACATCACCACACTTGTACAACGGCGAGCACGTGCATGCACCATCAGCCCTATCAAACCAGTCAGTCAGGGAGATTTTTGTGAAAGGGGGGAGACGGAGAGAACAGAGATGAAGTGAAGGGAGTTCTGACAAAGTGAAAAAGATCAGAGACATGACAACATTAGCACCCACTGTAGCAGCAGCACCAGCACCACCAGCAGCAGGAGCAAGGCTCTCTCTTTCTCTTTCTCTGCCTACCACAGCTCCGCTTTGTTCTAAAAAAGTTTGTTAGTGTACAGTGTGTACGTGTTTGTGTGTTTGTACATTGCAAGGAAGCCAGACCAGCGGGTAAGACGGCATCCAGGCCACTGTCTTGTTTTGATGTGGTCATGCTAATTAAAGAAAAGCAGAGAAAACACAACGAGTATGGAAAAACAAACTGGGAAAAAAAAATAAGTCTAATTGTTTTGGTTCTTGGAGAGATGGACGTGTTGGAGACATGAGGGAGTCTTTTTTGGATCCGACACAAGCTACTGGCTCAGAAAGGCGGGTGACGTCAGCGTCAGCTTTGCTGGGGATGGAGGGATTGAAGGAGAAGCAGAGGGAGGCTGTAGATGACGCCCTGAGGGAGGCAGGGAGGAGAAAAGGTATTAAGGAGGGAGAGAGAACAGGAGAGAGAGGGAGCGGATGCAGCAGTACCAGGCCTCCCACATATATCTGGGTTTGAATTTGGAAACTGCGGCTAAGTGGGTTTAAGACGGTTGAAGTGACAGAAAAAAATGACAGTCGGAAGTAGAAACAAAGAAATGGAAGAAGCCTGGAGATATTATTTCCTAGGAGGGAAGGGCAAAAAAACTACTGTCAAAGAAAAAAGCCGCAAGCAGAGTTGCATGGCCCGCAAGTACCAACCCTCACTGGCTGAATGAATGCTTCAGGCCCTTCAAACACCCCTCACCCCCTCCACCAGACAGCTACATGGAAGAAAAACAAATAAACACCATTTTCAAAATGGCGGCTTTTCTGTTGGTTACGACAGAGTTTTAGAGCCAGTTTACAGACAAAAACATTTTTTTCTTAGATTAAAGTTGTAAATTTACGAGAAAAAAGTTGTAAATTTACATTAAAAATGCCAAAAAGTCCTCCTCCTCAGACGGAGACGTCACACAGACTTGGAGATCTCGATTTCATGGAGGAAGAAAAGATTGAAGTGGACAGCTGCAGGGACACCGATGTCTTCATCAATGGCCTGCAGAAATCCTTCAAACCACTTATCAATATATAAAACATTAATAAATCGTAAATCAAACAAAGAGATTCCAAACATTTTTAACGTTCTCAATCATTCAGCTTACCTGTTCAATTAAGTTTAGTCGGTCTGCTCTGCTGCTGCGCGGCGTTCACTTGCTGCTGTACTGAATGCTCACTTTCACTTTAATCTCGTAAATTTACGACTTTAAATCTCGTAATATCACTTTTTATTTTTTTTATTTTTTTTGGTGGCCATAAAACTCTATCATAGTCAGTTTATTCTCCATAGCAACCCTCTTATTTTTTGGTCGCCGGAGGCTGATGAACAGATCCGTGTCATTTTTAGTGTCATTAGTAGTATGATCGGCTAAAGTAAGTTTTGGAATTTCCTGGCCAACTAAGGTAATATAACTAAGGTAATAATATTTACATATCGTCATATCGTTTCTATTAGCTTGACCCAACGATTTACATAATAATATTTCACAATATTCACAATTAAAAATGTGCTAACAACAAAGGACCGGTTTAGATATGTCGTGAAAATCACTCAAACCAAAGTTTTCTTTTTTCCATATTGTGCAAGAATCCTTGTCCCTGTAGTCCAGGAATGCTGTGGGTCAGAATTAGTGATTATCTTCCCTTAGAGAATGTGGGAACGATAAAAAATGAAGATATTGCAGACAAAATAGACACATAGAGAGAATGAGTGCACGGAAGATCACGTCAAATCGTTGCTCTCTAGTCTTTATTTAGTCAATAACCTTCAGTGCTTCATGATTTAGCCATGATGCCCATTTGCAGTGTCATAAAGCAGAAATACATTGTGCCACATTGTGACGAAAGTGCGTCAAGAACTTTTTAGTTTAGCATCTTCAATTCCAAGTTGTGGTTGGGTTAGTTGGCTCTGCAACAACAACCATAATCAATTGGCAGCAAATTTTCCACATAAATCAACGGCATCTGCATTATGATGCAGGGCATGCGCTTGTTCTGAAGGTGGTGACAGATGCAAAAAGCAATAACACAGCTAAGAGCAGCGCAGGCAGATGTTAACATGATTACTGTGTGAAATGCATTAAAGCGCCTCTTTCTAGTCTTCGTATGGGCGCGCTCGCTATGCAGTGTAAAAGATGACCTAGTTTGGGAGGGGAGTTTGATCAGAGCTGCACGCATGCGGACGCATCGCAGAAATCGAATGAAAAGGAGAGGAAATGTCTTTTTCATTTGAGCTTAGCTTGGCTGCGGATTCCACGACACCAAACTGCAATGCTGGTCTAAATGCACACACTGTCGAAAAGAAATTTCAGTCATATTTGATTTGAATTTATTCCTGCAGTGCTTTTTTTTTCAGTACTTGTGTCAAAAGTGGCGCGCAAGAGCGAGGTCAGTCTAGTGCAGTGCAGTGTGGCTTTTTTACCTCTCCATTGTAGCTCTCTGATTAAAGAAATGTTTTTGACATATTTTTCAGACTGCACGGCGCATCAAGCAAAACAAAACAACCAAACCTTATTCAACTCACAAACGCTTGAAGCACAGTGTGTACCACTTTATCATGTTGCTGACTACAGTACCCATAATCCTCCAGCAATCCATCAAGCAGGGCAGCTTCACAGTTAACTGAAGTCGAACAAAAACCTTTTGACATATTTTTGAGTGCTGTAAACCGCAGAAAATCAGTTTGAAGTAAGTAAGAACAACCAGAATTTATACTTATGGCGGACCAGATTACAAGGTGGACTGTTTATTTTTTAAAACAATTTAAGGATTTTAAGTTATGGTCTAAAATAATCACTCAATTAGCTCTAACTTAAGTTTAGCTACGCATTTCTGGCTGAGATGCATCACAAACATTAACATAAACTGTGCATATTCGTTTTTTTTTTTACCATTGTTGACATCGGACTACCTACTATTCCATTTGCTTCAGTGAGATGATCTTATGTGGGACAGGATGTCTTTTATTTTGAAAAGAAATCATGTAAACCTCAGAAAAGTTTTAAACTATTTTGAAAAAAGGCAGTTTTGTTTTTATGTTTCTGGTTTATTAATGCTTAAAGAGAAAATAATATTTCATTGATATTTATCTTAATATTAACAAATACAAAGAAGAACCTTTTTCTCTATAAGGCGACAGACGAGTTTCTACTGCATTGTCTTTTGTGATAAATCAACCTGAATGGCTCTTTAAGTGTTATAGCTTATAGTTCAGTGGTCTAGTGTTTCAGCAGTTAATTTATTTATTTTTTTTTCAAAAAATCCACCGTAAGTTTCATTAAAAAAATAAAAATGGAAGTGATGCAGGTAATTAGAGGTTTTGCTGAATAGTTTTTACCTAAATGTTTGTAGTGTGCCAGCTTTTTCAACTAATTTAAGGTTTAATAATAATAATGAAATTAAAGGAAAATAAAGCCAGACCATCCAGAGTGACAGAACATAATGATAAAATATTTGCCTTCTCTTTAAAAAAGGGAAATATGTGATGATACGGAGGAGAAATGTGACTCATTTAAGCAGAATTTGCAGGAGGAATTTAATTAAAACATTTTTTCATGTTGATGGTTTTTCCCTAATATGCTTTTTTATTATTATTTTTAATGTCTACTTTTCTCAGGTCTTTGCACTTTCATTTAGACCCCCCCCCCCACACACACACACACACACACACACCTTAATAACGAGACACTTGAAGAAACCCCTCCAGCCAGGTTTCTTTGTTCTCTCAGAAGTGAAGTTTTCTCACCTCAAAGTCAGGGTGTGGAAATAATTAAAACGCTGCTCGTGCCTGTGGCTGAACCTCCAAACACTAGAAGTGTAACACTTAGCTCCGCTCACTTGTCTATTTGTGTAATGACATCAAAAGTGGCGAAGGCTTTTCAAGCTGGGAAATATGGGGCTTCATTAACAGGGAGGGGGGGGCCTTTTTGTGCTCTGATTCGCCGCTGCACCCCGGCTAGTTGTGTCTGCTGGTGGGTGTTGTGAGCGAAGTTGTGACAGGATGTCAGTTTTATGCCCCCCCCCCCCCCCCCTACTTTTAGTCCACGAGTTGCACTGGTGACAGGTGAGTGATGATAAAGGCACTGGGGCAAGAAATTAAAAAGCACAGAGGCGAGAAAGCAGAATAAGGGAGGAGAAAGGAGAAGGAGGGGGGCGTGTGTTGTTATTAAAATATGACAGACATATTCTAATAAACATAGTTTTTAAGTTTCACGCCCCCAATTAAGTCCTCAAAGTGGTCTGAATCTGGCACCGAAAGTGCCCAGTAGGTCAGCGTGAGCTTTATATTTCCATGGAAATAAAGTCAATGTGACTGCAAATAATATTTAATCTATCTATCTATCTATCTATCTATCTATCTATCTATCTATCTATCTATCTATCTATCTACCTATCTATCTAGGCAAAAATCAAATCTGTGGAAACCCCTTTTCATCATCTCATGCTTTCTTTTTCTGTTTTCATGCAGTCTTCATTTCAACTATTTAAATCATTTATTCTCAACCAGAAGTCCAATTGAGACAAAGTGGCGCTTCTGCGCGAAGCAGGAGCATTTTGAGATATTGCATATATCTATCTTGATAACATACAAGCACCAGTCTTCCCCCAATCCAAAATAAAAGCACCTTTGACAGTGAGAAACATCCTCAACCTGAATTACACCCACACATAAATTTGATGTGTGTTTTTATAGCCATATACAAACTACATACATTCATGTTAACAAATACACTCAGTCTGAAAACTAATAGCGTGCTACCTTATAATAGTTTTAGTGCTAGCAGGAGTGAGAAATACTTACATTTAGTGTGTCAGAGGAGAGGGCCCCCCTGATGATTAGATCTAATTATCTGGAGTCTGGGTCAAAATACTGTTAAAGACATGGGTTATTGTTCTCGCTGCACACACACCCCAGGAGTGTCCTTGTGAGACAGGTTTTTTAGTATCCATAATGGGCCACCTTGTGTACAAGTGAACTCAATGATTCCATTACTGTAATGTCCACTCTAGAAGCACCAGTGAGGGTTTATTGTCTGCCACATTAACAACAATAAGGGTTCTCTATCACAGACGACTCTTGAGCTTCAGGATGAATAGGGGAACTTCTAAGTATGTAACTAATGATAAATACTTGAGGGTCTTGGATCAGGTAGTGCAAAAACATTCCCAATTATGTAGTCAGAATGCACTATGTAGTTACATCAGACACAGGAATTTGTCAAATACTGAAATAGACATGAAAAAAATCCTAAAATGACAAATACTAAGAAAATCTGAGCTCTGACTGATGATAAAAGGTGGGGTAACCAAAAGACAGGAAGTAAGTTGATTTAAGTACCCTATGGTTGTGTCCAAATTCTTCCCTACTAATCACATAGTGCACTATATAGTGTGTTCGCCATTTTGTAGTGCTGTCCGAATCAACAATTCCAAAATCGAGTGCCTTAGAAATTTCCCAGAAGTCAGGGTGCATCGATGCTCACTAGATCGGCGATTATAGACCACAATGCATTGTGCCGGAACAAGTTCTTCCCCCAAAAATTTATTTATATGTATTTTTTTTTAAATAAACCATTAACATTTATATCTTCAGAAGACAGTGGACTGATAAATAATCATCACAAAGCGCTCATATCAATTAGATTTCAACTTTGTGAAATCGACGACGTCATATCCGCTGTTTAAATAAAAATTTAAAAAGCACTAAGCATGATGTCCCAATTGCCTTTGAAAATTCAGGGCACTACATAGTCTCACACTATGTTGTTTTTTAGTAGTTCAGGGTTAAGGGGGGATTCGAACAGAGCCTACGACAAAGTGGCGAACACCTTTAGTTCACTAAGTAGGGAGTCAAATTAAAACTTTATTTATAAAGCACTTTTCATACAGCAACAAAAAGGGCTTAACAGGTTTAAAACAATTAAGAATAAAATGATAAAACACACAGGAAGCCTTAAAATCTCTCGCCCCCTTCACACCCAACAAAATAAGATATAAAGTGATGTGAATAAAGCCCAAAGTGTAAATAGAAACCGGCGTTAGCATACCTTCTACTGCAGGCTAAAAAGACACAGAAAAAAAAGATCATAATATGCAATGAAGAGAGTCAGTCTCTTAGAAAGTCAGAGCTATCATAAGTTTATGGTGGTTATTAATATGGATGTCATCTCTCTCAAACTGACTGTGTGGTAATGGGATTCAGCTCTTGCTAGCAGCGGAGTAAGTGGGGAGGTGAAGCAGATTGTTTTAGGGGACAGAGACAGGGAGGCCAGATTAGCAAAGCTGCACTGTAATTTTTAACAACCTCCTCTTCTTTTTTTGGGCTAAAGCAGGGTGAGGCACATAAGGCTGACATCGTGACAGTTAAGCTAGAACATCTGTTTCTTCTAGACCGAATATACATTTTTTTTTTTTGTCTCCGTGCAGGGTGTGTGTACACGCTTCTGCTAGCCAGGAATTCTGTTTGGAGTTTGTAATAACAAAGACGTTGGTGAAATAATAACTGTTTGTATAATTAAAAGACGTCTGCAGAGAGTTTGGACAAGATAATTTATTTTTGAACTGTCAGGGCACTATCTGTTGTGTCATAGCTGTCATAACTCCTAACTTTGCGCAAGAAAAGAAAAGACAACCTTCATCACCTTTTCTTTGTTTCTTCCTCGCGATTTGCAATCACATCAGTACAGTTAAAGGTGTGCTCTGTCATTGCAAAGTACACAAAACATGCCAGTTTTTAAACACCAACTCCAATCATCTTTTGAGCTCTTTTAAAAATCAGTGGTCTTTAAAAAATGTTTTCGTTTTCGAAAACATACGAAATGTAGTGAGTAGGGAAATTTTTCTCCCTACTCACTACATAGTGCACCATATTGTGCATTTGCTATTTTGTAGTGCTGTCAGAATCTACAATTCCTAAATCGAGTGCACTAGAAAATTCCCAGAAGTCTCTGCGTAAAACCAGTGTGCATTGATGCTCTCTAGATTGGTGAATATAGAACACAATGCATTGCGTTGGAACAGTTTTTGGAAATGTAGAAGAAATGTATATAAATGTATATTTTTAATAAACCATCAACTTTTATATTTTCAGAAGACAGAATATTCGTAAATGATTGTT
This sequence comes from Oryzias sinensis, assembly GCA_037389245.1. Classification (NCBI taxonomy): domain Eukaryota; kingdom Metazoa; phylum Chordata; class Actinopteri; order Beloniformes; family Adrianichthyidae; genus Oryzias; species Oryzias sinensis. The sequence goes on along the minus strand of CM074490.1, from coordinate 27,147,036 downwards.
GCAAAGCGCTCATATCAATTAGATTTCACTCTGTGAAATCGTCATATTCGCCGTTTAAGAATAAAGTAGTAAGCATGGTGTCTGAATTGCTTTTAAAATCCAGGGCACTACATAGTCCCGCACTACATCGTTTTTAGTAGTTAGGGGTTAGGGTAGGAATTTGGACATAGCACAAGTTTCTGCAGAGCGGGAACAGTTCAGAAGAATTTGACTCTGAGTTGTGGGCGGGACTGTTGGCACAGAAAAATCCCGCCACCCATTTCCGTCTCCACTGCTGAGAGTTCTCTGTTTACACGCTCTCCCACTAGCTTACAGCCTCTCACACCCCAAACCTAGCATTACTGGTGTGACAAAAACGGCAAGCAAAGACGTACAAGGATCTAGTCATTGCCTAGTGGATGCATTAGAATGGAACAGAGCAGGGAGTTTATGGGCTGGCCCGAGTATTTACTGCGTAACAAATAAGCTGTTTTTCAAACGGCTTATTTTCATCTGCTTTTGGTTCACGGCATTAAAGAAATACTCAGAAATCCAATATTAAACCGGAATTTTCCTACATCATCAAAAAATGATGTAGGAAAAACATGACTTTCCTCAGAGTGGGTCTTTACGAAAATGATCAAAATGTTTTTGGTTTGAGTCTGTCCAGAAACCCCTCCAGTAATCATATATACAATTTGACAGCTGTTGCTACTTAATGAAATGTTGTTGTATAAAAGAATGGACTTAATCAGAAAGATGCTAACCTTGCAAGTATATGTTAAGAAAATACATTTTTTGGCTTTTAATTCCCGCTTTTCTTTCATTATTAATGTTTATCAGCATGTCATTGTATAGTGGATTCATGTTTTTGGATGGAAAACAAGTGGTCATATACAATTTTAAGCAAAAATGTTGAGGTTCTCTATCCACATCCAGTTTGCACAGTGTTGAGGTAATTAAGAATTAAGCATAAAGATAAATCATGTGATAATTACTAAATAATTATCTAAATATCTAAATAATAGATGTATTCTTTTTTTAATCAGACACTTTGTGTTACAGTTGTAAAAGTTAGTATTGATTAGGATTTAATTATAAGAAAAATACTTTTGTCTGATTTACTGATTAAAATAATTTATTTTACTTTGCTTTAAAACATTACAGTACTGAGAAGTTCTCTGGCAATATAACTTTTTACGTTTTCTTTTAAACATAAACAACTTTCTGTGAGTGTATCTGTACATCTCACTCTACAAAATCACTTTTAACAGCACCTTTTCTTTTAAAAAATGATAAGAAGTGTATTATATTCACATTTAACTCATATTCTCTTGATAGATGCAACAACCGTACGCAGTGTGCAGTCGTGGCCGGTCCTGATGTTTTTCCTGATCCCTGTCCGGGCACGTACAAGTACCTAGAAGTCCAATACGAGTGTGTCCCTTACAGTAAGTACTTTTATTTATTTTTTCTTCCCGTTCTTTCCACATTTCCACCTTTTTTTGTACATATAAAGTATTTGCTTTAGTATTTGGACCAGGCTACAGTATTCCGTAGAGTCTGAACATTCATTTCACACACGGTGGCGCAGTGGTTAGCGCTCGTGCCTCACAACAAGAAGGCCCCCGGTTCAAGTCCCGGCTTTGGGACCTGAACCAGAACATTAATGGGGGACCTTTCTGTGTGGAGTTCGCATGCGTGGGTTTTCTCCGGGAACTCCAGCTTCCTCCCACCGTCCCAAAACCGTCAATTGGTCACTCTAAATTGTCCCTAGGTGTGAATGGGAGGGTGTGATAGACTAGACTGACCCTGCGACAGACTGGCGACCTGTCCAGGGTGTACCCTGCCTTCGCCCCCAAGTGACTGGGATAGGCTCCGGCAGCCCTGTGACCCCGAAAGGGATAAAACGGAGGAAGATGAATTAATGAATTCACTGGGGAGGTCAGAATGTGTCTAAAAGTAAACAGGATAAGAAAAGAAAATGAAAGAAAGTAAGATGACCTTTAACTAAATTATGAGGTTGAAAGTTCTGCATTCAATACAGGATCCTTTTTTTTTCCTCCCTGCATGGTTTTAGTAAGTTACACTAGTTGTCCAAGAAAACTAGGTCACATTCTACTTTATAGTGAATGCCAAACATATTTATGCGCCTAATGTGATGCCATATGCAATTTTTAACATAACAGTTTGGATAAAAGTAAATGCATAATGCAATTCTGTGTTTATTGATTAACATTAAATTGAAATGTGTGTTTTAATTAAAACATACATTATGTAGTTGACCTAAATAATTGATGACCCACAACACTAGCTGTTAAAATGTGATAATTGCTTGTCTCTAAACTTGTATTTTATTAAAGTTATATTAAAATGTATAGTATTTCTAAACTTTTACCTTTGCCTATTAAAACAATAAAACAGAAGGGTATGCATCATATAGTACATATAATATAATCATCTGGTGGATACTTTAATAGAGAAAGTATCAAAAATAAACAAAATTGGATCAATTGAAACTTTCAATAAAGGGTATTTTCATTAAGCTTGATTATTTCATTGATACCAACATCTTGCTATGGGTTGCTCTGTAAATTCTCACAGTTGTATAAAAGAAATACATAAAAAGAAAAGGAAAGCAGAGAAGAACTCAGATGATGGCTCCTTCTGCACTGAAAAAAAAGATCTGTTGGATTGACATAAAAAAATCATGGACATCGGTTGCGCGCAAAATAATCATGTTGAACCAATATAATTATTGCACATAATAAAATCATGTTCTACCATAATGAATGCTTCTTTGTTTCTGCACCTAATAATTTTACAGAAACAAACAAGATTTTATTATGTCATTTACCATAATTTTTTCAAAAATTTAAAAGCCAATAAAAATTTAGCAAAACTATTATTTTGAAATTACCTACATAGTTCATTTTAATTTATAAATTATTTTAATAAAATTTAAATTGAAAAATAAAATTGCAATTGCAGATTATTATTTAAAGCAAATACTTTCTTGTGCATTATTACAGTCCAATGAACATATGACACTGAACACAAATTTCAGATTTAACTTTTTTATTATCTAAACTTGAAAAATATGTTTACAGTGTAGCAAAAAGTACAAATCAATATAAATTGGGCTTGCTATTTTTATTAAACAGAAGATAACAGAGCCAAAGCAAACAGCTGGAATCCCTCCTTATTAAAAGAGTCAGCTCTTTAAACCTGAAACCTTAGACACAACTTTGCCCTACAACTCTATTACAGTTTTTCTTTGGATTACCTCAAAGGTGTTTCTGAGATGAGGATGGTAATCAGATTTGTGCTGTAAATAAGGCCAAAAAAGCCTTGGCAACTGCCACTCTGACACTTGGTGGGTCGACCACCACAGCCTGGGAGATGTGGACCATGAGAATGTCCTCTTCCTCGCCACTTTCCATTAGGAGGGAAATTCCCACCGTGGTGTCCTCGACTGCCTCCTGGATTGCTGCATGGTCTTCATTCTAAAGAACACAGAAAATATTCGTGTGCACAGTTTACATTTGAAGTTTAGTTAAAACGTCTAGATTACACAACTCACCTGTACTTTGAATAAACCCCTAAACTTGCTTATGTTGGCGAGAAGGTCAGCAGTCTGAAATACAAAGAGTCAACAAATTTTAAATTCACATGCAAACTTCAGAAAAATACAATTCTTACCCTTGGCTCATCCATAAATGTTATAGTTACTGGGTTAACAAAATCATTATATCCTTAGTGTCATGTTAACAGAGGTAGTGGGATAACTGATCAACCATCAATTTCATTATTTATTATGTATGTATCTTGCTGCATAAAAGGTGTGTGTAAAGAGTAGGGCTGGCAATCTTGATTACCTCACGATTCGATGACAATCCAGGAGACAATAATTCCAATAATATATGGTAAATGCATGGTGAAGGGGACCCACCTGACTCAGTGAAGACTGGAGCCCAGCATGATCAGGGAGGAGCAGTTGGAAGTGTTGTGTGATGAGCTCTGTAAATTAATCAGGAAATAAATATAGTGACACTTCCACAGCTTTGTTGTATAATTTTACTAACTAAACATGCATTGGTTTGAAATCAATAGCTGCAAAAATATTCTGAAGAAATTAGACCAGAAAGAACATTTGACACCCCCCTCCCACCACAGGATTCAAACCACGCTTAATGAGAACCCGCGAATTTTGAGATGGAAACTGCAAAACTAAACTAGCAGATCGGGAGTAGCTAATCCCCCCACCCATAAAGGATTCCCATATGTGACGGTGCCGTCAGATGCTGAGGGGGGGCCACACCGGGTTTTATTGTTTGTATTTTGTATGTTATGATTTCCACCTGTGGTGCCACCTGGCTGGGATTGAGATCAACGCCCCGTAGGCGTGGCATCCCACTTAAAGGTGAGCACTGCAGGTGGGAAAAAGAGAGGAGTGACAGTGTGTGCTGTATACTGCGTGCCCCTGCGTGTAGCATCAGTGTCGGCAATAAAGAACAGATCCTCCTTACCTTGGCTCCTCTGCATCCTTTCTCGGCGGGACCCCGTCACACCATATTAATTTATCAAATAGGGGGAATCTGTGAAGTAGTATTACAGACATTATTATAACTAAGGCTGTAAACTTTTTACTACACACTTGTTCCAAAAGGACATAAATATTTTCACTCCATTTTAAAATCTCAAAGCTAAAATCTCCATAGAAAAATATGTTCAGCATCATAGAATGAAAACAAAGCTCTGATTGAAGCCAAAGATCTATGTAAACTGGACAAACCGAACGCATTCTGTGCACGAGACGCGCACGGAGAATGATTGACAGCTGACTGAGACAGAAGTGCGGTGCTGTTTGCTGGTCAAATAATGCCGTCCTTAAGCTAGATCATGGTGGAACGGTATGGAAAAACGGAATAATGACAATAGTAATGATAGCTTCTCACATTTTCCTTCAATTTCGGTCTCAACGCAGAATTTAGCAAAAAGAAATCCACTTAGTGACGATGAATCCCCATGGCAAAGTGTTTCGCCTGTGGGAAAAAAAATAAACCGCCGTGCCCGCGAGCGCCCACTGCCCCTTTGTCAAAAGCGAAGTCCTACGGCATAACTACTCGCCACTCTTCCCCGCACATCGTTTGAAATCGCCGTGTTTACCGCTGAATCCGTCTTCGACGTGAAAGAATTTACCGCGCTCACCTCCCCTACCTGCCGTCCGAGGGCTGCGGCCGCCAGCGACAAAAGTGGCGCGCAGAGCCTTAACTTTGATAACTACGACAAAAGTGGATTACAATGCTCTTCCCCGTGGAAAAAATAACAGTAATGATAAATGAACGCCGTTCATTTCCTTAAATCAATTTGTTAGATTAAATTAATTTACCTTTTTTAAGCTCCTCCAGCCAGCAGGTGCTTGCAGCTTCTCTAAAATGGCTGACTGCAAAGTTTCTCCTCCTGGAATGCTTCTTCACCGATGGGGTTTACTTGTCCAAAATTAAGGGGCAAAGGATCAAGCATAACTATTTCATGTTTTGTCAACATGATTTAAATATATAAAAGTAACACAGCAAGACATTATGTGTGATTTTCAAGATTATATTATGTTTCGAAGGTAAACATAATTTGTTCATATTAAACAAACATGTTTAGTATTTGTAAATTGAACAACCCCACTTTTCCCGTTTTTTCAGTGTGTCCAAAATGTAAGACAGTTGTTGACATTTTCACCATTCCTGTAGTGACTATAAAATAATCTATGAACTAGATATGGTTGTGTACATCACCTACTAAACCATTGATAAGTCTCATTTATCAAACTCCCATTGATCTTAAAGCCATATCACACAGTCACTATATACATTTTGCACATGTACATTTTGTAATTACAATGAAAGTTGGATTCGTAGTCAAATCTGCATCCAAACTCCGGTCTGGGTTCAAAGTAGGATCAGCTTAAAAATTAAAAATTAAAAAGAGATTGTACAATTACCAGGACATGATTTCCCATGATTCTCAAAGAGGTTTTGGTGAGGCTCCAGAACAATGTCTGTTCATGTGCCAACCCACTCTGATTTACCAAACTTTGGGAGATCATTATCACTACCAAACAATCTCCTTTCGCGGTCTCCCCGTTTGGTTGATGTTTTTCAGCGGGACTTTGCTGTTAAACTGGTCAAGGAATCTCTTCTGTGCCGTGTTTTCGGGAGACGTGGCACGTACAGCTTGCCGATGTTACATAAATCTTCATCGCGATAAGATTCTCGTTTTTATTCTAATACTGGACTTATTTTCTATGAAGGTTTAAACTTTGAGAGTTTAAACAAGAGAGAAAAGCGTAGAAAATGTGTAATGGGGAGTCGCCTCTGTCACCAAATGGGAAACATGTCCTGGTAGCCAATGAGCTCAAAGCCCCGCCCCCACATAAAAATAGGGTCAGCTCAGCATCGAAAATTTGAAAAAAAGTGAATTGAACCGGAAAACTGAGAATTGAAAGCAAAGATGAAGGAACGAACAAAAAAGTTGAAAATACATATTAACGTTTTTTTTTTTCACTTTGGTGACCATTTTAGGTTTAAATATTTTATTTACTTTATTTTAATTGTACAGTTTTGGTTTTCAAATGTACAAATCTGGTTTTTCATTCACTTTAGACTGATCCTAATTTGACCCTATGGAAACTCTATGCGGAAAAGACAATTCAAGATTCAAGATTCCTTTTATTTGTCATTGTCATTAAAACAATAAAATTGCATTTGGAGCATTGACAATCCCCGTTATTATTTCAAAGCTGAGAAAAAAACTCAGATTCACCAAATAAATACCCAATAAATAAATAACAGAAGTGCAACATCAGTACAAAAAGAAACAAAGCAAGGACTAAACAAAAAAAGACCTTCAGGTGTTGAGTCAATAGCAGATTGATGTTGAGTTACAGCATCAACATCAAGATGTATATTAATAAAAATAAGGGGGGAAAAATTTTCCTTTTTTCTGTAAAATTCAGCAAAAATGTTTCCTCCAACATGGTCTTAAGTTTTGGCACGGCTGTCCACACAGACGGCCAAGGTGATCTCCCACACTGAAGCATTCAATTATGTCTGGTTAAACGGCTCTTGCCTGACGTCTAGAATGACCAGCAGATTAAATAATAGAACTATCAGAGCCCTCTCTGGAGCAGATGGAAACACAACCTGATACCTGCTTAATGCCCTGCTAAGCAGACACACACACACACACACACGGGCGTGTGCATGCACGCCGCCACTGCACATACGTGCTGGCATCAGAAAGTATCGATGCACTGTAGGATTTCACTGTTGCTTCATTCAGGGGAGGCTTGTCTGCGCAAACTGTCTTTATCTTCAACGCTACTGTACGCCTGTTTGATATTGCGGCGCTGCTCGTTTCAGGAATTTATCACTGGGTGGCGGGGTGGAAAAAGCTTAAGATCAAAAGGGTGGTGGTGGGTGTGGGGTTCTTGGGGATCTGATAAAGTCGGTCTGGGTAAGATTTTTCCCCAGCAAGAAATAGACAGCATCCCAGGGAAGGAAAGGACTCTGAGGAAAAAAAGAGAGCAGCTTTTGGCAGCGCATTAGCATCTTCTGTCCGAAGCGCTCAGCTGGATCGGGTAGCGCCAGGAAACCTTACCTGACTCCTGTAGGTGTGTTTGGAGAACTTCTTTACAACGTTACAGAGGGGAACATGTAATAAAAGATTAAAGAAATCCTGGTATAACTTGACACTTTTACATAGTTTTGTCTGAAAATACCTCAACCTTGACATGGCACGCTCCTTCAAAGGCCTCATATTGCAATTCGTCAAATATTTATGAAATCAATGTTCTTTAAAAACGTAATAATGTCTAAATCTTGGCTGGAGATTTGGCCGTCAACGATCAAACGGCGCACTTAACACAGCAAATCCATGCTGTCAACGGAATTGGTGCGAGGGGATATATTTTCTTGGACATTAAGTGGTGAAATATCTCTAAAATGTTGCCGTAAATCACATTACGATGATTCAATAAACAGCGGCGGTGCTCTGAAATATACGACAGTGCACTCAAAGTTGCCTTTTTAAGGATGCGTACGGGCTTGAATAAATCTTTATGAAGGCAAGTTAGGCTATTTTCTTTTTTTGGTTATTTTTTTGTGTGAACTCAACTGTAATATCAAGGGACATCCATAACTCAGAGCGCACGTCCCTCGACGTTAAGCACACCGCTGCGCTGCTTGCTGGGTGTAAACACCTGACCCCTTAGCAATCGTCTCCGAGGGCAGTGTTGCTAATCACTGAGTAAGTGCATGGCAAGAAAATAAGCCGAACTCCACCGAGACCCATCCACACGCTGCAAATGTAGTTACTTTTGCAGGGGAACGGCTGTTGGAGTCGAACTGGTTCAGTTCCCACTCTGCAAATATTGTAAACAAGTCTCAAAGAGGGCACAGGTAATTAAATCGTGTCTGCTTCTGTTATTTTCTTCTTCTTCACATTTTCTTTCTATGCACATTTTGATGTTTTCAACACCTTTGTCTCGTACGAAGCGGCCGTGCGCCAAGCTAGCCAGCTAGCTCCTGCAGTAATTAGCCACCTGTGTATACGCTCTGATAGAACTGCAGGCTCTCTATAAATATCCATACATCCATTAACATCTGCTGTACAAAGTGCTTCTCTAAGGCAAATGTCACGCACAGATAGATTTAGACTCAGGAGGGGAAAAAAAAAAAAAAGTGGGTGTAGTTCCAGCATCCGTCAAAGACAGGTAGCAACACGTGGGGTGGTGTCTATCGCCTCATCTTCATTCGGCGAGCCCTGCCTCTCAGAGCTGCTGTTGGGAAGCAATTAGCAATTATTAATCAGAAAAGCCAGTGATATGTTATGCAATACCCATGCAGTCTATTTTAGACAATAGGACTTGACTCAGTTGGAAAGCTAATTAAAAGATAAAATCACCTTCTTCTCTGTCCAATTAAGGACTTCTGTCAGATACAAGCGTTGGGATAGCTTCATCACGATGACAAGAGTGGAGCGGTTTCATGCACGTGTGTGTGCATGTAGTCTTGGAAACAGCTGCCCGCCAGCGTAATTCCTTCCTCACATGTAGATTATGTGAGTGTAAGCATGTTTGTGGGAGCAAACGACACGGCCGGTTTCCAAGAGACGCCGGTGTAGGAGAGGAAAAGGCCGTTTGGTTTGGGTGGGGAAATGGAGAGATGAAATAATGAAATAGAATGGCAGGTTAGGATGGATGGATGGATGGATGGGGCGTTACAGAACAATAGAAAAAAAAATAAAGAAAAACCCATCCGTGTCCAGAAATGACCTTGAGATTCAGCTGGGCTGAGCTGATTGGAGATCAGCGATAATCACGGGGAAGGATGCTGTCTCCGCTCGTTGCCCGTGGAAACGTGCCCCCCACCCCATGCTCAAGAACACACATCTCTCCTTGTAGACGAACACCTTCCTAATAAACCATACGTTTTCAATAAAAATGCTAATTATCTTTACACTGCAGCGTAGGCAGGTTAACACTCCAACCTTCTATGTATGCGTATGTGTGTGGTTGTGTGTGTGTCTGCAAAAGAAGAAAGGGGAGGGGGGTTGTGATGGTATCCAGAGTACAGAGTGAGATCTGTGCTGTGCATTTTAATGAATAATTAGACGATTTTTAATAAATGTGAAACTAGACAAGGCAACACATCTTTATTATTATTCTGCAAGTGTTTTACGTTCATTCAACGTCCCGCTCAGAATTAATGAGAACACTGTCTTTGTAGCTGCATAAGGTAACGCTGCAGTTTAAGTGATTTTGCAAATGATCTGTCAAAAGATACGGAATAAGATAAAAGCAGAACCTGACGCACACACACACACACACAAATGCTGTCTAGTTCCGATTCTCCCAGAATTAAGGACATTTTCCAGCAACTGTTTACCTCAATTTAGCAGTATCTAAAATAGCACTAAGGTAGAAGAAGACTTCCTAGTTTTTGCTTCAGCTATCCTTGAAAAAACCTTGGAAGTTCCAGCAGATGTCACACTGACATATATTACCCTTGTTGAAAGTTAGACGCTAAATAAAAAAAAAGAACGCCTGTGATCTATGAGCGGATTTGATTTCCTATCCTGTCCCGCAGATTAAAAAAAAGGGACACCTGAAAAATAAATTCCCGCAATAAGCCCGCCAGCAGAGACGTCTATTAATCTAGCGATGCACCGAGTTGCAGTACAAATTGAATGACATTTGTTTGACATTTTCTTTGCCATTTGGTACACTTGTTGCTGCCAGACTTTCATTTAAAATCTATTAGTTTCTGGCAACCTTGAACTCTCGGGGTTCTTGCCTGGTGTCTGCCAGTCGCTGTTGGAGGGCCTCGTGGGATTGCGAAGGGCCTTGCTGTTTTGGTGTCATCAATCTTCGTCCTCCTGGCCCACAATAGTATTCATTTGTAATGTTGTGTGTGCCCCGTGTTTGCATTTGGTTCACTAACATCAATTGTGTAACCTCTCATGCCCATTGACTGTATATGAAAAGTGGATTTAGTGACCCCTCCCCCCCTCACGTTCCAAACAGGAAGTACCACCCGCCTCCAAGAAGTCAAAATCCCATAGACTTCTAAAGAGAAAAAAATATAACTCAGTCATTATATTTATCAGAGTAACCATTCTTGCTCTGATAACCCCCATTTTTTTTGTTTTACTTTTTCTTGCTGATCCTAATTTATTTTTCATATGTTTTCTGTATTGCGAGTTATTCAAGTTATAAACTAACTAATCAGATGCCTCAATAAAAGCATGTAGTCTCACGTCGAATATTCAAATCATTTGATTGACAGATTTCTTGTAGCCCACTTTCTAGTGGTAGGGGTTTGGACTTCCGACAAGCTCACTCCTGATTGACGAGAGTGGTTGCTATAGAAACATTGACTCTGATTCACTCACCAATCTCTGCTTACTGACGTCGTCTGGCTCCAACGTAGAAGCATCCTCAAAGGAGGATGTCACACACATAGTCCACTTCTCATTTACAGTCAACGGTCATGCTAAGACTGTGCGATTAATTTGATTTCCAATTTTAATCGATTTTCTTCAGCCAAAACTTAAAGTCCCTAATTTTTTACACAAAATTTGATTTAAATCGATTTTTTTTTCGGCCAAAGGCTAAAATCTCTTTTCTTCTTCACACATAATTTGATGTACAATTTCAATCAATTTTTTTGGTCCAAAAAACAAAAATTTACGTTTTTTTTACACATAATTTGAATTGCAAATTGTAATCGGTTTTATTCTGCCAAAAACAAAAACCTCTCTCTCTTTTGTTTTTTACACATAATGTGTAGTCAGAAAAATAGTGTCTTCTAATTCGGACATTACTACCACTTGATGATGTCATCAATAATCGCCGGTCATCTACTTTAATGTCTAGCTGCCAGTGCTAATAAAATACATAAATTTGGTTTTAGAATTTCAATCACAATCAAAAACTCAATACTGACATTAAAATTTAATTAAAAATTAAAACTCCTGCCCTCCGCCCACAACCGCGCCGCGGATCCCCCTACGGAGAAATAGCAGAGAAATAATCAGCCCTAAGTCGCTACTACAGCAAAAGCCTTCAAATAGATTTTGCAGCGTGTCGTTTGTTGCTTCGAGTCCAAAGTCCCAAAACTGAACCGGTTCAATAAACTGACTAAACAGTTCCTGTTTGGGAAACAATAAGCTCCTCGTTGGGGAGAAATGGCGAGGTAACCTCACTCCAAACAAGAAAGCAGTGTGTCGGGGAAATAAAATCCTAATTTTCCTAAAAATAAATCTCCTCAAACAACAAATTCGAGTTTATCGCTAACATTGATTTATAGCCAAGCCCAGGGTCACGCCCTCCTTTCCTAAGAAAGAGGATCGGCTTGCGTTCCTTGGTTCTCCTCAGAGAGAAGCTTTACTTCCTGGCATGAAACCATTTTATACGTCTTGACTCCTCATGGCGCACACAAACTCGTACACACTTGTTTTTTTTTTTTTCGGAGTTCAACTCGATCCTCTTCCAGATATTGCTTATTTATCAGGAGTTGTGCTAAACTGCACCAGTTACCATGCATTTTTTATGAGCCAAGGATTTAATGGTTGTTTCTGTGTTGGGTGAGCATGCGTCTCTGTGTGTCACATGTGCTGTTTGTCATGTTGTTGGCTTTTTACTGTAATGTGTTGAAAGATTAATGTGTGCAATATATAGTGCACAAGTTCTATATATAAACATCCAGAAGTTCCACGAAATGTTGCTTCTGTGTGTGTGTGTGTTGGGGTGCTTTTTGGCCTCCACTCCATTCCTTTCCCTCTCACGGGACCAGTTCCATGCGGCAGGTCTCTAACGGTCTTGAAAGACACAAGGGCACAGCCTTTAGGATAAGGTTTCTGCCTTGTTCACATTCCACTCGGTCCCACGGGGAGCAAGGTGGAATGAAATTCATATGTTTAAGAGGTTCTGTGCAAGCGTCCATGTTTCAGCGTAGGCCTGCCAGGAAGCTTTGCAGACAGTCCGTTGTGCATCAAATGGTTGGTAGGCTTGACGATAACTGGTACATCCAGCCTTGTCATCCACGCCTACCCAGTCCACCACATTCCATGACCTATACACAACATTTACTGGCTTCTAAGGATGCTAACAATCCAAGTCATCCCATCAGTTTTTTTCCCTTTTTTTTTCTGTTGCAATAACCATGTACATTTAGGAAATCTGGATTTTATTTCGTTCCAAACCGGTGATGGAACCACCAGGGATCATGTATGTGTTGGTGCACATTGTGTCACCCTTCATCTTTTGTCTCCCTTCACATGTGTGGCGCAACATATGTTAGATGCAATAGTGTCTCCTCGCTGCAGTGCAGTCTCCTCAGACGTTTGTGTAATGTTATTACCAATCACACATGGAGAGCATTCTGCCACTCTCACAAGGTTAGGATGAAATATGAGGAAGATTATGAAGATCTCAGATTGTATTATCATGATTTCCTTATTATTGCATCATTAATCCATTTTTGTCTCTTGTCTTCGCCCCCCCCCCACTCCCCCACCCCTTCTTTGCTGCGTTTTGCTTTCAAATCCTCTGCCCGTGGCTTATGCAGAAGTGGAACAAAAAGGTAAGTCTCCGACTCCAAACACACGCTGATATTACGCACACGCTCCAAAATCTGGAATGGAGAGTCACTTTTGAAGCCAAAGCCTGAAATGATTTATACTTTTTGGCTGCATGACATTTCCCTTCAAAGTCCCTGCGACTACTGTATAGGCAGCGATTCTAATTAGACACACATTATGGTTGCATTGCATGCGTTGAATGTCACTTAACAAACTCTTTACAGGTCACAATGAGCCGATGAGCAGAGAATCACATTGATATTTATTAATTGATTGTCTGTCCGTGATATTTAAGCGCTTTGTATAAAAAGCTGATGAATATTCATTAAAGATTTCCAAGCTTTTTAGTGAAATTTATTATTGTTCTGAACAAAAAAACAAAAAAAAAGGGAATAGTGCAGTGCACATCTGGCATCTCGGAGAGTCTGTGTTGTACAGATGCAACATTCCAGATACATTACAAAAGTCCTTGTGATTGGTCACAGTGGCTTCCTACCACATCTCCCACATGGCTCGTAAGACACGACCCCGGGATTCCAAGATGGGAATACCGAACGGGGTGTGTGAAAATAATTATTGTAACATCTGCAAAAAAAAAAAAAATGCTGCTCTGTTGGCTGGCATAGTTGGTGGTTAGTGACAAAAATAGAAAGGGAGAGAAATGAAGACTGAGCTGTGAAGCTAATGAGGAGCTAAAGCGGGAGGGAGAATCAAGAATAAAGAGAAGGAGTGAAAGTGGAACAAAATGTGCCATTTTCTCTTCATTTCTTTACTGTGCGAGCAGGGTATTATCTGTTGAATAGAAGACAGGCTGTTGTGCTTAAGGATGACAGTGACTACACAACACAGTGAGCCTATCATGTCATTATCAGTCACTGGTTGTTAAAGGTAACCTAGAACACCGTTTTATTATTTATGGGCATTTTCAACAAAAAGAAAAGAAGCAAACAAACTGCAGAAACTCCGGAGAGAATTGCTGACATTTAACATCAATGGGGTAAAGCTTATCTAATGTGAAAAATGTTGTCGTTTGTTTCAGTTTTTCTGTGCCCTGGCATTCTGCGGGGAGTTTACCAAAGTGAGCATCTCTTTGAGTCGGATCACCAGTCTGGTGCGTGGTGCAAAGACCCACTGCAGGCCTCCGATAAGATTTACTACATGCCCTGGACGCCTTACCGTACAGACACTCTCACAGAGTACTCGTCAAAAGAGGACTTCATAGCAGGCCGGCCAACGACCACGTACAAACTACCCCATCGGGTGGACGGGACGGGCTTCGTCGTCTACGATGGTGCGCTTTTCTTCAACAAAGAGCGCACTCGCAACATTGTGAAGTTTGACCTGCGTACGCGCATCAAAAGCGGCGAGGCCATAATCGCTAACGCCAACTACCACGACACGTCTCCGTACCGCTGGGGCGGCAAGTCGGACATTGACCTCGCCGTGGACGAAAACGGGCTGTGGGTGATCTATGCAACGGAGCAAAACAACGGGCGCATCGTGGTCAGCCAGCTGAACCCTTACACCCTGCGGATCGAGGGCTCCTGGGATACCACCTACGACAAGCGCTCCGCCTCCAACGCCTTCATGATTTGCGGCGTCCTCTATGTGGTCAAAACGGTCTACGAAGACGATGACAATGAAGGGACGGGGAACAAGATTGACTATATGTACAACACTGATAAGAGCAAGGAGACCACCATCAACATACCCTTCCCGAATTCCTACCAGTACATCGCTGCCGTGGATTACAACCCAAGAGATAACCTTCTGTACGTGTGGAATAATTACCATGTGGTCAAATATTCACTGGACTTCGGGAACAATGGTGAGTCTAAGACTACTTTTCTTCAAGCCATTCCAGTTTTAGGAAGAAAAACTTTGCCTTTTGGGGAAGCGCAACTTTAAACCTTCTATAAATCTAGTTTAGGGCTCAAGTGATTTGCTTAAAACTTGGAGATTGGGCTTCAATTCCAAGATATTCAAAAAATGGGATTAAATGTCTTCTTGCGTGAAACTCAACATCAAGGGTTTGATTGGGGCGTGAAACCACCAAAGGTGTCCCGATAGCCGGTCTTGACTGCAGACCACACCTGTGTGTGTGTTTGGTCAACTGACCTGTTGTTGCTCCCCAAAGATTTGGAAAGGTAGTGAAGGTATTGGTTCCTATGATATATAATTTGCGGATCATAATACAATTCAAGAATTCAAAGATTGGGATTCAATTATGTACATAGGCCAAGCGTTTTAAGCACATTTCAGCTCCGTTCTCCAATGTGGTTCAGCCTCATGACAACTGTTCATGCCACAACAGCCGTTCCTCGCTTTTCATTAAAAGATTCTGACAAATCAGCCGTTGTTTCAACTCCTCAGAGTACCACAGACACAATTCATCTCTGTGTTTAATCTGCATCATAAATCTTTAACGGCATCCATTTGAGGAAACCTGGATAACCGCCCTAACTCTGCGGCTCGCTTTCAGCCGTGGTGGGCAGCGCAGCTTCTTCCTTGGTCGTTTTGCTCCGAATGGAAGGGCCCGGGCCCCTGGAGCCTGAAGGGCTATTTGCCCGGCGTAATTGCCTTTCAACACCTTTCTATGGAGTGGTGGAGGAAGTCTGGCTGTGTGTCTTATTAAATGATGTCTGAATTAGCACATGCTCTTACATGCAGTTAGGAGGCCCAGTACAAGAAATTAGAGACAGAGACAGCTCCAAACCCGGTTTCCACCGATCAGTGTTGCAGGCACGTATGTGAGTTTGCGCGAAGCGCGACGCCTCTGCACAAAAAACGGGTATTTACAGCGAATAATGATCGGGACACACATGTGCTAATGCACTCGCTGGATGAGTTTGTGTTTCCTCATTTCATGAGTGTTTATTATGAGAGTGTGATCACTCTCATTATAGAGCCCGGCCTGTCTCGGGGGGGCTCTGTAGAGAAGATCAATGAGGATTTCAATGTGGAGGATGACCTCCAGTGCACAGCAACAAGCCAGACTGCTGACCAGAGATAAATACATATAATCAATGCAACACTGTGTTCTTTTACTTTCCTCCTCACTCTACGCTCCCTCAAGGAATAAATAACCTACCTGAAGCGCATGATTTTCCTATTCTTCAGAAAATAAGGCAACTGATCGATACTTTGAAGTTTGCTTTTGTTGTTTGTTGATACAATTTTTGCTCTATAAATTTCCTCTGAGAAAAGGAAACACTTAATATTTAGTTTTACTATAAACACACACTAAAGCCCTTTCTTTACCTTTTTTTTTAAAGCTGTTTTGCTTGCTTTTGTCATATCATGGAACAGATGAAGGAAATGGGCTATTTGGAAGCTCACCCTGTTTTTGTTTTTTTCTGTTTTTTTTGCCCGTGTGAGCTTTTTAAACCATAAAATAAGACAGGAAATGGGCCACGGACTATGAGAGAGACCAAGAAGCCAGCCAAGAGGACAGAGAGTAATTGGGCTACAACACAGACAGCGCACATTACTTAGTTGGAGCTATCTGGCTGGATAACAAAGAAGGGCGCTCTGGAGGGGCAAAGTCGAAAGCGGTTGCTTTGTTCGGCTTCAAAAAAGGAGAAATATACACACAATCATTTTTTTTCAGTAACTCTCGTTGCAACATTTTGGATAAAGTGTTCTAAAGGGATAACCCTGTGAAGAAATAATGAAGAGGGTTGTAAAAGTAGGGCCAAATCTTGCAGATTTCAAATGCCAGTGCTCTGGTATAGTTTATTCAAATGTTGCACACAATACAGTAATGTGGACGTTAAGGAGCAGAACAAAAACTCGAGCAGCATTGCATGGCCCACAGGTGCTACCTTGCCTCGCCACCCCCCTCTTTGACCCGCCCAGTTTTCTGTTGGTTTTATGTTGTGGTCATCTGGGGGTGATGAACAGGTCGATGTAACTTTTGGAAGAATGGGAAAAAGTGAATTTTTATATTTCCTTGGCAATATTTGTTTTTTTGTAAACCACGCCCACACATCTAATATTTTCATATGGTACGCAATGTCATTTTATTCAGCTTGAGCCAGGGATTCATGTATGAAAGTTTCACGACATTCTGGTAAAAAAAAAAAATATGTGAGAAACATAAAAGGCACTTTTGTCAGCCACGCTGACGCCGTTCAAAATCTACAAACTTTATCACCAACATTATTTTCTTAAGTAGCTTCTCGATGACGCTTGAGGCTAAATCGAAATCCCTAATAGGAGATTGTACACTACACTACACAATGTAATTCTAACCTGGTACTCGGTTTTTCTCATTTTGGTGAGTTTGAGAGTTTGTGTCGGGGTTCCAATGTTTTGCGTAAAAGGGCCATAAAAAATGCAAGAGTGATGTCACTTGTTTTATTATCCAGATTATTTTCTGCAGTTTTCATTTTTTGGTTTTTCCAAGAATCAGAAAGCCCAAAGAAAAAACACCACAGCATTCCGACCTTTGCGTCAATTCCTGCAGAAAGCCAGGGCTTGGGGGGGGGGGGTACGCTTTAATGCACATCATTATGTTTGTCAAATGCAGCATATCAGCACAAACACTTTACACCGGCTGTGAAGTGCTCGAGTGGAGGGGGTGACTGTTGGGGCTTGTTTTGCAGCTAAAGGATGTGGGCAGTTTGCAGACCATCAACCTTTTTTTTTTCTTTTTTTCAGAAGTAAACACAAACCCATTTGTTTGTCGGCCATATTTTTCCTCCAAAAAACGACTACTTTGTCAAACGGATAGATTTTCTAACAAGGCCAATAGAGAATATTCATAAGAAATGCAACAAACCTAAGTGAAGTCTGCCTTTCAAAACAAAAGCACCAAAAGTGGCTCTGCAAGCTAGTCATTTCTAGACACATTGCTCTGGATTTCCAAACCCATTTATCAGGCTTTAGAACAGTACTAAGTGGATGTCATCTGCACTGGATGCCTTGTCACACATTTACATTCAGTCGGAGAGGCGCTTCATCCAACACCATGGATGTTTTGTGGGGTCATGTTGTTGCAAATGATATTGATGAGGATAGGAAGGGGCAACACTGAAAATAAACTGCTACTGGGGGTGGAGTGGGGGGTCATGTTCTTTTTGAAATACAGTGTCTGATGTGGGACACCGTCTAGCTGCTGCATTTTCTCACATCTATTAAGCAGCGATGGATAATGCATTGCTAAACATAACCTTTTGCGATGACGCCTAACCTTTTATTTAATTGTTCTGCTTTATTATGACTTTTTTTTCGGTGGGGGTTGCAATCGCACGTTCTGACAGCATCACCCGCCAGTGAACTTTCAGCTTAAAAGCATGCCTAGCATTTGTCGTAGAGTGGTGTCAGCTGAGTGTCCTCTCTAGACGCAGAGCTCTGCCCTTCCAGCGGCCGCTTTTCACCACTGAGTTCTCACTCTCAAGCGGCTTTTCTGTTCCCACTTTGATTCAAATGCTCTAATCAGTGATAAAAATAATATATATGCAGATGGATCCCGGTATTAAAACAAATGTAGGAGCTGCCTTTTCCTTCCTTTTCAAAATGTACCCAGTGGGCTTTAAATCATGATTATGCCGTTTTTAGCTTAAAAAAAATAGTGTCTTTCTCTGGGACAGAGTTTCTGCAGAGCGGCCGGAGTTCATTCGAAATTCATCTCTGAGTTGCAGGCGGGACCGTTAGCATGAAGCACAGCCCCCCCCCCTTCCCTGACTTATTTCATCTGCTCCTGATTTACAACAATTTGTTTAAAGAATTACTTAACAATGCCATTTTAAGAATACTTTTCTTTACTTTTGTCCTTCAAAATGCAACAAGAACCTTTTAAAAACACCTAAAAGCCTGATTTTCATCAGAGTGGGTCTTTAAAATTTCCACTGCTGACCTGATAAAAAGGCAAAAAGGTGATTTTATGTAAAGCACTTCTATGGTTACGTTCAGACCGCCCTCTGTAAAGCGCATTCAAGTAACCACGACCGATGAAAAGTCTATGGTTAACGTGCGTATATGCGTATTTCAAGCTTCCATATTCAAAACTCCCGTTCCCGTGAACTACGTACATTTTGAAGAACATTTACACACAACGTGTATCCATTGAAAATGCTTTGAAAGTAAAGGCAGGTTAGGTTTCGACCAATTAGGGATTCTGGAGTTGCAATGACGGATGGATGGCGTCCCCTTTAATTCATTCCAGGGCAGAAATTAAAATAATGATCGATTAGAAAATGAACAGTTGCGGTCTTTGCTCTGTCAGAATTCGCTCTGACACCAAGTCTCTGGCACCAACCCTCTTCCAACTGTTGGCGGCGCACAACCGCTAGTATCGGGTATCGACAGTCCGGTTTACATACCATACATTCCGAATGCAATGTTTTTTTTTTTTTTTTATTGCAGAGGCACGAAACGTTCATGTACGTACGTTTTAGTGCACTATATAGTGCGTTCACCATTTAGCAGTGCTGACCGATTCTATGGTTCCAAAATCGAGCGCCCTAGAAATTTCCCAGAAGCCTTTGCGAAAAACCAGTCTGCACCGATGCTCACTAGATTGGCAAATATAGACCACAATGCATTGCGTTTGAACAATTTTTGCAAAAAATGTATTCAAATGTTTGTTTTTAAACCATCAACGTTTTTATCTTCAGAACACGGTAGATTCATAAATAGTCGTCGCAGAACGCTCATTTTAATTCGATTTTCACTTCGTGAAGTTGATGATGTCACATTTGCCGTTTAAAGAAAAAAAAAAAAAACAAGAAAAAAAGTGAGGATAGTGTCCGAACTGCTTTTAAAATCATTTTCATTGAAAGCGATGGCTCGTACGCGCATTTCTGAGCCCCGTGTGAATGCAGCATAGCGGAAGAAAGATGTATGGCATAGCCTGATGTAGTTAAAGAGGTTGATTTTGAGCAAAACGGCTGAAAGAAAAAGGAAAGAAACCATCAAGCTAACAGATAATATTAAGGTTTATTCCCATGAATATATCACTCTGCGTGCAACAGTACAGGCTTATTTTTGAAATGTGTACTCTTTCTTCCTTGGCACTTAAAAGAAAAAAGCTGCTCCTCCATCTATTGTCTGTTTGCGTTTTGTTCTTCGCCTGTTTAAGTCTCTTTTTTCTTTCCCCTCCTGTTTCTCACACAAAAACATTCACTCACAATGGCAGGAATCTCAGAGTTTCCTCTCTGCCTTCTCATCCATCTTTCTCTTTAACTCCATGCTTTCAGTGCCCCCTCCCTCGCCTCTTTTTTTTTTTTTCCCCCCTCCAATCTGCCCTCCTTCTGCGCTCCCGGTTTGTTCCCTCCACATCACGCAGGGCTATTTCATCCAGCATCCTTTGATGCATATATTATAGATGCCTAGTGCGTAAATGCCTATGTAAAGTCGGAGTCAAAGTCACTTGTCTCGGCATCGGCCCTTTTAATTCCAACCCCACAATCCCCCGAATGCTCGCTCATTCTGCGCTGTTTATGGAGCCGTTTCATCAAGTCTTCTTACATGCATTTTATAGAGGCTTGCCCCTGCGCAGCGTGGCTCCAATGAAGCATTTGAATAATTTATTACCTCCAGTCTGCCTTGCCACACTTTAGAAAGTTTTTTCCCTCAACAAAGTCACAAAATTATTCATGTTATCTGCATTTTGGGGATGGGAGGGGCAAAGACGGGCTAAAACCAGGAGCAGACCAGCTTGTGCTTCCTGCATTTTAGATCCAGTTCCACTCCTTTTTTCTTTTTTTTTTCCCTTAAAAAATTCCCCAAATCGTTCTTTCTTTCCCCCCTAAAATCCTCAGATAGAACAGTCTTAGAAGACTTCCATTTAAATTCTTTGTGCTCTCTTTATGAGCTCGTTAAAATAAAGTAAATAAAACCTTGGAAACTGCAGTACTTGATGTATTACTCTGTCACAAATTATTAAAGATAAACTATTCGGAGACGTGAAACAAGGAGCAGGAACAGCTAAGTAAACTTTCTGATTTTTAGTAGCTTGTAGCTTTCTTTTTTTTCTTTTTTTTTTGGATCAATAAATATATATTTCAGTCCCCCGTATGACATTATCACCGCCTCATGACGATGTGTTTTTACCCTCTCTTCTCTCAATACCTCAGTTCATTGAAGTCTGCAGGCATTTTAATGCTGCAACATTTTAATCAGGCCATAACCGGGTTATGGCAGCAGCTTTTTTATTTTTTTTTATTCTTTTGCTCTTATACCTTTAGGTCAGAAGTGTTCCAACTTTTTGCAAAAAGGGCTAAATTTGGTAAGGTGAAAATCTGAACCCTTCTAATAACATTAAATCTGATTTGATAGAAATTCTAATGCAATGCATTTTGTTTCTCCACATAGAACAAAAATATACATTTTTATCCAAATTACCAAAAATGTTGTATTTAAAGACCAGAAATAGATTGAAGAAAATACTTGTGTGGAAAAAACAAATGACACATGGCATTCTTTAATAAATCCTCACTCTAAAGTGCCTCATTAAAATTATGTGAACAAAAAAGCAAAAAAGAAAAAAAATCTTATTTAAAGGTACAAACTACAGACACTTTTTTTATTTCACAAAAAATGAAGAAAAATTGCCTCCAATGAACATGCCTGTGGCGGCTCTTCTTGTTAAATTTTATTTTTTATTTGCATTTGGCCCACTGGCCGGACTTTGGACTTTTAACCCTTTATCCCCGGAGTTTTAGCTCCAGCGCCAACGTTCTTTGAATTATCACAACGCTTTGTTTACGGAATTCACGGAATTCGAACCGAAAAACAGCTCTGTGCCGAAATGCAAGAGCGTCTACGAAATGAACGTAAATCTGATTCTGAGTAAAGAACCTTTGCAGAACTATGCAACATTTCAGAGTTTTTCTCTCACTAAATAACAATTTACCTTTTGGCGGTCTCGCTGTTTTGTGGATTTTTTTAAGTACAATCTTGCATGCTTTCTTTTTTTTTTCCTCTTTATCTTGATTGGCTATAGATTATTGTCAATCAATCTCAACATAACCCACATTGTACCCCAAATGACCCTCGTCTACATAGGAAGCAAACATCTAACATAAAAGGGCTCCATCTGATTGGTCATCAATGTAAAAACGTCTATCGAATTGGTCAAATGCATAGAGGGATTTATTTGATTTGTTAAATACTTAAAGCTGACATAAGATTGTTTTAGCACATTTAAGGTTGGCATTTATTGCCCCCTTTTGCGATTGCACGGCTTGATATTCCAATAATGATAAATTTGCAATTTATTGTGCAGGCCTTTTGTAGGACTAAATCCAGCGATTTAGATGAAATCACTGGAGATTTGCATCCAAAGTTCTTTAAAAATAATAGCTTCTTCCGAAACCCCTTCATTCCCTTATGTTGACACAGCTCGTCCACATTACCATCCTTCCCCTGCCATGCTTCCTAATTTATCTGAATGTTTTCTTTATCATTATTATACATATATTTATAGAGAGAGATAGATAGATAGATAGATAGATAGATAGATAGATAGATAGATAGATAGATAGATAGATAGACTTTAATAATCCCAAAGGAAATTCCAAGTGGCGAGCTGCCCACACCTAAATAATGCAATCATTCCACAAATTAGAAAGTGTTCCTTTAAAAAAAAGAATGATTCTTCTCTTTCAAACCTGTTGTTTGTACTACTTATGCACCAAAAAGGCACATTCTTTTACGTGAATATTATTACTGCATGCTATTTAAATTACAAACATATTCCACATAACAATGTTAAAAAAGAATATTAATAAAGATAATAACCCTTTTTTTAGATAACTGTAGATGTTCTTCATATCATTAATTCCATTCATTTGCAGCACCAGTAATCATTTGTGGCAAAGGTTCAGGGTCTGATCTCGTCAGACTCCTCCTCCTACATCGCCTCTCAGCCTCCAGCAAGAAAACTAGCTGTTCTGAACCAAAGTTTCTATGAAAAGCCTCATTTTTAAGACTTAACCTTATCTGAACGACTGAAGCAAAACAAGCTGTCTTTGCAAAATGTTTACACTTTCTCATTTAAATTCATCACTGAGGAGCAAAACGTTTTTTTTTAAAACATCCTTAATGTTCACCTCATTTATCTAACAGCACTAATGTGTTTGTCAGTGTTACTTCTACCACCAAGAAAATAAAAATCTATGAAATATTGCTGTTTTATTTATTTTTTTGTGGAATTTTTTAGCATTTAAAGTTATAAAAACGTTGCCTCACTCGTCAAACCTGAACATAAACTATATTTTCCATCCGTACTGACTATTTAGTATATCAGAAGGTGAAATCAACAACCCTAACATAAACCTAACGAAACAGTGGAGCTCCATTATGTTCCATGAACTGTCCGGATAAATAGAAATGACCTTTGCTGGCCGCTCTGTCTGCTCGGAGCAATTGAAAGGTTTACCTTTGACCTCTAAATGGTCCAAATCAGAGTTCCATTTCCCAAGGAACTCACCCATTTGAGTGTCTATTGTCCTAACCCCTCCACCCCCAAAACCCCCACCCGCTTACACCGCCTTCTTCCTCCGCTGTTACGAACCGCACGTCCAGACTGCTCGGCAGGAAGCGTGAACGCATTCATGTGGAAACCGTCTTTCACCGGATCGCTGATGGCAACAACATTCGTGTTGTTTTTCTGCACCGCCGCAATTCTATTTGTTTAAAGAATGTTATTATGTCGTGTCACCAAGTAGACAGTTTATCATCCGAAAAAATCAAAATTCAAATGAAATTTTAGGATATCATTAATCCGTGCTGATAAAATGCAATATCATGGGATTCTTCTAGAAAATCCAGAAAAAAACAAACAAGAAATGTTTTTTTTCTTTCTATAAAGTTGGTTAACAAAAATAAATGGTAAATGGCGTATACGTGGAAAAGCGTTTTCTATCTTCCTTGAAGGCCCAAAGCGCTTTACAGTCACACACCGTCGACGCTCGTGCGGGCACGGCAGGATTTGAACCTGCAATCTTCCGATCACAGGCTTTCACATGACTGAATTTCACTGAATTTCCCATCCTTTTGTGCTCCAGAATTGCACTTTGTTTTTCTGCCATCTGAAGTCCAGATTACATCAAAAAATCACGCCATCAACCATAAAGGTCACACTGACCATTAAGAAAGAAAATTATTAATAAAAATCGTTACTTTTTAGAAATAAAAAGAAACACAATGAAAAAATGAAACAAAATAGAAAGGAAACATTTTGTCAAAAAAAGTAACTTCTAGAAATCAAAATGAAATGTTGAAAATATAAGAAATAAGAATGTTTTAACATTTCATTTGATTTCTAGAAACTATTTTAATATTTTTTTATATGTTTTGGTTTCTGGAATTTTATTTTAAATTCCTGAAATGTTTTTTTTTTATCCCCACTTTTTTAATTGTTAATTACTTTTTATTTTTTTTACCTTTAAAATGTGTTTGTGTTTAATTTTGTGTTGATGCAATTTACACTTCAGGGCCACCTTCATTTTGACATTGAGGTACTTCCTTTTCTACCCCTTCTAGCCACTCCTATGTACTTTTACTCAATAATACATATAATCAAAACAAAACCAAAACTCTTCTTTTCAAAGCCACATTTGATCCAGAATTGTACTTTGGAAATAGATGTTCTGTAAAGGTTTGGGATTTTTTATCTTGACTGCTAACACTGAGATAGGAGCAACATTTAGGGTTTTACTTTTAGAAAACCCAAAGTAGCTGATACATGGGATATTTTTGTGGTTTTTCCGAGCCAAAACAAGAATAAAGTAGGAAAACGCACATCATCATTTTAGTCTCTTTTTTATTCTCAAAATGGTTTGTTCCCAAACTCCACATTTAGTGTGCTGTTACAAAAGCAATAGACACAAAAATATGGATTACAAAGCATTTTTCATCAAAACATGTTATTGTAGTGACGGAACTTTGTTAACATCTCTTTGCTTTAGTGAATTTATTCCAAAGCATGACATCATTTTTTTTTTCCTGCTCCATAGCATCAGTATATGAAGGGAAAGCTGCACCCTCACAGGTGGAGCAGCGGCTGCTCTGCTTGCAGTAAAGGGGGAATTCTTAATGAACAGAAAGGAGGTTAATAGGATTGCTGCAGCAGTCAGGTAAACCTTTGCTCTCTAAATAAAGCTCAAACCCCACATGGGAGGGCATTTCTGTGACTTTGGCAAAAATAACACTCGGTAAGGCCCCCCCCCCCCCCCCCCAGGAGGGGTGTGTCTTTTTCTCTGATTCTGTGTGTCGTTACTTCTTGTTCCACATGTTTAGCCTGAATATAAACATTATATATTTTTTTAATTTTGGATATTGACAATGTGACTCTTTTTTTTTGTATTGATCACACTTTCAAGGACAATATCTTGACTTTCAGATTTTTGTTTTCATCAATGATTTGAATGAGACATTTTAAGAAGTTCAAATAATAAATTATTTAACATTTAAACCTTTAAATAAAAAAACTGGATTATAGCACCTATTTAAAAAAATCGTAATAGTAAGGGTTGTGCTCTATTTTACAATCATTAGATTTAATGGTTTCAGTTTGATATATATGAACTGTATGAACGACAGCAAATATGGTTACATTGTTAAGAAGAGAGCATCATTTTCTTTTACTTTTTTTCTAATAATTTAATATCTTACGTAATTTATATGTATCCATGTATTTTTTATTGTCTTTTTCCCCTGGAAAACATAGCTTAGACGAACCATTAAAAAAAAAGTCCCACCTTTTGGCCCATACTAAACAATGCATGCGAGCAGATGTGACGTCTTTTACAGAAAACGACCTATTTCTGATGTTTTGACGATCTATTCTGTCATGTGAGATTTTCCTACCAGTGGCACAAAATGATGTTCTAACCATCCAAATGTACGGAGGCCCAGAAGGGTCACAACATATTAACTTACCAAACAAAACATTAACTCACAACACAATAACTCACAACACATTAACTCACAACACAACACAATAACTCACAACACAACACATTAACTCACAACACAAGTTATTGTGTTGTGTTGTGAGTTATTGTGTTGTGTTGTGAGTTATTGTGTTGTGTTGTGTTGTGAGTTATTGTGTTGTGTTGTGAGTTATTGTGTTGTGTTGTGAGTTAATGTGTTGTGGGGTAAGTTATTGTGTTGTGTTGTGAGTTAATTCTTTGTATGGTAGGTTCATGTGTTGTGTTGTGACCCTTCTGGGCCACCGTACAAATGCCCTCCCTTATCAGGTAATCCTACCTATATGAACGAACGCACCGTTTTATATGTCAGGTTGTTTGATGTCATCGTGCGGACGGAGAGATACTGTCGACAAGGATCGCCGCAGAGTTATGGCGGTTTTGCAAGAAGTTAAGAAGTGAGCTAGCCTAAAGGTCCAGACCTAAGTGTAGCCCTTGCATAAATTGTCTTAAATACACAATTAAAAGTAACCTTAAGTCACAAAAATGGCGGGGAAAACGTATGGTGACCACAACATCGAAGGTAGCACGTTACATATGGGCGGTTCGCCAAAATTAAAAATGATGATGTCATTGGGGCCAGATGTCGTCAACAAGCAGTGATTGGATCCGATCTGTCTGACTCATCATTTCTTTGGCAACCACTTTACCCAATCAAGAGTGACCTAGTCGCAATTCCGCCTCCCTTAACATTTAAAAGCGGGCCACACATAATCTGTCAACCAAACGCTTGGAACGACAGACGTGAGACCACAAACTTTTATTGAAGCATCTGATTGGCCAGTTTATCGCTTGAGTAACTTGCCCTACCGAAAAAAATATAATGAAAAAAAAATTAGGATCAGCAAGAAAATGTTAAAACAGAGGTACTTGTTTGACCTGTTGCCTTCTGGGAGGTGCCACAGAGACATCAGGACTAAAACAAACAAACAAACAAACTCATAAATAGCTTTTTTCACCAAGGCAATAACCATGCTAAAATCCAAAATGCACAGATAAAATCTGCCACGGCACATTACAATGTACATGTTTATGTGTGTATATGCATACATGCAACTCTTCCCTACCTACATGCTGTTTTTGCACATCTGACATGTTTATATCTGTACATATCACTCTGCACACAATTACAGCCATTTTATATTCACACATTTTGCATATTTGCAAACTTCCATTTTACATCTTGTACCTACTATACATATTGATAGTTTTTATATTCTACTTGTTAGATTTTGTCTTTGCACTTTGAATGGTGATGGCTTCAATTTCATGGTCCAAGTGGACAGTGACAATAAAAGCCTATCTTATCTCTTGTCTTATCAGAGCAAAACAGGTTCTTCTGACCCATAGAATGACCGAGTAATAGCTATTTATTTCTCAGTAGAAGTTTGCAGGATATTGGCTTCTTGAAACCAGCAGGTACTTCCTGTTTGGAATGTGAGGTCCAGTTCTCATTATGCAGTCAATGACACTAGAGTATAGCGAGGGCTCATCAGCAACATTTGGGAGTTTCCTGTGCTGGAGCTGGCATCAAAACTTCCTAAGATCCCATATGAACATACTCCCTCCACATCTAATTCTCCAAACTGTCACTGTGTTACACAACTTATCTCTACAATGCTACGCACAAATGCATTGTTTGACAGGTGAGCCTGCTCTCCCACCCTCTCTCATTTGTCTTCCCTAACTGCACCCGTCACCGCCTCCCCTCCACGACTCCCCATCCTCCCCCAAATAGATTACGACACTGCCGTTGCAGCAGGGACCGAACTTGTGCTTCAGATAAGCTGCTGCACCTGTTCTCCGCCTGCACTGTGTCCTTATCAATAGAACGGTCCCAGGCAAAACCTCTGCGTGATTTTGGCCTCTGCACCAGCTTCCCTCTGCCAAACAGCAAACGCAGAATGAGGCAGACCTGGCCGGTACAATAGGGTGGAAGGGAAACCTGCCCCCCCCCCCCTCCCTTTTTCACAGGAAGTATACACAATCCTGAAAGTGGCAAGACAAAGTGACAATGTGGTATTGTGTGTCTTTTTTTAAGTTTGTCTGTGAAATTCAGACACCGTGCATGAAAAGGACCCAGTTGATGAATAGCCACTAAGTTTGCAGTGAAAGGTTACAGTTTTTTAAAGCTCATAAATGACATTTTCCCAGATGAAGCCAAAGAATTAACATAAATCTATTAAAACAGCCAAGGCTTTGAAGAATATGCTGATGATTGCTTATTAAACGAAGAACAAAAAAAAAGCTATTTTGTCCTTTTAGTTTATTTCTTTGAACATGGGAACTTCCCTTGGTCTCAAAAAAAAGGAGATCATGAAATGCCCCCAAAACCTCAACATCAGGATGACGTGATTGTGCAACTATGAGGCAAAGCCAGCAGGGCCGAGCAGCCGTGTGTCTGGATGCGAAACATTAGCCGTGGAAGAGGGGGATGTCTGGCAGCCATTTTAGAGGAGGCTCTATTAGTTGAGGCTGTTTCTTTTTTATCTTAAAGCATCACTTCTTTGAAGTGTTCCGTTCCGTCTTATCACCAGGCTTGAGCTGCTCGCCATGAGCTCCATGAGCGCGCGTCTGTTGAAGTGTTCGCGCCTGAGCAAAATAGGTCTGGAGAAGGGAGCGCGTCTGTGTGCACGCACTCTCCTGCCATAGGGATGGTGTGTTATCGCAGTACGCAGCCTTATTCACTGTGTGTGCATGGGTGTGTGTGCAACCTAGAAAGCTTTGCGCCCCCACCCCCTACTGAGACTATCATTTTGCTATTACCCCTATGGAAGCATCACTAAGATGGCTTGCGCACATATGTGCATGCAGGAACAATTATTATTCATTTATAAGCAATCTTGATGCATGACAGCTTTATTTTTATAGCAGCTTCCATATGCAGAGGGCATTTAGAGTGCTTTACAGAGATGTAGCGCTAAAACAAAGCATCATTATAGGGGAAATGGTTAAAGTGCTGCATTTTCTACAGAGGCACCAGAGAAGGGCAATGATGGGGAACATCTGAGCTCATCAGCTAGCTGATGGAATCATAGCAACTGAAAGAAGCTTTACCCTTTTTGGTTCTTATTCTATTCCGTCCGTTGTAGCAGAGCTTTATTGAGTTTACATACCGTCAGTAGATCTGATGGGTATTTGGTATCTGTAACATTAGACTAGTCCTGACATCATTGCCAGTGTCAAGACTTGAGATCAGTAGTGATGTGGTCAGTTATCCTGGTTCTGATAAAAACTCAGGCAGCAGCATTCTGAAGGAGCTACAGCTTTCCAGCAGTCGGTTTTGGTAGAGCAGACATATCGGTGACCGTAGTACATCTTGCAGGCAATGAAGAGATGCTGCAAATCTCTGAGAAGGTGACAAAGTGGATTTAGTTGTGGCCTGAATGTGTGAGCCCATAAACCCAGATTTTGACTTTAGACTTGAGTCTAGAGCCTAATGAACAATAGTTCTTTTGGTGACAGAGCTACTAAAAGAGTGTCATCTGCATAACCGCGATGTGAAACATTCTTGGTTTGAAAGATCTGAGAGAACGTGTACTGATTGAACAGAATAGGTCCAAGAATTGAACCCTGAGGAACTCCACGTGGCTATGAGACTCCCTCAAGTTTCTGAGTGTCATTAGAAGTGACAGAATCTAGGATGAGATCTAAACAAACTATGGAGTGTACTTGATAACCCCACCCACTTCTCCACTCTGTCAAGATGAGTTTTATGATTTACAACATCAAAGGCTTCACTTAGTTCAAGTAACAAAAATGGCTTCTCCCTACCCCTGCATTTAGCCTTCCAAATAGAAGGTTATTAAAAAAACGGCGTCTTCGAATTTGGACGTTACTCCCACTCGATGACATCATCAATAGTTACCGGTCAGCCACGTTAGGGCAGAGCTGCTAGCGCTCTGCAACATGTTTTTTATAACTTTAGAAAGGGCATGCTAAAACAAAAAGTGTTTTCTTACATTTAAATGTAAACTTGTGTGCTTCAAAGCACACGACTTTAAATGAAGAAAAGTGCTTCTTCTCCGCGGCACAGCGCGATGCAGAACACCCTCGCCTCGGAGAGCTTGACATCCCTCCGCTGTGAGGGTTAGCCCTTCAAAAAAACTGTTTCGGACAACCCAAATGCCCCATACAATTGTAGGGGCAGGGAGAAGCCGTAAGGGTAGGGGAAGAACTCTGATTCGGCCGGCCTAAATCTTAGTCACAACTGCTCCTGTGTGGATATTAAATGTTTATCGTAGATAATATGCAAACCTGTACGAGGCGCGCATGTGGCCTGTAAGGAATATCAAGGTTATAGACCTCTTGGTGAGCCCGTAGAGCAGGAGTGTCAAACTCATTTTCACTGAGGGGCAACATCAACATAGTGGTTGTCCTCAAAGGGCTAGATATAACGTATACATGTAACTAAATGTAATGAAAAATAAATGTAACTACTCCTTAATGTTAAATAACCCGTTATTTATTTATTATAACCTTTTAAAGTGACAATTACAGTTGAATAGAAAACATTTGTTTGCTTGTCACTCTAGCATAAATCCTTTTAAATTTGATTCTGTTGATTCAGTTAGGTTATATGGACATTGTTTAAGTCCTCATGTAATATGTATAGTTACCCAATCTGATAGTTCTAGTCTGATTCCCCCTAGATATGAATAAAAACACACCAATTTTTATTTTCTATTTTAAGAAATTAAAAACTTTTATGCTCTCGCAGGCCACATAAAATGACAAGGCGGGCCACATTTGGCCCGCGGGCCTTGAGTTTGACACATGTGCCGTATAGCGAAAATGCATGGTGTGAGCAACAGGTTGTAGCGAACACTTGTACCCCACTTAAGGGTTAATAAAAGTGACACAAGAATTTTTCATTTTTTCAATCTAACCAAATCTCCCGCTACGAGCCTGTTACTGCTGTCTAAATAAGTGTGCACTAAGATCATATTTGATGTGGCCGTCCTACAGGCACTTACGTATCATGTTCACATCTCATGTCTGCGGCATTTGCACATTGTCAGTAAGGGCCCAGTACTCGCACCCCACTAACATCTATAGTGTGGCGTATGGGGGCCATACGACAGCATCAACCCTACCACATAAGTGCATGCAACTTTCAGTAACCTTTCTAATATTTCACGAGATACCATGGTCAAGAAATCTGTAATACATACCCACCCTCCCCTTGAGACGTGGTCGCTACTCTCCACGACCCTCTGCTGTCCTGGACAACCCAAAAATGCACAGCAACTGTAAAGTCAACCGATGGTGTGATCAAATCAGCTTTTTCAAAAAAAAAGATTTCTTGGAAAACAAAATGACATTTAGATTATGATCTATAACATCTACACTCTACATGAGGTCGGACAACTGCAGTTTTTAATCATTTTGGAAAAATACCTGATTAAATCAAAGTCAATAGTAGAGTATACACTCCATTGTAGTTCCTAGAAACATTTACATCTATTCTAGTATCCCTTTCTCCTTTTTCTTCCATACCTGCCTTGTTCCTTGTTTGCCAGAAAAGTTTTATTTTTTATTTTCTTTATCCTCTAACTTACAATTCTTTTTATATTTGCTGTTTTATGGTCTTTCATTTTTTACCAAATATTAAGTCAACAAGACTATTGTGGGCAACAAGGTAGGAAACTTCACAAAAAAGAGTAACCTAGCAACACAGAGTTGTACGACGATACACACAAGCAGTCATTCATTGTCTGAAGGTGAGATGTGCTTAACATTCCAGCCTGATGGACAGCACCTGCATGGTTCCCTACAGTGTGGTGACAGATGACATCTTCAAGAGCTAGCTTACTGTCAGTCCAGTCGTCCCTTCACCTCTGCCTACTTCCAGGTCAATACACTAGAAGACAACAGTTGGCAAAATCTCCTAGTCATTATTTGCATTCTTTAGCCTGAGGAAGAATTAGATGTATTGTTTCTGTGTTTTTGTTTTTTTCCATCTTCAACACACTTTTCATCTATCCTGGGTTAAAAGCTGAAAGCGAATCTTTATTTCTTGACTTACACAATCGATAAAAACAATATCTCACTACCGTGTCTCTTTAGGAGCCATAAATCTGCAACTTTCAGCCGCATCACACAAGCTTTGGAGAATAAAGCACTCCGATAGTTTTAATGGTTTTATTGAGTAGGCATATGATACGGAAATATATTTCAGTCTTTTCTCACAAATAGGATGTGGTTCGAACCTTGAAAAAGGTTGTGTACATTCAGTTTTACTATCAAACTATTTCCTTTTACTATTCAACATTTAAAATTATAGCAGAAAAGTCTAATATACTGCAGCAGGACCTTGTTTTTTCAGGAAAGAAAGACATCACCAAGGCTATAGAAATTAGAGGATGTTTCTTTCAATGTTGCTGTTGTTTTACATAAAAACTCCAGGAAAGCAAAAGCAGTGAATGTGATAAGTGATGTTTCCTCTAAAATGTATTTCTTCAAACTTGTCACTGAAAGTATAAACAGTGTATGAACCTCTTCCTGAGGTTTATGACAGTAAAAGCATAGCAAAGAGGCAAATGTTTGGGCTAACTGAAACTGTCAAAGTGGATTTACTCGAAGCTTCGTAAGTTTAAACACACAAAGCGGGGGTAGGGGGTAATGTCAGTTCCTGTGAGCATTACCTATTCCCTCCTCTTTATAAATGTTTTATAAACCTGTTATGTCATGTTCCTTTAGTGCTGTTGAGCTTTGAGTGATGCAATTGATGAATTCATCTTTGGCATGTTAAAGTACTGCAAAAAGATAAAAAATAAAAAAAAAGGAACGGAAGGAAGTACAGTTAAAGACCCACTCTGGTGTTTTAACATGTTCTTGTGGCATTTTTCTAATAATGGAGGAAAAGTGTAAAGAAAACTAACTCAAAATTGAATTTCTGCGTATTTATTGAAAATGTTGTGAATTAAGAACACACAAAAAAAGCAGTTTGTAAAAAAGAGCTTGGGAAATACGCTGGGTGGGCCACAAGCTCACTTATCGGCTCCATTCTGATGCATCCACTTGTAGAAAGATCCATTTAAGTCTTTGTTTTCTTCGTCCGAGCTGGTCTCTGCCTCAAAACTGTCCGAGTGGATAGCTCCAATATCGCTTTTTTGTACCATTTTTGTAGTACCGCTAATGTTAGGTTGGCGGTATAAGCTAGCAGAAGAGTGTAAACAGAGAACTCGCAGCAAGGAGGGAGAAGAAGGGGGACTATGTTGCTCTGCGCTAATGGTCCCGCCCACAATGCAGAGGCACATTTAGGCACACTTAAAAGTCTTAGTTTTGTCCAAAAAATTACAGTGTGCCCTATAATCTGGAGTGCTTCATATATGGATTCATTCAGGTTGTGGTTACTTATTTCAAAGTGACCCTGAGAGGTTCACAGCGCTCTGTCAAAATGTCTGTTTATTTTACAAATTTTAAGTAATGCTGGGTGTCATTGTGACTACGCTAACGTGGCTAATGTGTTGCGGTGTCACTGTTTTTTTTTTAATTCTATGCTACTAACAAGGTTGAGAGTTAGCGTAGTCACAGTAAAATTTGTTTTAGTGGTAATAGTGTGTCTTTTTAATGTGTTACAAACAAGGTTGGGAGTTACAGGTAATGTAAATACACTAACGTGTTTAACGTTTAGCTGTGTCAGACTATTATTTTAACATATTACATAAAAAGGTTAGGAGTTAGCATAGTCACTGTAATGTTTGTTTTAGTAGTATCTGTTAGTTTTTTACAAGTTCCAAAGTGGGCTGGGAGTTACAGATATCGTTAATATGCTAACATAGCAAATGTGTAGTGTTAATTTAATGTGTGGCTAAGAAGGTTGTAAATTAGCTTACCACCAACAATTGTTTGTTTTAGCTGTATCTGTCTGTTTTTTTGTGTTTTTACAAGTTGTGAACAAGGTTGGGAGTTACAGGTGTTGTGAAAACGCTAATGTTGTTGCTGTGTAGCTAACAAGTACCAAATTTTCTATGAGCGCCGTTAATACAGTCTAACTGATGTACATGTACTTACTTATCTCTGACTATTTTTTCTCGCCTACAAAAATCAGAAAATTGACCATTCATTGACGGTCCACCTTATAATCCAGTGCGACCTATAGTGCTGAAAATCCGGTACTGCCGCTCTGCAGAAACTATGTCCTAGAAAACGACACTGCATACACATAATTAATAGAAATCACTAAGAGATCTTCTGACGGAGTCTTTGAGGAAAAGGATTGCCTTTTTTGGACTTAATATCAGTTTAATACAGATTATATCAAAGGAAAAGATGTTGCAAAACAATGTCCTTAAAAAGACTTAAAAAAGGTCAGCAGAGAGGTGGTCTTCTGTCTGATGCTTTCAAGCTTTGTGTTACTTTAAAAGTAAGCTGCCAACCGCCTGTGTTCTCTGGCCTGTACTCAAATGACAGCAGGCATCAACCTCAGGCACAAACACACACATCATTACTTTGCTATTGTTGAGGCAGGGCTCCTAATGGAGCTTCTCATTCGAAGCCCTGAGAGGCACGCCCCGCCTCTCTGCCTCATAGGTACACGCAGTCACACAAACAGCCAGATTGACAGGTAGTCCCCAGGCCGCTGCTGCCAAGCATGATTGATGGCGATGTTCTGCGGAGAATGCGCGAGGCAGAGCAGTCGGGACGACGGGAGCGGTGCGCGGCTTAGGTGGAGAGAAACCCTCCGTCGAGTCTTGGCAGAGAACAGAACGGGGGAGATCTGACGCGGCTGTCTGTCAAAACAGGCAGACGCTAGAAATCGTGGAGGGAGGTATGGTTTCTTTAATTGATCCGAAAAAAACCCACAGCAACTGTCACTTTGAGCTCAAAGTAAGAAAAATGAACATCCACTCACAATATTAGACTCTTATAACATCCTTTTACACAGAGTCTCACAGACCTTTCTGCAGAAAAAGTGAGAAAATAATACATTGAAATGCATGAGCAGAAGCATCCTTGAATAAGTCTAATCTCTAGGGATCTATCTTCTTCAGTCTAATATAGTCATTTAGCAACCTACAGTAAAGTTAAATCAAGTTTGATTAAAAAGCCAAATACAATAAATTTGGCATAAATTTACTCTAACATGTAATTCACACACTCACAGTCTATTTTGTACAGCCACATGTAGTGAGCTGTCAGTTGGGTGACCCCTGACAGCCACCACTGCCATGAAGTATGCCATCTTGCCTAAAGCACTCCTGAAGAAAAGCGAGGGCTTGTGCTTCACAGTCCGGCATAGATTCTTCACATCAATAGTTTTAATATTTAGGCAAAATTTAAGCTGAAGTTAGCTCATTAAAAAACAAAATAAAACAACAGGTATAGATTAAGTCTTTGGCTTAATCTAAAAAAAATATGTGTTGCAAGCTAATCAATAAATAATCACTCTCCACACGTTAATTGGCTGTGTTAGATTAAACGTCAGCAAAAGTGCTTATAATGTTGAGAAATGGTTTTAAAAATTTATGAAGTACAAGGTTAAATGTGTTTAAATCCACTAGTAGACTTTGACTACACATGGGAGAGAGGATAAATATGACAGGGAGATGCATTAACAATAAAGAGGCCATGACCATGTCTGTTTGAAGAGCTGCACTGGATGATTAACAACCAGGTTGTGATTTGCCAATTAACAGAGGCTTTGTAAACACTTGCTAAAAAGGAAACTGGATAGTGAAACATGAATACAGTCCTCCGAAAGGATCCCTCCAAAAACCCATTATGTAATGTAGGAAACAAACAGGACTACGGTGTTCAACTATGTGATAGATTGTCACTAAGCCTTCGTCACAGCTGCCCTTATGGGTGGATACGGGCTGTCTGCGGGGCCAAACTGTATGGGGCATGCAGGGGGGATGCAACAAAGTTTTAAGGTTGCTCGGGGAGCCTGTAGAGCTGAAAATTGTCATGCACATTTTTTCTAGAGGCTTCCAGTGGGGGACGGGTTGTAGCAAGAACTTAAATAACACATGCAAGTGACATTTGCAAACGGTCAATAAGGGGCCAGTTCTCACACTTTACTGTTGACTAGAGTGTAGCGTACAGGCACCTATTAGTGCATAGAACTTA
Organism: Oryzias sinensis; assembly: GCA_037389245.1. Classification (NCBI taxonomy): domain Eukaryota; kingdom Metazoa; phylum Chordata; class Actinopteri; order Beloniformes; family Adrianichthyidae; genus Oryzias; species Oryzias sinensis. The sequence continues at coordinate 27,110,899 of CM074490.1, read as the reverse complement.
CATTAGCCTTATAAATACTTCACGATACATTTACCACACGCATGACAATTGTTCTGATTTCACGATGGTCCTTGGGGAGGCCATTCAAGCCTCAATAGAGCTGCAGGATACACCTGCACTCCCCTGTCTACGACCCTCCATGGTTGACTACAGGTCAACCCCAGTAGTGACTAAAACTTTTGGTAGTTATTCGGTTAACAAATCAACGATTCACAGATCAAACCACAATTCTTATTATTTCATATTTAATCCTTGAACGGTTGTTATATGTACGTCTGTTTGGAGAATGTAGGAAAAGTAAAATGATAAACATTTAAACTTGATATTTATCACTTTGAATAATTTTTCACACTTTTTTTTTTTTTTTTTTTTGCTGTCGACTTCATGGTTAACTTATGCAGTAAACAAAACATAAAAGTCACTGTTGCTTTTAATCATTTTACAACAAATCCTAAAAAGGTTTGTCTATTCTCAAAATCTTGCTGACTGCTGTTACAGTGGATAGATGACAAGAAGATAGTAAATGAAGACACGACAACACCAAACAAAAATGATTAGTAAACACTCACAGTCCTTTATTCTAAGCTGACACCACTGTTTCCAAAATAGATGCTTTAAAAATTCATCTGAACTGGAAATGCATTGAATATTCATCTATATATGTGATGAACATCACATAATTGGTTGCGAGATTTTAACAATATTCTTAATTTCATATTCATCATTTTTTGATTCAGATTGTTGATAGTATCAAAAAGAAAATCTGTTTTTAGAACTTATTCCGGGAAACTGAACTGTAGTCTCACTTTTTCAACTTCAAAAATAAACATTTTATAGTTTTATTTTAAAAAAGGGGAACCTTCACACTTTACTTTGAAGATTTATTTACTTCCATCACAGTAGCACATTAGGTTTGTTTGATTTTTAAAAAAATCCAACACTACTTAGAAATAACAGAACGATAATTTCATTTTACTCTACTATATTTATAATGATTGCAAAAGAGCAATTTCCAACGTCACAACTATTCATCCTCAATATTCCGGGAACAGATCGTGAATACTCAAATATACTTGTTACAGCCCTTCAAGCTTGTACAATGTTTTGATAATTTACTTCAAAACAAACCTGACCTCTTCCATAATGTGCGGCCCAATTCAAGTGCTGAGCTTAATATCGGTGGAGTGAAACTTATTTTACAGCTCTTAGGCGACATTCCAGCAATGAGACCCACCCCACAACTCTGAGTATTCAAGAATGAAGCAAGACGATGTCTGTCCGAAAGCAAATGATTCATCCAACATGACGTCATGACAAGATTTCCAAGCACAGCTGCAACTCTTTAACAAAAAAGAAGGGGGGGGGGGGTTAAAGATGTTGCTTTGGGACCTCAATAGCTCTGCAAAAAGGGAACGTTTGCAAAATCGAATAAACTTTTGTTACAGTGTTGTAATAAAGACTATCCCGCACTTGATCCCCTGCTTTGATTGTGGATGAAATAGTTATTTCAAAAGTGTCCGTCAAAAGCCTCCATGTCTTGCATAATGTATGACTTCTCAACCTCATACAACCTTACTTTAGGTTGTGGCCTTCATGGGAGTCAAACATCTGTACTACATAACAATGAAAAGCACAAGGATTACTGATGAAATAAAGACATGACATTTAATAGATTACTGTATTTTCCCTACTATACAGTGTCCAAATTCCCATCCGTAACTACTAAATACCTATATAATGCAGGACTATGAAGTCCCCTGGATTTTAAAGGCAGTTCGGACACCATGCTCACTACTTCTTTTTTTTTCTAACTGTAAATATGACTTCATCAATCTCACGAAGTCAAAATCTAATTAATATCTGCGTTTTACGAACATTTTATTTAAAGAATACATTAAAACACATTTTTGGGGAAATATTGTTCAGACGCAATGCATTGTGGTCTGTCTTTGCCAATCACACTGGTTTTTCACAGAAACGTCTGGGAAATCTCTAGGGCACTCAATTTTGGAATTGTAGATTGGGACAGCACTACAAAATGGCGAACGCACTATATAGCGCACTATGTAGTGAGTAGTGAAGGAATTTGGACACAACCTTTTTATTTATTTATTTTTTTACCAGAAAGTTGTAACAAGATCTGATTGATGTACTGACCTATTTTTGACTCTTTTGTTTCACTTAATGCGCCATATATATGATATAAGTTTAAAAATAGACCATTCATTGATGGCCATCCTTATAATCTGGTGTGTGTGCCCTATAATGCAGAAAATATGGTAGCTAAAAGTACATCTTTGTACATGATGTGGAAATTCCATTTTTCTGTTTCATATTGGTATGCAAATTACAGATAGCTCTATAAAACAGGAAATTGAAACATTTAACATATCTATTCAAGTTTATGGACTCAGTAAATAGTAAATAAGACTTCAAATCAGGTCTATGAATTAATTTTTGCTTTGTTTTTCTCACATATCAATCATTTCCAATAAAAGGTTCTATCTATGCTAATATTACACACAATGCTTTTCAATTATTAACACTAATGAACATTTCTTTTAATGAAAATGGAGAAAAACTTGCGCGAAATGGCCTGTAGTTATGGAAAATGTGAGTAATAGCCAGATGGTAAAAGGGGTATTTGCATCGACAAAGATGCCTAACTCCTCATTCTTTGCACCTTTCTATCCATCCATTCTTTATATCTGTCACTCAAATAGGGTCACTGTGAATAATGAAGCCTTTTTACAATTAAATATTGACAATAGATGAGCGTCTAAAGTGGCCTTTCTGCGTCATGTGATGTTTTGATTAATGCATTACGCTAAAAGAATGTTGTTTTCTGTAAGATATGATCATTTTACTCAATGAAATGAGTGGAAATCAGAATAAAAAGTCATTTGTTAGGACTGAAAAGCAACACTTGCTCACTGTGGCGCTCTATTTTAAAATTTTTATGACTTTGTCGTCAACTTACAGTTAAAAGTATCACTGGGGTCTGATATGAGACTTCAGTGACTAGCATTTGGAAGCCATCAGAAACATGAGCCATGAGCTGTCACAGCCGTTTACTGCTGGGAAAATGAATGTATACAAATGTGTTTGTGTCTGCTCTATATTATTTACTCCTGGAGGCCATTGCTTACATCGCCGGTGCTGTGTGTGTTTCTTTTCATAAGATCTTTTTGTACTCACATATACTTTTTTTTCTACCATTTTTTTCTTTCCATAGACTTCCGGCCGCCTCCCATCATCCCACCTAACCGGGGAGGAGGTCACACAGGCGGTGGAGGTTCCTCCTCTTCGTCGACTGGCCGAGGTACCACCACCCGTTCTCCTCCGTACTACACCACCCCAAGGCCCCTTCTTACCACTTCCCCCGGCCAGCGTTATCGGACGACCACCACTGTCCGCCAGCCCATCCTGGTTCCCGCTGGAGGCTCGGTGTCTGACAGTAACCAGATTCCGGACACCAACCAAAAAGCTGGGGGATCCCCTCCAGTGCTAATCCCCCCAGCAGTCCCACAGCCCCCTGCCCTTCCTCCCCAAGATTTCTGCAGTCCGAGGGTGACAGCCGATATTTCGTGGCCCCGAACACAACAAGGCCAGACGGCCAAGCAGCCATGCCCTGTGGGGACACTAGGTAAGAGGGCCAGCACTGCACAGGTGAACTGGGCTTATGTCTCAGGTTTTATTCCAAAAGTTAATTTGAAGAAGGCGCTTCCAAAGACAGTTTATGGTAGGTTAGGATGCGTCACCCAGTATGATTCGCTTACTCTGCAGGAGTTGCTACCTACGTGTGCATGGCACATTTTGGTTACTGGGATCCTCAAGGCCCCGACCTCAGCAACTGTACCTCACCCTGGGTGAATCACATCATGCAGAAGGTAAGTTAAAGCCTCTACAAAGACTGACCATATACTGGTCTGTCCATGTTTACTTGTAATCCACAACATTTTTGTAAGGGTTAATAATGACTTCATTTAGGCAATATCCATTTTGGTGATGAAAAGATAGTGTTTTTGCTTATTATCTGGTATTTTATTAAAATTTTCTCTAAAAAAATGACAATTGAAAGAGAAATGATGACTAGAGAACCTTGAAGACACTGTTCCTCTAGACTTTAGACTTCTGTTGGGGCCTCAAGCGCTACAATTGCTCCAACTGTTACTGGGACCACCCTGGTCTTCCCCTTCCTTACTATTCTTGCTCTTCTAGTAGGTCTTCTTGAGCTCTTTTCTGACGTTTGGGTCACTTGGCGATGTATATATATCTCTCCACCACTGCTTCCTTATCTTGTGTTTGTCCGGTACTGCAATGTTTGGTTGGTCTGCCATCATGATTTGTTGTTTTTGCCCCCACAAAAATATTCTCCACCACTTTTGGATGGTCTTTATAGCATCTGGACAGCTCATTTGGCTGTGTGTAGGACTGGTGCATGGGAAGTGAGGGTTCCTTTCCCAAGGTGCATGATGAGCCTCATCCAGTGTGGGTCCTTGGGCAAGACCCTTTGCGCTACTGCTTAATTATGTAGCCACAAAGGAGCCCAAGTCCAGGTCCCCCTCTGTCAGTTCCCAGTCTGAATAAAATACCAGGATTGTGTCAGAAAGGGCATCTGTCATGAAAATCTCTGCCAAACCAACTGTGCAAATCAATGTAAACTGATTTGCTGTGGCGGCCCCTGAAGGGATATGCTAAAAGGTGAACAACAACCATCGGATGGTCTGTATGGCTTTGGAACTCCAAACTCATATTTCGCACAGATGTTTCTGAAGACTATTCAATATACTTGTTTATGGCATTCTTTATCTGCCTCACCTCCAACAACCTTACAACTTAATTCGTATGTGCTGGATCTCAGTACAGCCTGGAAACATTCCTGGTGTGGTCGATCCCAGCTTCCATTATTCTGTATTCAAACCCAGTTCCCATGTGGCTCTGATCAGTGTCTCCCATCACTTCTTTCAAATATTGTCAGTCCGTATCCTTCTGAAATTAATCTGTCATACCGTTTCAGCTTCTACCTTTATCCTTTTGTCTTGGCTTTTGTCACACTATCACAGCTACTGCCCGCACTGGACTTAGATTCATTGTATATATTCTCTTTGTGACCCTGCAATGGGTCTGGCAACCCATCCTCCATCTTGATCCAAAATGGATGGATATACGGATAATTCTCTCTTGGCTAGATGAAACCTTTAACATTGTAAATGTAGCACGTGACACCTAAATAGCGTACACTGAACATGAATCAGCTGACTCTGGCGCGGAGAGAAGGGGCTTTGCGTATCAGCTTTGCAACAATATGCAACACTTGATCAACGTAAAGTTAGTAAAGTTATACGACGGGTCGCTAAATGGCGAAAAGTCCTTTTTCTCCATGCCATAATCTGCTGATTTATGTCAGTTGTATAAGCAAGGCTGCTTTTCTCCGAAATCTGTTGAAATTGTGTTAATAGCGTCAACAGTTGAAGAGTTACGTTTCTTGAAAGAATGTCAACACTGGAGAAAAAGCTCTGGTGTTAAATGGCTAGAACTCCGTGGTTGTGGATAACCACCAGGGTGCAGCAGATTTAGTTAAACCAAGCTCCGTCAAAGTATTTGTTTGAGAAAGCCCTTTACAATTTTACATTATTACTCCTGTTTTTTTCTTTGGCTTCATTTTTTGTGTGTGTATTTGATCCTCTGTGCTCCATCTCTGTCCTTGCTCTTATTTATTAGCCGTAACGTCCTCTCTCCCTGTTCTTGATACTTTATGGCTCTAGTTTCTTTCTCCTTTACCCAACCTACCCTTCACTTCTCACCTCATCTGACATTAAAACAAAGCTTCCATCCATCTTTTTTTTTCTATCCTATGCTCTGTCCTTGTTTTTGCCTTACAGCTTCGCTCGGGAGAGACGGCGGCGATAGTGGCCAGGGAGCTGGCGGAGCAAACCAAGGGCCCTTTGCGGCCGGGTGACGTGCCGTCCACTGTCAGGGCCATGGCCCAGCTGGTTGAGCTGCTGGACGTTCAACTCCGAAACCTAACCCCTGGTGGCAAAGACAGCGCTGCTCGCAGCCTCACCAAGGTACTGCCCTCTTAGTGGAAAGATGCGCAGTGAAAACAATATTTTCTATGAAAGTATATGAATCAGCTCACAACAAAAAGGAAACAGGAGAAACTAATCTAACGATAGAGTAGCTCTGAAATGAAATATAAACAACTTGGCTCGGTCCTTTTTTCCTTAAAGTCATTTTCAGAAGTTACAAAAAGTCTGTATGCAGAGTTTGATGAAGGCGCAGACGGAACATTCCAGATTTCCACTTGATGTATTGTTGCCTTTAGACATTTTCTCATCTTAATTTCTGTGGGGATCTTTGTAACAAGCTTTGCTAGAAGAGACAGATAGCTGCTTTTAGTCTTTGGCAGGGTCTCTCAACTCTTTACAAATCACAACCAAAATTCAATAATACCCCATCTCGGTTCTTCTCGTTTCAACCTACAGTACGGTCTTGGGACCGATTCTACATCATGAATCACATAATATAACTCTGCCATTTAGCTTCGTCTTTTAACATGATGCTGACAATCAGGCTGGAGTCCCTATTTGGGATTAGATTAACTTTAACTCAAACAATCTCTTACCACAGCTACTTCAAATTGGTTTAACCGACTAATCTCCCTTAGGTGGAACAAATTGTAATTTTTCCATAGAATGCTGTTCTGGACCTTTTAAGAACGCTGGTTTGAATTAAGCTGTCAACCAATCAGGCTGACAAAGATCTATAAATTGAGCCAATCAGTTAGCATAAACCTCCGCTGTACAACTGCCATAAGATGCATATTTATCCCATCTTAAAGCCGTGTCGGTGTCACACAGCCACTAAGTACATTTTGTGCATATTGCATGGATGAAAATTGGTGAATATTCAAGGAAATATTGAGAAAAGTTGTGGTCTTGATATTTTCACAGATGTATCACGAATGAACCTACGTTAAAACCACAAAGGACACGTAAATCAATGAAGAACATGAACCGTGCGAGATTATCGTGGTGTGTGCATGCAATTTATTAGTGATTTATACGAAAATTACGCGATTTTTTAGCGTGACATGTGTGTTGTACATGTAATATAAAGATCACACATTGGTGTTACTGTACATTTGCGAAAAGTTCGTTAGACATATGTGGACATATGTGGAATGGTCATGGAAAGCCCCAAATTTGCATATGCATCTCGCAAAAAAATGCACAATTGCGTAAGATCTACTTAATAACTGTGTAAAAACTATGTAAATTTCGCGTAAACTGCATAATACCCAACTGACATGGAAAATGCACAAAATGGATGTAGTGCCTGTGTGACCTTGACTGACCTTTAGCAGTAAAGTTTGAACCTCATTTCTTTTTTTATGCTTTCATTTCTTCTTTCTAGCAGCATTTGAACCAACTATATATACATATTTACATCACATATTTAAAAATTGTTTAGCTTAATTAAAGTAAAGTAATGCACTAATACTTGCATTCAACGCAGACAAATAGAATGATGTAATTTCTGGTTTACTACCAAAGAAATGGACTAAAAATAAAAAAAATAGATTAAATTCTAATTGAGCAGGATGCTCACTAATTATGCTAATTATGCTAAGGAAAAATTAAATGCAACCAATCGCACATGAGTGCATTTGTAATTATTGCCATCAGTTCTCTTGACAGTAGATGCACAAAATAACTCAATATGGAAGAAAAAAGCTGGAAAGAGTAAAAAAAAAAAAAAAAGATGGTTATAATGGAAAGAATTCACCGGATATGCAGGTAAGGGAACCAACGATTTGTCCAGGCAAGCATAAAAGCAGCTTTTTCCTGTCTTTTATGTGCATTTGAATGTGTGGAATCTCTAATAACTGCCGCACTGTTTGAATTCGCAGCTTCAGAAGAGAGAAAGGTCCTGCAGGTTTTTCACACAGGTATCTGCTTCCTGGCTTGGGTAGATCACACCATAGTTGTTCATGTTTTTGCTTTTTATTTTATTTTTATTGTTTAACACCTCAGCATCTGGAAAGCGCGCTTGCAAATGTGTGTGATGACAACCGTCTGTGTAGAGTTGCAGCTCCACGCAGCGGTGATTGTCTTGTGATTTGGCAAACCCAATCCTTTGAGGAGGGCAGTCGCATAAGAGAACGGTGTTTGGCTCATTGACTTTATAAAAATTGGACTGAGTGACCCCTACCCCCTTTGTGTTCCAAAAACGGAGTACCTGCTGGTTCCAAGAAATCAAAACCCCATAGACTTCTATGGAGAAATAAACAGCTATTATTCCGTCATGTTTGTATTTTTTAACATGTTCTCGCTAATCCTAATTTTTTTTTTTGTAATCCAAATTATTCGTTATATAATGACTAATCAGATCCCTCAATAGAATTATGTGGTCTAATGTTGAATGTTCAAAATGTTGAATCAGGCGGTAGGAGTGTGGACTGCCAACAAGCTTCCTCCTGATTGGGGAAAGTGGTTGCCATAGGAACAGTGATCTAGACCAGGGGTCGGCAACCTTTTTTACTCAAAGAGCCATTTGGGACCGCCCCTAATAAAAAAGAAAGCACCTGGAGCCACAACCCGTTTTGACATCATTATATATATTATGCATGTATATATTATTCAAAGGTGCTCAGTACGTCGATCACGATCGACCGGTCGATCTTCAATGACATGAGTGTAGATCGCGGGCCAGAAAAGATTAAAAAAAAAAAAAAGTACTTCTTTAAAATCCACTAGCCAATCAAAATCCTCACTGAGAAGTACGGGACTTGATTGACATGTAGATTGGCCAATCGGACATCGTCTGAAACATACGTCGCTGCAAATGCACACTATGTTCTTTAGAGGATGATACCGCGGCCGCGTGTGGGAGGAGCTACTGGATCTGGTCTGATCGCTGCATGGAGCGATGTGTTTATCAATGCATGGCAGACACTGAGAATGTGGAGAGATCAGGTTTATTATTTTGAAGAGTTCTACTTGGTAATCATGTTTCCATGTTTGAGTTCATAAAATCATCCCAGAGAAAGTCTCTGCTTCAACTCCTGCAGGGGAAAGCTGCGTCTGAATCTGACGCCCGTGTTTCCATCTCTCTGACAGAGTTTGAAGCCAAAGCCCCTCTTCCGCCTCTCCACCTGCTTTTCCTCTTTACCTGTTCACCTGTTCACATCCTCTGCAGCTGGGATTTGTTTCCCCCGCGCTCCTCAGTGTGTCCTACACAGAGAGCGCTAAATACGATAGTCGGGACGCTCCAGCGCCGCACAAGGATGAAAGAGGTTATAGCAGGGGATAGAGCGGGTTAAGCAAATGAATGGAAGAAGGCGGCCCGCTAAAGAAATATTCAGTATTGTACACATTTTATTATTAGTCTGAACTATCTTTTATTCAGAAAATCTTTTATTTTATCAGTCCAATACGAAAAAAAAAAATCAACAAAAGCTGTTTTGGGCGGTTTTTGGCTGGGTCTGGCGGTTTTCAGATGACTTTTCGGCTGGAAAACTGTGACTCTATCTGGCAACACTGGCGCAAACTCTCAGTCTGTCATCAGTCTCTGCCCCGCAGCACGTCAAGTTCCCGGCGGAAGATCGGAGTGTTTATTGAAGCCGCCCCGCGTGTCTCCTCCTGCTATCAGCTCTGCAGGTCTCGCCCGATAAATACGAACTCATTACGAAGCTGTTTTTTACGTGGCTCACGCTTCGTGCGGAGCCAGCAGCGCCTTTGAAATGCCATGAAAAATGAACAAACTAAAATAAAATTTAATTATTATAAAATACTCATTATTTTCCAAAGTCACAGGGAGCCACAAGAGATTGATGAAAGAGCCACATGTGGCTCCGGAGCCATGGGTTGCTGACCCCTGATCTAGACCAATTCAGATTCAATTTCTTGCTTTAACATGGCGATGTCGGTATTACGACCAAAAAAGGCAAGTGAATTGACTTTATTTCGTTGGAACCGAGATTAAGCCGTGTCGCCTCTGTGGATCCAGTTATCATATACAGATAATGGTTTGCCTCCCTTGGGTTATCATAAAAAACATTATCGTGGACCAATCGCTGGTTACCGACGATTTCTGGCTCTAAAATGGGGGCGTCCATATTCCGAAAAAATGGCGCCTGAATCGACTTCATTTTGTTGGAGACAGAAGTAAACTATCTTCTATGGGTGTCGTCAACCTTTGTCGGTCCATTTCTCATATACAGGCAATGGTTCACTTCCCTTGAGGTGCCATAGAAACGTTGACTCGAACAAATCGCTGCTTACTGACGATTTTTGGCTCCAACATGGCAGCATCTGTACCCCCCCCCCAAAAAAAAGGGGGGGGGGCGCCGGATTTCATTTGATTTCGTTGGAGCTGGAAGTAAGTCATTTTCTAGTAGTGATGTCACATTTGCTAGGTCCAGTTCTCATATACAGTCAATGATCTGGCATTTTTATTAGGTTGAATTTCTTTTACAAACAGCTGTTTCCAACACATGCTCTCCTCAAAGTGTTTGCTTTTTTTTTTCTTTTGGATATTGCTGTTGCTGTAAAAATAGCCTTCTTTTGAGGTTGAGTTATGTCTAACCTGTTTTTGTTGCCCAGAAAAATTACCAGCTTGTGGTTTTGACTGTTAATATTCCTTTACGTGATGTTTTGTCTGCTTACACTGATGTTTGTTTGTGTCATAGCATGAGTTCACGCTGTTCGCTAATCTAGTGTGGCGCTGGGATTATGCTGGTCAGCTAAAATCACTGTTGAGAACATCAAAGGATCCCCGCCCCCTTTACCCAACATCCTCAGTTATGTGCAGCACATAGACTGCAGCGTTTTCCCTTTCTGCACCCCCAAACCTGCGTGCACTCACACACACACGGGCACCCACGCGCATTCCTGATAGGATAGCTCTTTTTCTCCTGATGTAGGCTTTTCGCAGCCCCCCCCCCCCCCCCCTCCGAAAAGTCTTAACGTCAGCACCAGTCAGCAATGTCACATCATAGAACACAGCTTAGAGACTGTATGCAAGCTGACACGCACACACTTCTTCACCCCACGCGTGCTCGACAAATATATAAATATACTTTCACCGATGATCTCGCGCTGACATGTCAGCACGCTCGGGAGTTCGTGATCCCAACTAATGCCGGTCACACTGCTTGCCGGTTCATATCCAAACCTTCCAGCTAGATCACAACTCCTGGAAGTAATCGATTATGTAATTAATCTTAGTTATATCCCCCCCCCAAAAAAAGATAGCAACAGTCCATGACTGTGCCTGATAGAAATGTGCGTGATTAGGGAGACCGAGGGTGGTGCCCTCTCCTCGTTAATTATCAACAGCACTAATTGTCAAGTAAAAAAGAGTGGGCAGGAGGTTTGGGTCCCTAATAGAGACAAAAAAAGTAATTGAATCCCCCCCTCCTTTTTTTTCTTTTCTCTTTTTTTCTTCCATTTCTCTCTCCTTCCCACACTTCATCTCCCCTCCTCACTCACTTTATTTGGGGAACTTGGGACTCGTTTCATGTGTACTAAATTGGCAATTTATTCATGATGAAGTTGGTGGTGTGGAGAGGCTTTGATGCTTTAGGGTGCACTGATGGAAGGAGGCAGCATGCCAGGTGGATGGGGAAGGAGGGAAATTTAGAGAAACAGAATAAAACTGGGGGTGAGATAGAAAGAAAAACAGTAATGGGGGCAGTGAGGAGACAGTGATGCTCAATGACAGTGTCTAATTTGCCCTCTGTATATGGATGGCAGGTCAGGACATGGCAATGTGTGAATTCAAAGCCTGATTTAGCTGCAAACTCATCTGTCCGAGACAAAAAAAAAAGCTACCAACAAATGAAAGGTCGGCCCGCTCCTCTGACGCTTTCAGAGTAAGCTCGGCTAGGCGAGAACGGAAAAAAAACTCTTTACTCCGCTCTTGCCTCTTTCCGCAAATCTAACACGCATAAGCGTGTGCCCGTGTTCCCCTCGTGCAGCTGGGAGTAGTAGCCCGACTCAGTTCCAGCCTGTCTTGCCATAGCTGTTTACGCTGGATTACCCCGACGCTTCAAAGCATTTCACTTCTGCCCCATTTACTGAAGTGTGTCTCCATGTGTGCAAAACTTAGACACAAACGCACTAATTTGCACACTCATTGTAACCCCCCCCCCTTATCTGTATTTGCAGTCTTTTTGTGTGTGTGTGTGAACATGTATTTAAAAAAAATCCTTTAGCCTTTAAGTCCTTATATTTGTGAGGGAAAAAAAAAGTCACCCAGCTGTTCCACACATGCCCACACACACACACCACCAATATTAGAAAAGTGTGCAACTCAAAGAAAATCACAACCCTTTCTCTTCCTTTACCTATCTCTTTCCTCTGCAGATGTAATCTCCACCAATTGAATTTCATTGGGAAAAAAAATGAAATTGAAAATGCAAGATGGTCAAAACTTCAATAAAAAAGCTGCGGGAAGTTTAATAAGGGTAGAAAAGCCGGGTTATCTGGAATCCGTCCCAGTGAGCATGTGTGAGCGGCTCCCGCAGAGCAGAAAGCCGCGCTGCCACCGCCGCCGTCGCTCTCATATCTGCCTTGCTTACAGTACAGAACACCCCCTTTTGCCTCAGTCTCCTTTTTGTTGCCGGGGCTGCTACTGTAAAGCAAGTGGAGCAGAATGATGCACTACAATGCCTCTCCGAGCCCCTTGTGCACCCCCTCAACTACACACATGGGCGCTGAGGACACACAATGCCAACCCAGATAGAAGCACATATGCCTGGCAGTCCTGCTCAACATGTGCCATTCAACATTCATGGAAACTTGAGGCAGCAAGGCCTCATCGGCCGTGGAACGTCACAGGGAAGCCATCTAGACAGAATAAAGTTATAAAATCAGATTTATTTAAAGTAAATGAATAAAGAAAAACACTTTTTTTTAAACTGGAAGTACATTTTGACAATTGCTTAAGGGGAAAAATATGAAGCGAGTTTCCATGTATTCTGCATAATTTTACCGGTTATAGGTCAACAGCAAGCATACAATGAAAATACAATAAAATTAGCTGGAGGGAACCTTTAAGCATAATTTAGAGGAAATGGAGACTCAGTAAACTAAACTAGAAAAGTCTGGTTAACCCTTTGCAGAGGAGGTGGCACAAAAACTCGACATACATACAAACAGAAGGTAGTAATCGCAGAAAAAGTTGCTGTGGAGTAAAAGTCGCATATTAAAGAAGAAAAAATTGATCATATATATAAGCTGAGAGAAATGTATTTAACAAACTATGGGAGTAAAATCCAACATTTTATCTTGAAAGGCAAATCCTAATAACAGAAAAGATAAAAATGATAGACGGGATATCTGCCCGTTTCACTACCGTAACACATTGATGCTATTAGCTTCATGAAACATTGGAGGAATTTAGACCAACTTGGCTTAATTCTTCCCTAACTGTAAAGTTTTTTGATTTAAAAACAAAAAAAGAAACTTTTTTGTTATGAAACACAAGGTTTTATTTAGAAAAAAAAACAAAAAACTTTAAACTTGCAGTCTTGTTGTCCGGCTTTGAACTGACGCAGGTAGAAACCGATAAGTTGAGGCATGCGTGTGCATGCATCACATCCACTCCTGTTTGTTCTGTTTTTTTTTTCCAAAGAAGTGAATTAATTAGTTTTTGTTTACATGTACCCCTCCCAGACTCATTCAATATGCATTCCTACTAATTAGCGGCTTGTGCTAAAAGAGGACATAACATTATCATATTAGGTTGTTGATTAAGCAGCAGTGTTCATGTGTGCTACATAAATGTAAACAACGCATGACCAAAATGAACAGTATTTCTCCTAATTCCAACACTTTGGGATTATTTTTGTTGTTGTTTTATTTTGTATTGATTGATGTAACACATCATTCCCCCTTCGGTCTTTCCATGGAGTGACAAACTCCAGGAGGAAGTGAAGAATATGTGAACGGCAATAAACTCCAGTCTCTCAGTCCGTTTTCCCAGCCCCTGTTATTTCCCACTGGAGAGCCCTTTTGCTTGTGTAATGGCACCTGTGTCATTTTTTTTTTTGTTGTTGCTTTCTCCCCTGAAAGATGTAGGGAAGATGAGCGAAGGATGGCATCGTGTCTGCATGAAAGGTGGCGCGCAGAGCAAAAGAAAAATACGGCGGCCGGGGGAGTTTGAGATGCGCGTGTTTGATAGCACCTGTATTCGTTTTTCCGCCTCTCTTGCTCCCAGTGGACGCCTGTCACCATGGACTCACTGGACTGTTTTATCGCTCTCCCATGGCTCTCCTCCTCCTCTTCTGCACCAGTTCTCTTTTCTCTCGGTCTCTTTATCTCTCCACGGGCCTTCTGATACGTGTGTCGGCTGCGTGAGTTTGCGCGCGCGTGTGCGAGCATCAGCAGTGAGGAGAGAGTTGGAATTTTTAAAGCATAAGGAAAGAATAGCTAAAACTCACCCACAGCACGCAAAGCAAACATTTATTTGTGAATTTTGTAAGGAGGGATTTAGTTTTACAAAAGCTGGATTTTGGGCTGTATATGACAACTGGACTGAGCGACCCCTCCTTCCTCACCTTCAAAACAGGAAACACCCGCTGGCTCCAAGAAGCTAAAATCCCATAGACTTAGTCAGTCAATATACAGCTTTTTTTTCTGTTGTAGCACCCAAAGAAAAAAAAAAGAAAAAAAGCATAACAAAGAAGAAAAGATCATAAATCAGTTGCACATTTGAAAGACATTCATTTAACAAAATACAGAAAACAATATCTTGAAAGGCAAATCATGAACATTAATTCTGATAACCATAAAGAACATGCTAGCAAGTCAACTAAACTCTTTAAATCACTAAATTCGTTTAATTCTTCCTCCTCTGTGCTGCTTTGGAGCAATTCTGCCAAACCCAGCGCCGGACTAAGCAGCTCTTCTTCTTTTACATTGCTGTTAGTAGCAAATGCTGCAAACACACCTGCAGTGCCCTCTAGTGGTTATTGGCAATTATTAAAAAAAATCACATATACAGTACAGACCAAAAGTTTGGACACACCTTCCCATTAATGAGAAGGTGTGTCCAAACTTTTGGTCTGTACTGTAAGTCACACCTGAATATATGTCGCACCCCTTGCATAAATATTAAAAAAACACAATCTAAACTTTGAAAAATATGGTACTTGTCAAAATAACTTTTTTTTTATATACGTTCTTGCTAATCCTCTTTGTTTCATGATATTTGTTCTTTAGGGCAAGTTATTCAAGTTATAAAAGGGCCAATCAGATGCCTCCTAGAAGTATGAGGTCATTATGGTGAACATTCAAAAGAAACATTTGCTTGACAGATTCTTTCAAGCCCGATTTTAAGTGGTAGGGGTGTGGCTTTCCAATAAGATCATTCCTGATTGGTGAGATTTGTTGTTATAGACATGATGATCCGGACTGAGTCTGACTTATCACTGTTTATTGAGGAGTTTTGGCACCAACATGGCGGCATAAGCCAGAAATAAGTCATTTTCCATGGATGATATCATTCACATGGTTCAATATTCATATACAGGTAATAGTTCAACTCTTAAAGAGAATAAAGTTTTTGGTGTTTTTAACGTGTTTTTTGATGCACTTTTCTCAAGACTGGAGGACGTATATTGAAAACATTTAGCTCAAAGTTGCATTCCTGAGTTTTTTTTCAATGCATCTTGAAAACGGAAGAACTTTTGACGTAGAGAACACGTCACAAGTTGCATTTCGGCATCAGCTCTCACTTAAATCTCATCGGCAAATTTCTAATGAAATACTGCTGCTCTGCAGAAACTATATCCCAGAAAACAAAACAGATTTTTTGATTTGGCCCAAAAACTTTAGAAGATATTGGGGAACGCTTTGAAAATAGATCAACAGATGATCAAAGTGAGTCTTAAAAAACATATAAGGAAATTTGGACTAAAACTTGGCTTTGTCTTATAGAAAAACATCCCCCACAGTGCCAAAAGCAAACACCCCTTCAATTTATTTCTGTAATTTTTTTGAGGAGGATTTAGATTTACAGCACAGCTGGAGTTTTGGACCAAGCAAGCATTATCTGATCAAATTCAGATTTTTTCTCACACCCTCAAGCACAAGTTTCCCAACTTGAAGATAAGACAGCCGCTTTAAAAAAAAAAAACAGAGAAAAGCTGAACCAGGTTTTGGGGTTTCAACACACAGTGATTGCAATCAACTAATCAGCTTAGCTTAATTTTTCAGAACTGCTCTGAGGGTTTTTTTTTTTCCTATCCTCAAAGAAAAGTATATTAGGCATTTGAATGTACTGTTTCATATATTATATGTCGATGCCTTGTTTTTGCTTTTGTTGTGTCTGCATGGGAATGTCGCATTTGCATGGCTGGCATCTTATTGTCTTGATTGCCGCGATTTATCAACGTGATAAATGAAGAAGCCACCGCATTCTCACTGTTGCATCCCACTGACTTCTGTCCTCAGTTGTTAGTGCGCTGCAACGCTGCTCATACCCTGAATAGATTTACATTCATTTTCATGCTATTGACTGAAAGTCACAAAAAAATAAAAGTCTTTGCTTTCTGCTTTTAGTTGCAACATGTAACCTTAAGTGTCTCTGTTGCTGCCCCAGGCAATGGTCGAAACGGTAAATAATTTGCTGCATCCACGAGCCCAGACGGCGTGGAGGGAGCTGCCCACCAGCGAGCAGCTGCACTCAGCTACTATGCTCCTCGACACGGTGGAAACGGGAGCTTTTATGTTGGCTGACAACCTCCTGAAGACTGACACTGTGCAAGAGACAACAGAATATATCCGTGAGTACTTTTCTTTCTTTCTTTTTTTTTTTTTTCAACTCTCAGTTGGGCCCTGCAGCCAAGGTGCATTCGAGCACAGCACTTAACTTTCATTTGCTAAAGTGAATTCGAGCAGTGACCTGCGGCTGCACTGCCATTTAACAGGTGTCCATCCAGGTATAGGAAAGCAGACACATTCAGTTTGTTTTTATTTTTGCTGTGCAAGACTTTCGTAAGTTTAGAGCTGTAGTGGAGGATGCACCAGCATTTCACCGTCCTCAGGACCTGGCAAAGGACTGCATACAGTATAAGCACAGTACTACTCTAATGCACAGGTTAGGAACTGACCGAACATGCACGTTTTCATGGTTTTACCTCCCCCCCTTCTATAATCACCCTCCTGCCCCCCCCCTCTCTCTCTAACATCCCTCTCTCTTCTTCCTTTCTTTCCTTTTCTGTCCGGTCCAACACCAAAGATTTTCAAATATGATTAAAATGAATAAAGTTTGGCCTCGATTACAAAATGGGGTTTATTCAGCCATACCTCTGGTTTGTCAGAAGATTAATAACCCCTGTTGTTAAAGTAAAATATGTCCAACACAGAGGCTCTCATCTGCTTGCCCAGCTGTTGGACAGGACAAGTAAAAAGTCAAACAAACAAAAAAAACATTAATCCGGCTTCTAAGTTACACAAGATTTTATGAGCATTTTCCGCCCATTAAATGCGCATTGCAAGTTCAACCATTGGGAGATTTTTTTGACCAATCAGGGCCTCGGATTTGGTAGTGACGTATGGTAGAGACTCGCCATACGTAAGAGATGGAAGTACCGCTGGAAGCAACCAACATCATTACGCAGCTACTGGGGCAGGTGGTGAAACTCACTAAACTCAGAGTGTAACTGGTTTATCTTACCAAATCGTGAAATTTGCACCACTTCCGCATTACACACCAAGCGTCTTCCAGCTGAAGGTGGTGGACATGAGTTAGTAAACAGTAGAAAAGGCCCCTCCCTCGTCTAAAGCCCGGTGTTTACATAGATTTAAGAAACCTGCTTAACTCTTTAAAACCAGAGATGTTGCTGACACCACTGATCACAACCTCTTTGACCTACCATAACTCTATGACCATTTACGCCATCAACATGAGTCAGCTGATTCAAACACAGAGAAAAGGGATTTTTCATAACGACTTTGCCCTGATATACAACAGTAATTACTAAATTACTAATATAAAGTGTTCCGTAACGGTGCAAAGCCACTATTCTCTATAACAGAGTCTGCAGATTCGCGTTAATTGTGTAACAATATATCACTTTACCATGTTGCATTTCGGCACAAGGCTGTTTTTGTTTTCTCCGCTTCCGAATCCGCTGGAAATATGATAATTGTGTAAACAGGTCAAGAGTTAAAAGAATTTCAACAATGAAGCCAAAGCTCCGTTGTTAAAGGATTAATGCAAAAATTACTTGAGAAAGCCAACCTGTTGACTTAAGTACCCTATATAAAAATTCCATCCTGTTTTTCCAATATACATACAGTAATGGCAATACTCTTCCCTCCTGTTCAAAGCTGATGGCAATTCAAAGGTAACATTCAGCAGGTGACCACTGGGTTAGTTCTGCAAGAAAGTAAGTCCCTTTTTACTATCGTACTAAAGAGTTCAGCTTTTAGGCCTACAGCTTAGTTCCAAAACCCTTTTCTGTTCTCTGTGGTTGGATTTAGTCATGGACATGTTTAGACAGGAATGAACATCTCTCACGTCAAGTTCTGAGTGGTAAAAATCAAGCCTGAAGTGGGACAGGCATGTTGACTGGAGTTTATTTATCTCGGAAATGCTCCAAAAATAGATGATTGAGTGGGAACAACAGAGATGACAGTTTTGTGGACTACACTCATGGGTCCACCCACCTGCCAATAAACAATTAACATCAAAATGACAGATTGGGAAGAAGAAAATCACCCCCCAGAGCTGCCATTAATAGAAGTTAAAGTAAAGTTTTTGATACCAGCCTGTAAATGATTTATTTCGAGTGTAAAGTTGGACTTTTAAAATATTTCTCTTTTGAAACCAGCTTCCAGTGGTCATTGGAGGAACTTCATTATGTATTTTATTTTATTTTATTTAATTATTTAAAAACAAAAGTGGTTCAAATAAAGACATGTTATATACATGCATGTTCTTTTTTGCCATATATGTCCTATTTGGCCAAAAACTGTTAAACCACAGAGCAGAGAAAGTGATTTGTAAATTGAGATGATACAAACCAGTGGGTTATGTCATTGCACAATCAGTCCATTCAAATGGATGCTCATTAATAAGTGGGACAATTTCAGGATTCCTGTTCAGGATATTTATATAATCCATGATTTAGTCCTAAACTATAGTTAAATGAAATATATATATATATATATAGCAAGATGGCCATATCCTATACGATATTCTTGCCATAGTATAGTTAGCACTTGTAATACATGCTGACACAAGTAAATAATGAATTATAAATCTAATAATTAAAAAAATTGAGCTTCAAAATAAAAAATAATTATCTATAAATAGATCTTTAGGAAAAAAGACCTCTAATCCTCAACTTCAGTGATTTGTTTTATTTTATTTTATTTAAATCTGTTTTACTTTGCCTCTATTTTGTATTTGAACTCATCTGCACTAAGACGTTTTTATTAAATGGTGTGGCAAAGCCTAAAAGACTGTACCAGACTTTACCAGAACGTGTTTTAGCATGCTTGTAATTCCTAGCTCCTATAGTCATTTTAAATGCTCCATGCTAAAAGATAAAAAATCCTGTTTTCCCACATTTTCATCATCCCAGCACCTCCTCATTGCGATGATGAGGCGATGAGAAGCTGCAATGGATGTTTTTTAGCTCCCGTTTCTGCTCATATGATCCACATCTATAGCACATTTTCCCTAATTCTGGTACATGTTTATTGTTAGCCAATCTATCCAATCAGCAGGAATATGAATGATTTTTCAAGATGAGTTTATTGAGTAACAAAGGGAAAAAAAAGGTTTTTAAATTAACTGTTTCAATTGGTTCACATTAAGTGTTTTGTGTTGGAGATAATGGCTCCCTTTGTGTGGAATTAAAGCTTTGTATAATTACAGTGGCCTTTTACCTGCTTAAAGTATAGTCATCCAAAAGAAAGAGGGAGATCTTTTTATGGGTTTGCCTGTTATTATTTAACGTTAATATGCAAAGAAGCCGGATGGAGGTCACTGGAAGGTCCTATAACTGCGATTTAGAAGAAAAGAAAAAAAAAAAAGATGAAATTTTGCCGCCTAAAATGCTGAAATGCCTGAGTCATTTTTCACCCTGCCCTACCAGAAAACTGGATGCACGTACGTTCCGCTTAGTCATCCTGCAGTGTTCTCCGTTTGATATGAAATCTAAAAAATTAGTCTCATATGTTCCCCACTTTACGTAAGCGTGGTTGTGTGCCGCTTCCATGACAGACGAGGAGTCGCAAAGGGGGAGAGAAGAGACAGGAAGATAAGGAAAAAAAGCTGGCTGAGTGCATGCTGGATGGCTGATGGTGGCAGCAGAATGTCAAATGGTGCTCTGAGGGGTTTTCTTTTCCTCACTTTCACATCAGTAAGCAGAGAAATGACTGCTGCTTAGGTCACAGGGCGTGACGATTACATTACTGTAGTTTTCCCCGTCAGAGAGAAGAAAAACTACAGAGAAGAAAAAAAAATCCTGTCCCAAATATCTTCATCATATTTTTCTGGATGAAACCTAAACTGAAACAGCTGACATCCTACACAACTTACGTAATATCTGGCTTCAATCTCCTCCTTTTTATGTTTTTTTTTTTTTTATTTTTCCTGCATGAAATACATAAATATGGTTCCATAAATGGAGACGGAGGCTCCAACATCTCTAAAGGGAACTTAAAATAGCAAGTTTTTTTTTTTCATTTTCCCCCCCTAAATTTGTCTTCTTCTTTTTGTGCCGTTAATCTTCCCTCCTAGCTAAATCCAGTGATCCACCGCGATTATCTCTCGCTCCTATTCATCCCTCCACCATCGTCTATGCCCTTCTCTTTTTATTTCTCCCCAGATGTATATATCTTTCTTTTTTTTCTCCTTTCTAATTCTCCACTGTTTTTTTTTTCTTTTAAACACCCTCTTTTTCCCCTCCGGCGAGTCTTTCGATGAGTGACAAGGATTAATTATTAGCGATGGAGAGATGCTATTATTGCATTAGAATGTGTGCGTGAGACAATGAGGCAGAGTACAATGCGGATGACGAAAAAGTCTTATTATTAGAAGCAAAACAGTGATTGAGAAAGGATAAGACGGCGGTTAACAGTGCGCTTGTGTGGTGACAGTAATGAACGAGTGTCTCTCTAGGAGGAGCATCGTCACCAACATGTTTTAACAAGATTAGCCTCAGTGTGTCTTGATACCACCCAGATCTTCAGGATTGGGTGTGCAACTCATTGACTGTATGTGAGAAATGGACTGAGTGGCCCCTCCCCCTTTGCGTTCCAAACAGGAAGTACCCGTTGGCTCCAAAGGCCAAAAGTCAAATCCACTTGGACCAATCACTGCCTACTAACATTTCTGGTTTCAACATGGCAGGGTCCATATTGCATAAAAATGGCGACTGAATTGATTTTGCTTCGTTGGAGCCGGAAGTAATCCATTTTTCTATGGATTCTTAGTCCAGTTCTCATATACAGTCAATAGCTGACCCCCACGTCAAATGTTTGAAACGTCTGATATATAGTTTGTGTGTAGACTGCTTTCGATTGGTAGGGTTGGGGTAGTGGAATTCCAACAAGCTCACTCTTGATTGGCAAACGTAGTTGATATAGAAACTGTGATTCTGACCGACTCGGACCAATCACAGTTTTTACGGACGACCTTTGGCTCCAACATGGCGACATCTGTATCTCGCAAAAAAAGGGCAACTGAATTGACTTTTTTTAGTTGGAGCTGGACGTTACATCTATGGGTGATGTTGCTCTCACTCGGTCCAGGTCTCATATACAATCGATGGATGCTCCCCACGTCAAATGTTCAAGATGTTTGACCGACAGATTTTGTATCTTTTGTGATAGCAGTACCAAGGCTTTCAAGTGGTAGAGGTGTAGACTTCCAACTAGCTCACTCTTGATTGGCAAAAGTGGTAGCTAAAGAAATTATGTCTCAGGGCGACTTGGACCAATCACTTCTTACGTTTGATGTCTGACTTCAACTTGGTGGGCGACAGTGGCTCAGGTGGTTGAGCGGGTCGTCCAATGATCGAAGGATCGGCGGTTCGATTCCCCGCTCCCACCAGCCAAAATGTCGTTGTGTCCTTGGGCAAGACACTTCACCCTCCTTGCCTCCAGTGTGGCCTCCACTGGTGTATGAATGTGCATGAATGATCCCGGTGATGGTCAGAGGGGCCGTAGGCGCGAACTGGCAGCCACGCCTCTGTCAGTCTGCCCCAGGGCAGCTGTGGCTACAACCGTAGCTTACCATCACCAAGAATGAATGAGGAGTGAATGAATAATGGACATAATGTAAGCGCTTTGGGTGTCTTGAAAAGCGCAGATAAATCCAATCCATTATTATTATTATTATTATTATCACGTAAATTGGCGACTGATTTTAATTTATTTCATTAACGCTGGAAGTAAGTCCTTTTCTATGGGTGACATCACAATCACTCGGTCCAGTTCTCATTGGTACACCTCCCTTGAATGTTTAGCTTTGCTGTTCTGAACACTTGACCAGAGTTTTTCTGTCTTTCTTTCTTACCTCCAGTTGGTGTGCATCACTGTCTGTGTTTACGTCTCGCCTCTGCGGCCTCTCCTCTTCTCGGCAGCAGTTTCCCGCTTTTGGGCCCCCATATATTAAACTCAGTGAAAGACCATAGTCTCATTTCCATCTGTCTCCACTCCAGCCCTCTCTCTTCTCAACGCATCTGCTCAGTTTCTCCTCTCATCCATTCTGCTCTCTGACAGCCCTCCATTTTCAATCTCTTCCTTCTCCTCCCTTGACCTCTTCAACTTCCTCTCCTTTCCACCTCAACCGATTTTTAGTTTTTTTGTTCTCCCTTCTGCACACACTCTCGCTTTTGTTGCAGATGCGACTGACTTGTTCATGTGATTATCGAGCTGCTTCAACATGAAAGCAGCAGCCTAAATCAGTGAATCATTCAGAGGCACAAGATAGTGGTATACCAAAGGTATAATTAGTCCTTAATTAGAAACTTTATCTCACACATTAAGCAGCTGTAATCAGGAATGTGCTAACAAACTTGGATTGTGAACTGTGGTTCCTACAATTCAGGAAAGAGGCAAGATAATCCACCTCATCGTGTTCAAATAGTTGCTTGGAGACATCATTAGCTTTTTTAGTTTCAAAAGTTGTCTTTTTTTTCCCTCTTATTGAAGCTCGGAAAGAACTGCCGCCCAGCACTTAGTCAGGAAAAAAAAACAGGATGGAATACAAAAGCAGATCTGATGGAATGTGTTGCATTAAGACCTGACACTTGCATGCACGTGTGTTGCAGAGCTGGAGGTGGCCAGGCTGAGCACGGACGGAAACCTCGCCGACCTGACATTCCCTCAGTCAGAGCAACATGGAAACTCCATCCAGCTGTCAGCCAGCACCCTGAAGCAACACGGCAAAAATGGTAGAGGACAAAACTCGCACATTTTTGCTTTTCCTTTCGCTCACTGCAGGATCCACAGCCATGCATGGAACTGCTGTGCAAGCCCAGTTTTCGAAAACTTCCCATCCACCATTTATTTCTGTCATAATGGTTTATGCCAGCCATTATTGAGAGCAACAATCCCATATATCTCTCTACAGGTGAGATCAGGATGGCGTTTGTGCTGTACAAAAACTTGGGCTCATACCTGCCCACAGAGAATGCCAGCGTCCGACTGGGCGGTGAGGCAGTCTATCCGAATTACTCGGTCATCGTCAACTCACCGGTCATCACGGCTTCCATCAACAAGGAGAGCAATAAGGTTTACCTGTCTGAGCCGGTGGTCTTCACCGTCAAACACTTACAGGTAAGTCAGACACAAGGTAACGAGACAGAGCTTTAAGTAAGGCCTTGGTCACAAATGCCCTTAGGGGTAGATACGGGCTGTCTGCGGGGGAAACATGGGCAAATCTGTAAAGGTGCCCCACACGAAATATCAAAGCAGTTCACACCGCCCCTGGCAACGTGCGTTCAAGTGGTCTATTCTAATGGATAGTCTATGCAAATGTCCGTATATACATGTTTTGAGCTTCCACCTTCAAAAAATCTCGAGTTCACGTGTCGCTACAGAAGTTTCTACGACTGTTTTAGAGCTTTACATACAAAACGTCCATTAAACGTGCATTGAAAGTTAACCAATTTAACTCTGACCAATCAGGGAATCGAATTTGGTTGTGACGTTTGGATGACGCGGCTTTTAATTCACAGAAGTGAATGAACATGAACAACCCTAAGTTGTTAATGGAGGAGAAGTTAATAATTGTGGACTGTGCTTCACCAGAATTATATGACACTAAGTCTTTTGTATATTGGAATAGTAGGATTTGGACCACTTTTTGCAGTATGCCTCTTCCAACTCTAGGTGGTGGATATGCACTTGTTAACGGTGAAAATACAAAAGAAGAATCATCCCCTCCATGCTTGTCCAGTATAAACACCATATACTAATCACGCATGCGCACATGCCTGGTGAAAGTAGAGGCTTCTTGTGGCCTCCTTGCAGGCAGCCTGACTGTTAGAAATAAGGTATTAAGGCAATCAAAGCGAAGGTAGCATAGAGATTCTAAGTGCATCTCAGGTAAAATGTACACACAGATCGTGCAATACTTGCACTAAACACTAATGACTAGATGCAGGGTTATCAAATTCCAGGCCTCAAGAGCTGGCCTCCTGCTGTTTTTCCACAAATCCTGCCTTATCTGCTGCCGAGTGTTTAGCCAATTAGGAGCTTCGATGGCAGGTTGGTCGGAAAACAATGTTGGACACCGGCCCTCGAAGTCTGGATTCTGACACCCAAAGACAAGAGTTTGGGGTATGGGGACCGAACAACAGCATTACCCATATGTTATAAGTGCGTGCACTTCACAACACGTTTATCACACGTACCACAATGGTACTTTCCATTTTTATTGACGTCCCATAAGGTGGCTTTAAGACACACATGCGCTCCCTTTAAGATGCAGGCGTGGTGCAGAGGTGGAGCGGTCGACCTCTGATCTGAAGATTGCAGGTTTGGTTCCTGCCGTGCCCGTTCGTGTGTTCAAGTGTCCTGGGGCAATGACACTGAACCTCAAATTGCTCCTTGTGGTTATAAGTTGGCGCAGTGGAACCACCATTAATGTGTGTGCTCTGGACTGTGAATGTAAAGCGCTGTATAAATGTACACCATTTACCATTCACTGACCCAGACAGCCCTAAAACCCTTGCAGTACCCATGCGAGTGAACCACCCCACGAGTGCATGTGACTAAGGCTTTAAGAGTCCAGCTCTTAGTTTTGTGGGGTTTTTTTTCCTCTAAGAGAATATTTCAAGAAAAAATCTTTATTCTCTCACACTTTTTTCCATAACCTTGAAGCATTTTATTTAAATGTCCTAGTGCTAAAAATTCTAGCCCTTCACCCGTCTTTGTATGTTTTATGTCCATGCGTGTTGTTCCTCTCCTCACAAAGTCCCCTTTACAGTTCCCATGTTGATGTGTCCTTGAGCAAGACACTTAACCCCACGTTGACCCTGATGCATCTATTGTGAACGTGTGAATGTGACAAATGCACTTTGTACTTGACTAAAAAAAGAAGTGCAGCGTGAATGTAGCTTGCAGTGTAAAAGACCTTTTAGCGGTCGACTAAACAAGAGGGGGCCCCATATAAGCACAGTCCATTTACTATCTGCAGTTTACAAACATTTCATTTGCGCCACATATTTGGCTCCAGAGTGCATTCAAGTTGTGGTAGGAAGGATTTCATTACAGGATGTAGAGGGGGTGTAAAATGTTTTCACAAAAGAAGAAACTTAGTCCTCTTTTTCCTGTTTTTTGTTATTGCAGCAACAGAGGAGCAAAAAAAAAAAAAAAAAAAAAGACTCTTTGGAAACACTGAGCTCAAGATGTTTATAATCTACATGTAATCCCTGGACAACTGCTGTGCCGTCTATTCCTACCTTATTGTTTTCTTTCAGATGTCTTTATTCTCCACTAGGGTTGCATTCTGTCACAGTCCACTATTTTTAGTCAAAAATATTAATTCCTTTGTCTTGATCTTGTTTTTTTTATTCAAAATTGTTTTAAGCGAAACTGCTTTACTTTGTTTTTTGATTTTTTTTCCACCCAAATTTTATTTTGGAATTTGAGGCAAGCTCAAAATATTAAATGCTCCACTCCTCAACTGAACACTGGAGGCTGGCTTCAAAATGTAGCAATTTCCAATTGACCCCTGTCAGGTTGGGCGGGGCTGGGGAGCGTGAAGGACCCAAATGCAGAGACGGGAGGCACACGGTTCCAGGGCAAGGGGTTTATTTAACTAACAAAAAGTGCTGCAGACTAGGGAATCAAAACTAAACTTACTGTGGGTAAAACATGAAAACATGGCAGAAGACAGTCAGGGAAGAGACGGTAATGGACCAGAACAAGAGGAAGGCAGAGACAAGACTTAAATACAGACAGGACTGACAAGACACAGGTGAACATGACCAGAAGAGATTGAGACCAGGGAAGTAAAACTCAAAAGCATGACAAAACAGGAAACCTTCCAAAATAAGACAGGAAACAGAACAAAACATGACAGACACAAAACGGAAAGCAAAAACCAATACAAAGAAACCCTAACCATGACAACTCCAACGTTAAAAAGTCCAACTTTACACCAAAATCTTCTATAGACTGGGATCAGTTTTTATTTTATATGATTTTCTTTGTTTTTTCAGCTGTTTCTTTTTAAATATTATGTAACTGTAAGCACCGTATCTTCCACAATTTTGATTTTGATTTGATTTGAAATGGTTTATTTCAAGCAATCAAATAGAAATGATACACAAAAGCAATACAATCATCAGTTATACATTCATACAGTAACTAATCAAACTTAGGATAATTAGGCATATTAATAAATATTGCTTGTAAGGGAGTGGAAGGAAGCGAACTTATATAATCCCACCCGTTATACTATTACCATTTTATTACATGATTTATCAATATCCGCTTCATAACTTTCATCAGACAGAAATTAAGAATTGTAAAGTATCAATAAAGCACATGACAAAGATGAATTACTTAATTATTATGTAAAAAAAACTATTTCAGAAATCAACATTGCAAATGCAGATCAGTCATCTAAAATATGTGCAGATTATGTTACTTATAAAAGTCATTCAGATGATTAAAATATAATATTATATCAGTAAAATACAAACACTGTTTCAGAGATTTTCATAGCAAAATTTCATGAAGTATCAAAAGTTAAGAAACGTGCAAAATTATGTTACATTAGGAAATATTTTTGAATCAATTTGAAACACATGACAAAGATGAATTACTTAAATTATTTTGTAAAAAAAAAAACTCTTAGAAATCAACATGGCAATGAAATATTAATATAATTAAAATTCAATCAATTTGACAATTTTAAATAATTTACTAATCAACAATGGTCTATTTTCAAACGTAGGTCCTGTAAAAGACACTAAAAGGCGCATTACCTTGACACATGTTGGCTATGTTGGAAGCGTGGAAGCCACATTAGTATTTACATTACCTGTAACTACCAACCTTGTTTGCAACATGTTTAATACAGACTGATACCACTACAAAAGCACAACTTTCACTATGCTAACTACCAACCTTTTTTTAGTGACATTTTCTAGATGAGATGAAATAAGCAGCTGCAGTGTTGTACTGTAATCCTTTTTATTTATTTATTTTTGTCTGTTGATCTGTTTTTTCATGGTAATTCATTTCATTTCCTTCCTGTTCTGCTCTACCGTCAATGGTCTTACACCTGTGCTCTCTTGTTAACCACTGCCCCACATATCTTCCTTGGTCTCCCTTTGTTCCATGTCCATGTTTTGTTCTGTGGATCACCTGCTTGGCAGGCCTTTTGTTTTGAGCTTCATAAATTATTTTTGCCCCTCATCCATCTGCCTCCCTCCATCCAATCCCCGCATCTGGGTCCTCCACAACAACGCTGCATTGGCAGCACCAGCAGCGCCTGCAAATGCTCCCTTCTGTGCCAAAGATGGCTGAAAAGGAGGGATTTACCATCAAAAGTCTTCACGCCGTCTCTGATCATCCGCGCTGACTTGTGCAGAGTTTTAGTTTTATCAATAGGGATGAAAAGATCAGGATGAATTCTTAATAGGCTCCACATAAAAATGACTCAAGTGTACATTCATGTTTTAAATAGGAGAAAAAGCTAATTGAGCCACCCCGCCGGATCTCAGCAACACATCAACAGCCGCTGTGGTTGAGAATTAAATAACAAGAGCCAGCAGTGAAAGCACCGCCTCCCCTCTCTGCTCTATCAGTTTTCAAACATAATGTTTTAACAGCACTTATAAAAACAGAGTACAATACTAAATTGGAGGTTTGACTTAATCTGTAGGGTTTTTGTTTTTGTTGAAAGCTAAAAATCTTAACTTTGTCATTAAGACGAGCACAAATAATGTTTCTCAAGTAATTTTTGCCTAGAAAAAACCTGTAGTTTCACTAAATGAGAGTGTAGATCTATAACGTATGGATTGATGGGGGGCAACACGATCTTGGATTAAATGTCTACACCTTAACTAATTGTCTTGATAGTCTTTTAATGTTAAACTTCAATGTACATTGAATCGTCTGTCCCTCACTATGCAAGGAAAGACTATTGTTTTTTGTAAAGATGCCCCACATATAGGATAGGGCTGTATCTGAATACTCATATGATCACGATCACAAACATTTTCGGGAAAATTAAATGACACAAAGGCATTTAAGTTTTTTTTACTGCTAAAGTTAACTATGCAGTTGACATCTGTTATATTTTGTTGATTCTTATCTGTTCTTCTATATAAAGATATAAGTGATGATGATTAAATACATATTATTTTGATTTTCATACATCCAGTAAGACAACACAAAGACAATCCCTAAGCGTACCACGGTGACCATTCAATAAAAATATAAAAATAAGAATCGTGGTTTTGATCTGTGAATTGTTGATCTTGAATTAGATCGCCATGATCAACAGCCCTACTACGTCATTAAAGGATTTATTATATTTTCCACACTAAAGGGCGCAATACCTAGAACTTCCAACCTTGTTTGTTACACAAAAAAGAAAAAAAGAAAAAAACTACCCCACCGCTACACGTTAGCAACGCTAGCGCATTCACAAAACCTGGACTCCCAACTTTATTGGCAACACACTAAAACACAGACACCGCTAAAACAAACCTTACTGTGACGACACTAACTCCCAACCTTGTTAGTAATATGTAAAAATATAAGTCTAACACCGCTACACATTAGCCACGTCAGCGTATTTACAATCACGTCAACTCCCAACCGTCTTTGCAACATGTAAAAAAACAAAATGATGCAGCTAAAACAAACCGTACTGTGATTACGCTTAGTGTCATGCAAAAAAACAAAACAAAAACAAACACAGTTCAACTCTGTTACACATTAGCCGCGTTAGCTTATTCACAGTAACACCCAACCAAACATTCTGGTAGACCGCCGTGTACCTCACAAAGTTACTTCAACATCAGTTAGCACCACCAGAGTTGATCCATATCAAAGGTGCACTGTTGGTTTTTGAAAAAAAAAATTAATACCTTTAAGCGTTGCTTATAGTGTAGAAAATAACTTGTTTATTTAAAGGGATTTAATGAAAAGTAAACACTTCTGTGCTAATTTATATTCTTATACTCTTGATACTCCCTGGCTATAACTTTAGCCTGGCCGTGCCTCTGTTGTGCGTTTTAACAATAAAACCTTCTTTTTCTGCACACTAAACCAATTAAGATGGAAGGCAGGAGATGATCAGGTCATGAACTTTGTGATGTCAAATAAATAAAAAATGAGGCCAGTGTTCCATAGGTGCCTAAAAGACACATCTCAGTTTGGATCCCTCCCATTTCCTATCTTTTTTTTTGTTTTACCTCGTCCCTTTCTGTCTTTGTTTGGTGAAATTATCCCAACAGCAAATCTTTGAACTGCTCTCACTTTTTGTCTCGGCCGTGATCAAAGACACTGCTACAGCTCTTTGACTTTGGCCATCTTTTATCTGGGAAAGACAAAAAAAAAAAATTTATCACACCGATTACCCAGAGTTCCGTTCACTTGACATTTTACTTAACTTAGGACTGAAATGATAAAAAGTCCTTAATGCCGTTTGGCTTCCTGACAGCCCCGATTTTATTTAATTTTTTATTGTTTTCTTTGCCATCACATATTGGTAGTCCCAGCTCTGACAGGGAAATGTTAAAACGTCGTATTTTAAGACTAAGAATCATGGTAGCGGCAAGTGACCTTGCGCAGAGTTCTGGCATTTCCAGTGAACTCCATCTTGCCTCTTATTGTTTCAATCAGGATGGACAGCTCGAGAGTAACTTTTACATTTTTCTCATCCAACAAGCAAATGTGAATCCAGTTGGTGACCCAGCTTGTTGGCAGCGACAGAATCCTCATTTGGTCTTTTTGGGAGTTACTTTGCAAACCGAACAAAGACGATGTCGTCAGTTTACACAACACAAGCCGCTTCTGCACTCCAGAACCGCACACAACAGCCACGCACCGCGCTGTCACCTCCTGCCATGGCCGCTATGTTTATTTGTTGCTGAACTTTTGCATTCTGTTGCGTCTGTTTGTTGTGTTGTTTTGTGTGTGCACTTGCTCCCGTCCTTTTTTTTTAATTTTTTTTCTGTTTCCCACCAATTCCTCCCACCACTTTTCTCACTTGTTTTGGCTCCTCAGCCACGCCGTGCTTTCTGCCTACTTGGTTTCTCGTGGCCAAGTGTCTATTTTCTCTGCCATCAAGCTCCTCTGGCCCTCCTGCTTTTCTGTCTGTCAGATTGGTCCGTTTTGTCTGGGGTGCATCCTGATCGCCGTGTCTCTTGTTTCCTTCCCACCCTCCCTCAGCATTCGGAAAAGAATTTCAATCCCAACTGCTCTTTCTGGAGCTACTCCAAGCGCACCATGACGGGATTCTGGTCGACGCAGGACTGCCGGTTGCTGGCCACCAATCGCACACACACCACCTGCTCCTGCACCCACCTGACCAGCTTTGCGGTCCTCATGGCTCATGTGGAAGTGAAGGTATGCCTTTACCGTGCTGTGCTGTGCTGTGCCTATTTGTTTAGGTTGTGGGCTCAGGCTTAGCAGAGTTTGTCTCCCTCTTTTGTCACGAATCAGCCGCGTGACATCTATTCTCTCCATCTGAGCCAGAGGATGTGTGTTACATCCAAAGAGGTCATGGTCAGAGCTGGGGAGTTTGGCTGCCCTCTGTGCACGCTGTGTGAGGTTTTGAACAGTAGATCCATCACAGCAATGTTATGTTGAACATTGCTCTGCCTGCCAGCCTGCAGGACACTGATGGATAGAGCCTGCACACCTGTGCAATGCAGCGTAACGCCGCGGCCCTGAACGTTCAGCGACACACAGCGAGGCTCACATCAGTCAGGGATGGCGAGAGTAGAGAGGCAAGGGGGGGGGGGGGGATCTGTCAGTGGGTTTCATTTTTAAAGGATTTGATTCATGTGCAATTCCTGCAAAACAAAGTCACATGGAACACCCGTGTGCAAGCAAGTAAGTGGGTGTCTTTTTTTTTTTAAACGCTCTACTTCGTTCTCGCTCTTCTTACAGAAAACGGGCAGCATGCACGACGTGCTCCTGGACGTCATCACGTGGGTGGGCATCCTGCTGTCCCTGGTGTGCCTGCTGATTTGCATCTTCACCTTTTGCTTCTTCCGAGGGCTTCAGAGTGACCGCAACACCATTCACAAGAACCTCTGCATCAGCCTGTTCATCGCAGAGTCCTTGTTTCTGGTTGGGATCAACAAGGCAGATCAACCGGTAAGAAGACTAGATTTAGGGATTGTTACTGTTTTTATGTCAGACTTTAAAAAAGTGAATTCTCGACATCTCCTTTACTTAACACATTCATGAACCAACCAAACAGAACACAGCCTCACAGTAATTGCACTGCAAATTGGAGCCATATCACTGACTGTTGGATTGAATTGTTGCACTTTGTGAATGCAAATGGCAACCTAATACATTTGAGTGTCTAAAACTTTAATTTGTCCCGATTGAATCCATCCCCAAAAGGGAACTATATTTACAATGCAAAGCTTTTTCCAGGCAGACCTACAGCAGTAATTCTTAGAGGTTTATGAGTTTTATCTGATGATGTCAGTCTTCACTGGCCATATTTGCCCTTGAGATAAGTTCTGCAGTATATCTGTTTGACCAAAGGAGTCTGTTGATTGTGTTGAAGATAAATAACTGTAAAAATGAAGCCTCTCATGACCTGCATCTGGGAATTCATCCTGCACTCCTACTGTACTTAATCTGAGGCCTCAGTGTGAAGGTGTCACTGCTAAAGTAGAAAAACATTTTGGGAGCTGCAGAGAAAAATGAGCCCTTTGTGTTGGAAAGAAAGCATACTTATAAAACATTTTTTTCTTAGATATTGATTGCAGCAAAGTGGTGTTCTTAAAGGTTTATGCTGTGCAAGCAGTTACAGCTTTAGTGCTGCTGAGACGAAGCAAAGCCTGGAAAAAAAAAATGCTTTTAATGTAAATGTTTCCAGTAAAAGCACACCATATGGTATTGCAATAATTGTCCAGGATTTTTTTTTCTCCTCATAATTTATATACCTGCTTTTTTTCTTGTACGAAAATATAGGATCTTGAAACCTTCCAATCAAGCAAGGTCAGGCAGGGAACAAACAACACATGTTGGTATTTAGTCACAGTATAATCATTTTTTATGATTCAGAATTGAACGCCCTACTCATTTCTGTGGGTGAAGAGCAGTAATACAGGAAAAAAAAGTAATGGACTGTAAAGTACAGCAGTTCTTAGTAGCTCTATTATCCACATTCTTGTATTATCTTTTTTAAGGGTGTATCACACAGGCACTAAGCACATTTTACGTTAATATATGTGGAAAAAGGGAGAAAAGTTACGTGAAATTTTCACATATATCACGAATAAACCACGTTAAAACCACCAAAGAAGTACGAGTAATCCTCGCAAAGAACACGTAGATCAACAGAATGTGAACCATGTGTGATCATTGTACTGTTTTAATGTAGTTCATTAGTGATTTGTACGTCAATTACTTCATTTTAACGTGATATGTGCGCCGTATACGCGATCTGAAAGTTATGCATCTGTGGTACATGCTGTGAAAATCCAAACGTGGAGCAGTCGTGGAGAGCCACAAATTTTCGAGTGCATCACAAATTACACGCAACTGCGTAAGACTTAGATATTAATTGCATAAACACTATGTAAAATACGCACCAAGTGCGTAATTCTCAACTGACCAAAAACTTTGAACAGCTCAAAACCAAAATCACACACAGACTCATTGGAAACCCTTGACAGACATTTGCGCACATCGACAAATGACGAACGCAAGAAACACTCATGAATTACGTGTATATCACGCATGATCAAAATTTCACGTTTTTTTGACTACCATAACTCTTGAACAGTTGATGCAAGAATTCCAGTGGATTCTGGTGAAAAGCATCACTGCAATGATATGCAACGCTTTACAGCTGTAACTTTTTGCACAATCAAAGTGAATAAGCTAATTCCGGCCAAAGCTGCTTTTCTTTGCAACGGAATCAGCTGATTCACGTTGATTGGGTAAGTACTTCACTGCATGACAAAGATCTGGCCACATCTCCTGTGTAAAAGGGTCTTCACTCTGACCCTCCCTTCCCACAAAAGTGAAGTTGTGTTATAGACTGTACATGAGAACTGAACCGAGTGAGTCTGTCGTCACATATAGAAAATAGCTTATTTTTGCCTCCGACAAGATGAATGAATGAATGAATAGCTTTTATTGTCATATGTACAGCTTTTACACTGACATACGAGATGAGTTGAAGTCAATAGTTGTTTTTTTTTGTTGTTGTTTATTTTTTTTTTTGCAATATGGATGCCGACATGTTGGAGTCAGACATTGTAAGCAGCGATTGGCCTGAGTTGGACTAAGTTAACATCTCTATGGCAACCAGTTTTGCTAGTCTGTCAGGAGTGAGCTTGTTGGAAGTCCACATCCCTACCACTTGAAAGCATACCTCATGAAATCTCTTAAATCTTTCGTACTTTTTTATCGTGGCAACTGATTGACCTTTTTTTTAACTTAAATTACATAATTCTCTAAATACCTGCAGCCAGTGCTGAACTTTTTGGGCCGCAGGAGGATGGAAGGGTCCGGAGGAAAGGTTACCGTTAGATTTCATGTTATACTTGCAACCAACAACAACATTTAACCTTGGACGCACTTGAAATTTGTGTGTTGCGGCTGGATGGCACAGTTGGCTATGTGTAGGAGTGGCTCGCAGGAAACCTGCAACTGGTTCCCAGGGGCCCAATGAAACAAAAAAGAAAAAAATCCAGTCTCTGTCATCAGGACTTAGGCAAGATCCTTAGCGCTGCTGTCTATCTGGGTCTGCCTGTGCCTTGAAAATATACAGTTGTGTCAGGAAGGGCATCCGGCATAAAAGATCCCTGCCTAACCACCTGTGCGATCAGTGAAAGCGGATTTGCTGTGGTGACCCCTGATGTGATAAGCCAAAAGGTGAACAACAAGGCACCTATTACGGTCAGCCAAGAGGAACTTCCATCCGTTTGGTGCTTGATCTCAGGCAAATACGCAAAGACGAATAACATCAGCCAAAGGAAAAAATATTGTGAAATTTTTGGCGTGAATATAAAAAAATAGGTAGCAGAATGGTTATTCTGA
Source organism: Oryzias sinensis (assembly GCA_037389245.1). Taxonomy (NCBI): domain Eukaryota; kingdom Metazoa; phylum Chordata; class Actinopteri; order Beloniformes; family Adrianichthyidae; genus Oryzias; species Oryzias sinensis. Next base: position 27,076,157 of record CM074490.1, on the reverse strand, counting down.
CAAAAACAATGACCGAGTAATAGCTGTTTATTTCTCTATAGAAAACTAAGGGGTTTTGGCTTCTTGGAACACAATGGGGGGAGGGGTCACTCAGTCCAGTTCTCATATACAGTTTGAGGTGATGTTTAGGGTCAACCAAACAAAAGTAGCTGATGTGTTCATAGTGTAATTCATAGCGTTGAAAGTGTGCTCCTGCGTGTGACTGATCTGTTTAAATCATTACGAGTTGTGTGTCCTGTTGGGAGGAAGCGCCAAAGGCTGTGCCCTTATCTCCCCAGTGCTACACAAGAACCGCCACAGGCCTTTGTGTCCCGCCGAGCGTTTAGAGAGAAAACAATCTCTCCGCAAACAAAGACTCCGGATGATCTGATGAAAAGTGTGACACGTTTCTCTGTGTGTGTTTGCGAGAGACAGATCGGCGTTTCTGCTTTGTATTTATTTGTCTTTTTTTTTTTTTGTTGTTCTGCCGTTAATTACAGGCAACTATTTTTGACCTCCATTAACATCTTCAGCATCGCTTAGCTCCCAGCCCTGGGGCAGTTATTCCAGAAGGAAAACGTAATGACTTTTGCATAAGGGGACACTTTTTTTTTTCTATACCTTTGTGTGTGCGTGTGCGTGTGTGTGTGTTTGCACATTAGTTGGGAAAGCTTTACTGAGTGTTCATTAGAAATGGAAATGAGTGACTCTCCTCGCCCTCTAAACTTCTTGTCTCTCAGACATTAGGTAATTGTCTCTCAGCAAACTCCTACATCACAGCGGTGTGTTTATTCACTCTCCGTTTTATCCAGTGGCTTTTCTTTCATATAGACCACATTTTTACCCCCCGTCTTTTATTTCAACGGGCTATCACAGCATTCCATTTCTGAAGCAATCAGCAGTTCAATGCTGTTTCTCTCAGTTTCTATAAATGTGTGAGACAAAAGGTCGGGTCAAGTAGGTCCAAACTTTGGATGTATTGTTAAAAATACTTTTTGATTTAAAAAAAATATACTTTTGAAGGAACTCAAGTACTGAAAATCCTTTAAGGAAATCCTTTCCAGCACAATCCTTTTAAACAAATTTTATTATTTTAGCTAAATTAAAGCAGGACACATTTTCTGTATATAAGAATTGGACTGAGGCCCCCTTTCCCCGTCGCCTTCCAAACAGGAAGTATCCGCTGGTCGCAACCAGCGTTTGAAACGTTTCTTCACCAGATTCTCCTGAGTCCGCTTTCAGTGAAAGGACTTCTAACAAGCTCACTCCTGATTGGAGAGAGTGGTTGCCATAGAAACCTGAACTCAGACCGACTCTGACCAATCACTGTTTGCTACTGGTTCCAACATATTGCGAAAAGATCGCGACTGAATGGCGTTGAAACCTTTTGTTAATTTTGAACATTTCATTCATTTCTTTGGAACCAAAATTATTTTTTTATGGATGACATCACACTCGCTCTGTCCACTTCTCATTTACAGTCTGTAGAAGGACAAGAAATTATGAAGGGGATTTCAAAATAAAAGCTCTCCTTATCCAGTTTTCCTACCTTACAGTAAAATATCCCCTTTTTTCACGCACAAGATGTTAATAAAAAAATTTAGTCAAATCAAGAAAAAAGTAAAACAACATTTGGCTGTTTTAGCCATTCAACCATTTAAAACCCTTATACAGCATTTATGTGCCTCAGCTTTAAATCGTTGACGAAAGGTTTCCTGGAGAAACCTTTTCCCCCAGAATTCTATGAACTTTTTTGGACCGACAATAAAAGCAAGTACTCAGAGTGAAATCGGCACCCTGACTCTTTCTGAGGGCAGTATATATGGTTTAAATTATACCATTTATTGCCATGACTTTAGATATTCTTTACCTTGTGTACATTTAGATTTTTTTTCTATTATTGATACATTTTTTTGGATTATTTTACTATTATCTTAGTTCATTGTGTGTAATAAAAACAAAGTTATTTCTTATTCAGTTTTTGTTTCATTTTCTATACTTTTATTTTGTTTAATACTCACAGTCTCTCCTTAAATTGTCAGCAGTGTGAAACAGTCTGGAGAGTTTTTGTGTTAGGTCTGACCGTGTGTGTTAATCCTCCCCGTCTCTTCCCCAGATTGTCTGCGCGGTGTTTGCGGCCCTGCTGCATTTCTTCTTCTTGGCAGCGTTCACCTGGATGTTCTTGGAAGGGGTGCAGCTTTACATCATGCTGGTGGAGGTGTTTGAAAGCGAGCACTCCAGGACTAAGTATTTCTACCTGGCAGGATACGGAGTGCCCGCCATCATTGTGGCGGTCTCGGCTGCGGTGGACTATCGGAGCTACGGCACCGACCGAGTGTAAGTAGATGGGGGCAAAGAATCCTGTAATACTAAGAAGGACGGATGGGTGGAAGGAAAGGAGGGGTGGGATTGGGAGAGCTGGAACGCCCGCTCTCGTTTTGGCCGCGCCTGCTGCAGTTGACTCGACAAGCTTTGGCACTTCTCGAGAGTCGACACAGAGAGGCTGAGACGAGAGAGAAGCTGAGAAAGATGAAGAGGAGGAGGGAGGCAAAGGGACAAGCAAGAGAGGGTGCACCGCAGAGCGTCTGCATAAACACAGCAGCGACAACGTGTGAATATGGAAGGATTCAAAAGAGGGTCCGCACGGGGGAGCAGATTGAGGAAAGTGAAGGTGATGGAGCCGCCTGTTAGCACACAAACCTGTTTGTTTGCACTTACGTGAGCTGTCAGTAAGCCTGCCTCTGTGTGTGGAATGCATTGTGGTGAAGAACACAACCACAAGGCCACGCATCAGCACGTCTGATTTGTCCAACCGCTGGTAAAAGGTTGATTGTGAGAAAAACGAGGATGGGCAGAGTTGAGTTTCAGTCGTAACCTTTCAATAAAAAAGCATAAAACTGTCTCATGAATAAAGAAATACTCAGAAATGCAACTTCAATCTTACTTTTCTTTATATATGTCCTCCATAAAAACATGTTAAAAACATTGTTTTCAGTAGAGTGGGTCTTTAAGCCATTAGCACCAGAGAATACACCTAAGGGTGGATTCAGACTGGACACAATTGGTTTGCTTCAAGTCAACTAGAGTTTGTTTTCCCCGATAATCTGGAAAAGATTTTCAGTCTGAATACACCCAAGCGGATCCTGCCCTGGGACCAGGAACAGCTCTCGGACCCATCTTTCGAAGTGGTCTCTGTTCGTTTCCATTCGATTGAGTCTTAATGGGCCCCGTGCTTGGAGCGGAACAACTGGACTTATCAGCGTACCTTCTTAGCGGCCGTCTCCTCAGTAACTGCCAGGCAGCATGTCTCACCGTAGCAAAGTAGCGAGTAAAAAGTGTTGTACCTGACGTTGATACAGACGTTTAAAATGGGTCAGCAAAATTGCTTTGCCCTGCCCTCGTAATTCCTGGCCAATGACTGAAGAGGTCTTTAGTCACTTCAAAGGCATTTTGAATACAGAGCAAACGCTGTCCTGATTTCCAACATCTGTATGAAAAGTCAACAAGTAACAACATTAATGCTGCACTCAAAGCCTAGTGATTGCAAATTAGTTTCTTTATGAAGAGCTTCAAAAAAAATGCCAAGAAGAAGAAGAAATTCTTAGACTTTTCTGGTTCTTCGGGGACCTTTTGAAGTGCAGAAATTTGACATTTCCACTATTTAAGCAACACTTTGAAGAGACTTAGATCAAATTACTGTATTTAACTATCGAGCAACACCAGTTCTCATGCCCCTTAGATCATTATCTAATCGCATGCCAGTTAATAAAATATGAGTTAGAATGGATGAGTTATTACACTTTAGGCCATAGACTAAGGGAGCACGATAGGACAGATCCACTTTGGTGTGATCTCTACTGAGAAAATAGCTAAAAGCTCTAATTGAAACATTAACCTGGAAGACCTGTTTGTGGTGTCGGCACCTTGTATCACTTATTTATCACTTCAGATTGGAATAGGACACTGCCTAGCATTTTTGACAAACCACAACAAGGCAAAACTTTGAAAAATAACCTCTGCAGTCCCTGCAGGGTCACCTTGTCATGCAGAGCGTGCCCCCCCCCCCCCAATATAATGTTAGCCAGTGGCACCGAGCCTCATTCATGTCCCACAGTGAAGACGGCTGTGACTTAGCAAAAGGAAGCCGTAATGGAGGATACTGTGACACAGTAAGAGACCTATAATGGAGGGCTCACTAATGTGTTGAAAATTGAATGATTAATAATTCAAAAGTGCTCGGTCATGAATCAGCTGGGCGATTTTTGCTCCAGCAGTTTCAGTCTGGCATTTCTTTGTGCAAACCAGTTGGGCTTGACCTCCTTGGAGGGCGATTTGGGACGCCCCCCCCCCCTTTTTTTTGTCTTCCTCTTTGTGTGGTGCTGTCAACTGTAGATGTGTTGTGATAAGATCATTTTTAGCACACGCCGCTATCTCTTTAACCGCTAGGCTTACCACGAGGTCGAGAAACGCTGGGTTTTCTTGTGTGTTCATGCACGTCGTTCATGCATGGCGGCGCGCATAAATGATGTACCGGCGTGTTTTTTTGTGCGTCCCTCCTCTCTCCTCTGGCATGGCAGTCAGTCCCAGACTCCATAAATAGCCTTGTGAGGTCGGCCTCCATAACTCAGTATTCAAATGATCTCGGTCATGTCATATATTTGCAACCACAGGATGTGGCCGCGCCATATATCTGTGCCCTAAGGGGGACCGTAAAGGTTTATTTATCACAGGTGCTCATCCCCTCGCTGCCTCTCCTTCTGTGTGTGATGGATGCCAATGGTGTTCGGATCCTCCATTTTCGTCCAACCTGTAACACCTTTCTACTCCTCCATCTTTTTCCCTTTTTCATCCACCCCAATTTCTTTCTTTCTTTTTTTTTACACAGTCATGAAACATTTGATATACAGGATGTCATATAATATCTTTCTTTTTTGCCTCCATTTTCTCCTGTTTGTGTGTGACGGTGAAATCTATGTCTCTCCTCTGAATTTTCTATAGCTTACATCCATCCGGGAGGGAAGCCTGTTTTTAATCCCGTGTGCCTTTTTTTTACCTTCCTGTTTTTTCTTCTCAGTGGTTCCCATGCATGATATCTCTGTCCCCCCCCCACCTCTCACTCTTTTATCTTTCTGTCTCTAGGTGCTGGCTTCGATTGGACACATACTTCATTTGGAGCTTCATAGGTCCCGCTACTCTCATAATTATGGTGAGGAACATTTGTGCATTCTCATGAAACTTTCTGTACAAACAGAGGGAAAAAAAAAGGTTTTATAAAGGTGAGATTAAGGTGTTTGTTCATCGACTTCAACAGTCGGCTTAAGCTTCTTGGGTGTGCAAAAAGGGAAAGTACTGTACCAAGTCAATAATCCTATTCATGGATTAGCTCTTAAGTGGGTACATATTTGGTGGGGACGTGGGGCTGGAACTAAATCATACAAGAATTTCAGAGAAACAAAGTTCCCATTAACACGGGGCCGGTTTATTCTTTAAAGCGATCAGCCATCGCATTAGGCGTATTGCATCCCTACTGCAACTTGCACTACGATTGGCCGGTTCGGGTTGGGACTGTTCGCGATAACAGCGACAAACATCTGAGTGGTATTTATGCTTTTCAGGCCTGATGTTTTTTTTTGTGATCTTTTATTTTCTATGGGTGTATAGATATATTAGGGATATAGCCTCCTGAGAACGAGCCCATTCATTTATGTCTTCTGTAGGGGACATTTGTTTGTGTCCTTTGACTCAATTAAAGTTCTTTACTAAGACCTGATGAGAACATCCTGGTCTTTCCAATGATATCCCTTGTGTTTGGATGGGGTAATGGGATGTTTGGTTTCCCGGGGAGATAAAATGGTGTCTATAAATGAATGGGTTGGTTCTTAGGAGGATAAATAATCTTTAAGATTCTGTTTTTTTATACACATCCATATAAATAGGTTTGTGGATATTTAATGGTCCGGACAAGACAAGGGAATGTACAGTAGCTGCTATATCACCATTTTTTATGTGTATGTTTGTTTTAATAGCCTCAATATACTAAATCACGTTTTTTTAAAGATAGATTTGAAGAGATTTTCCACCTGCTCCATATCCTAACTAAACATAACTGAAGTTATAGATGCATTAGAAAGAGAAAATGTTGAGTTGTTGCTTTTATTTCTTTGGAACTGAGTCAGAATGAAATAATGTTTACCCCCTCATGTACTTAGAATGCAGCGATTGTGGCCTTGTCTTTGAAATCCTGGGATGTAGGTACTACAAATTTCTGGATCGATTATGCTCCGCCATCCCATGTTCTCATCGTTCAGAATAGATTTAAAGGCCTGATATACACTACGGGCGTAAAATTCCAATCGCGGATGATGTCATCAACTTTGTCACATTTTGTAGCGATTGGGGCGATTCCCTTCCGATGGCCCTGCAACCAATGCAACCCGAGCGATTATAAATCGCTATAAAGTGTAAACCGTCCCATGACTATTTCATACCTGCTACCTTCCTGTTTGTAGCTGTGTACCTACATTACAAACTGAACATCTACTGGTGAAACTCAGACTGCCAAAGACTTTGACCATTTTCCAGTCCTTTCATTCAGAATGAGTCAACAGCCAGCAAATCGCTCTCAGATGGAGAAAAAAAAAAGACACTCAACCTTGGATAAATAAACAGAGTGAGGAATAAAGTTAGACAAGTTGGCAAGGACGCAAACACGCAAGAGGAAGAAAAAAAAACGCAGTGACTGATGCATTCAGAGTCCAGCAAAGTGACATTTTTGCGGCAGACTGTTCAACTGATGCTCTGAACTCCATTTAGACAAAGCAGCCAGGCTACATAAACAAACATGTACATAATGTAAGCCATTCATAGTTCTGGGATACAACGCAAAGTTTAAATAATGACTCTACCCCACATTACATCCATTGGACCATTAGGATTTTTGCTCTAATTACATCCATATTACTCAAAAAGGAAAACATTACTCTGGTTTCTCTGGCGGACTCTCATAAACCCCAGACTTTGCTTGAGATTTAGACGTGTTGTAAAACAGCAGTGCTCCTAACTGTACATTTAGCTAGTTCAAGTCTGGTCTGCATCGTCTATGTGGTATAATTTGACCCCCTAGTTGGGAAAAAAAATCATGCTTTATGTGTCCTTGCTGTTAATTTAATCTGTTTGTAACTATAACATTTGTGAGTAAAGTTGTAGCTTTCAGTTTTAGAGATACTGCTTTGGTTTAATAGGCTAGGCTAGCAGCCTGAGGTCAGCTGACCCAAAGGGGGCCTGTAGGCCTATATTTCTCATGAAATCATATGTTTATGAGCAAACTGGAAGAAAAAAAGTTCATGTAAATATTGATTTTTTTCATCATTTGCTCTTAAAAAAAATATCCATGTTGGTTTTGAAATAAAAGCCTACATTTTATCGTAGTGTTGCATAAGCCAGCCTTCTTAACAAAAAAAAATGTGGGCAAGCAGGTCCGGGACTAGAAAATAGTCTTTCAATAATTTTGCTACTAATTCTATAAAACCAAAACATATGTATTACAAAAGTTAGCTTTCTTGAGACATTAGTTACCCATCTATTCTTTTATTGCCATCACATCTAAATTGTTCTTTTATGATTTTTCCCAATAAAAAAAAAAATTGCAAAATAGATCAAATCAAAAGACTTAATATTCCTTCAGAATTAATTTATTTGTTATTTCAACGTCGTTACGCAGTGACAAGAGAAATGTCTGGTTGTTGACCTCTGGCATAAGAGGCCCAGCCCAACAGTTCAAGCAGCCATTACCAGACCACCCTAACTATGCATTAGCAGGCCAAATGAAAATACAAGACCTGGGAGAATTGGGTTTATCGTAACAATTAGCTTTAAGCGATGCAATGGCCGCTGCATATCCCTGAAGCTGGGCTATTTTAGGCACAGAAAGGCTTGTTGATTGTGAGCCGATACTCTGCCCCAGAGCCAATTACAGCTGGAAGGCTAAATGATATGCGCTGTTCACCAGTAATTTACTGCTTTGATATGGCGTCTTTAATTAGTGGCATTCATCTGTATGTGCGCTTGTTGCAGCTGAATGTGATCTTCCTGGGTATCGCCCTGTATAAGATGTTCCACCACACGGCTATCCTGAAACCAGACTCCGGGTGTTTGGACAACATCAAGTAAGTTCACACCAATCTTTCATCAAACCACCATTTCAGAACAAATGTATTGATGGGGACTTGTTTTATTTATCATTTTAACGGCAAAACTTTGAATAAAACTTCAGGAATAAAAGATGGATTTTAATTTAAGAAGGGAGACACAAAGGTCCAGTAGAGTAGGAGGTTTAGATAAAGAGGAGTAGCAGAGTTCAACCCAAAAAAAATAAAGATGGTGTCATGCTTTTCATGAAGCACAAAACAGCATTTTATATCAATATTAGCCTTCATTAATTGCATGTTTTTACAGATTTGTTTTCTGGGTTTTCTGACCTTCAAAACTCACAAGTATATTAGGACAAAATAAGACAGCGCACTGCTTCCAACTACAGAACTGCGCTTTTTGTTTGCACATCTTTCAATTTCGGAGAGCAGGGTTAACCCCTTTGGTCCCTCATTATGTAAAAAGACCTTAAACTAAGGCGAGAAGCTACGAAATGAAATTAACATCCGGAATAGTACTTCAAAAACTTTGCAGTGAAGAGAGAAGAGATTTGCTTTTGAGAGTTGCGTTTGTTTTTAATGACAGAACATCTTTAATTAAAAAAAACAAAAAAATAGTCCAGATGATCCTTTTTAGAACTTTTCCTTCTATAGAACCATCCAGGATGAAGGAAAGTCAGCACAGATGTCTCTCAGTAATAGTATAATATCTGTCAAATGCTTGTTTTCCTGTTGGATTATGTTGCTGTCAGGATTCACGTGCAGCAAGAAATCCATGGAAGATTATTAACAGCTGCCATTGTTACTTTCCTTCCTGTTCGCGGATTAACAAATCTGGATGAGTAATTATGCGTGCGACAGGTTTTAGGGTTTGTTTGCCGCTCTCACATTGCAGTCTGACACTTTTTTTTTTTTTGCTCTACTCGCTCTCGGAGGAGACGGCAGCGCCGTTCTGTGACGTAAACACAACACTTGCTCACCTGCCACCAAAGTCAGATCTCACATCACAGCCTCTACTGTCTGGCATTTTCCCCAAATCCTTGTTTTTAGCTGAAGAAGTGAGGAAGGAGATGAAATACATTTAAATATATAGAACTTCCAAGAACAAATGCGCCACGAATAACTTGCGAGTCGATGATTCTCCAGACTGTTGTTGTTTGAAAATGAATCTAGATAGCATGATGTGAAGCACAAGCCAGACTCTCATTCTTTAAGAACAAGACTAGAACCAAAAAAAGAATCCATGTAAGGTTGATGAGGAGCCGAGAAACAGACAAAAAAAACACTGTTAATTATCTGTGACATCTCTAAAGCTCATCCGCTATAAAAAAATTGAATTAAAAAATGCATGAAGCATAATAAAAACACACAATATTGTGTTTTTAAATGTCAATAGGCACTATTTAGTTCAAACACATTCTGCTTATTTTCTACTAAAATGCAACCACTTAGAGTAATTAATCCTCATGGATATCACTTGGGTTTTTGCACAGATTCAGCAAAAAAGATAATGGAGTCGTTACGGAGTGCATTGTTTCACGCTTACAATTTGCTTCTGGTGCTGTCCCAATATTAGAGTCAGTTTAGTCTTTCTGTCCAGGCTTTTAATGTGAAGGTTCACTTTGCTGAAAGTTGGGTTTTTAAGTGTTTTTTAATACGCTCTTGTGGCATATTTTTGTTGACAGAGGATTTTTCTTGTGAAAATTTAAATAAAAATAGCCTTTTTTAGGATTTTTTCAAATGTTAATCATTGTAATTTTTTATTGTGTTTTTCCCAAAATCTTTTTCTTTTTTGTTTTTAAGGAGTTTCTCCATACCGAGAAGGAGGGTCTAAGGACAGGGATGCCCAGGTTGACTTAGTTAGTTTAGTTTGGTTTAGTTTAACAATCAGCTATTGTATTTTATAACTGATTCTATGTTTTTGAACAGTTACCGATGGGAAGCCAGTTGAGACAACTGAGTTGTAATATTGGGCTATATCAATAAAATGTAAGTGAATTGAATCAGAAGTAGATGGAAAAATACAGCTGTTTTTTTTTTCCAACTTGTCCTGTTGGAAACGGGAAGTTAAGGAAATCTGGAGGAGGATTACAGAAGTGGTGGTGGTGGTGGTGGTGGGGGGGGGTTTACAATCATAAAGCAATAAAAAGCTGGAGGGTTACCATCATTACTGCCTGGTGTAAATGTTAGTCAAAAGGGGCGGGGCCTGTCCACACACCTGCCTACTCAAGTGTTACAAACATACCTGAAAAACACAGTTTGAAAAAGAACGGATTTGTGACGCAGACACTGCACTTATCCTGCTGAGCATAATTCTGTTGCATCCACTTGAAGACGACTAGATCCACGTACGTCTTCATTTTCTGGCAACTGGATCGAAACTGCACGGCTGGATAGCTCCAATATTGTTGCACTGGTATTTTTACTGGTGATCCTAACATTTAAGGTTTTTGCAGTTTTAAGCTCTAAAAACATTTTCAAGACAAATAAATAAATAAATAAATAATAAAAACATTTTTTTTAATAAACTCTGAACACTATTCAGTGTGGGTAAGTTGTATAATTGTTACGGGGAATGGTAGGGGACATACCCAGGCGCATAGAGGAGAGGAGGCAGGAGGTTGCTGGGGAAACGGGGCTTTAAAAAACAAAACTACAAAAAAACAAAACCACTGCATACGGCAGACTAGAGACTCGAAACATACAAACCACTAAACCAGAGAAGAACCCAATATGGACCTGCACAGGAGGAAAGGAAGGACAGGACTTAAATACAAGACAACGAGACACAGGTGGAAACAATCAGGACAGAGGAGAACCAAAGTAAAACTCACAACCAATGTCTAACACAGGAACCTTTCAAAATAAAACAGGAAGTGAACTGAAATCATGCCAGAACAAAAGGAAACCAAACACAAAGGTAAAGAAACAGAAACCGTAACATTAATTTCAGGCGCCATCTTGTCTGATGCAAGGTTCTTCTGAATTTCTAATGAACTCCTGCTGTTTTTGCAGAAATGAAGACCTAGAAAATGACTAATTTTATTTGTTTTTCTGCTAAAAACATCATAATCATAACTAAAAGACAACTGGGAACAACTGACAAAAGATGATCAAAGTGGGTCTTCAAATAAATGTTCATGATATGTCATTCTGTGTCGTCATGTTGCATAAAGTGCATTTCGACTAAATTGGGTTTTCGTTGCTGCCTGTCATTTTCATCCGACTTCAAAATAAAAGCTTCACAAAATTTCAAAAATAAAAGTTTTAAGGGCGGAAGTCTTAGGTCGGAGTTAATAACACAAATGCTGTTTGCTTGTCAAGGGGAATTTTATGATAATACTTTTTTCTGTTTGAATACCTCACAGTTAATCAGAATTCCTAGGGTGAAATGTTTCAGAAATAAAAAGTCATCTTTGCTTTTGTAAAAAATCAAGGACATGTTGCAGAGCAGCAAATTAGAGGTTTCTAAAGCGACTCTGTGTGATTTTTTTTTTTTTTCATAAAAATCTTTTTTTATGGTTTTCATTATGTCATTGACTGGCAACATTTAAACCTCCAGTTTTTTGAAAAAGCTCAAAGCCCTGCCAGAACTTTCTATTTTCTTTTATACACTTTCAGTGACTAAGATCAGCAAACAAATTGATTCAGCAAAAGGAAGCAAACATAAAAATTCCTGTTTTTTTATTATTATTTTTAATTTAGCAAAATAAAAGAAACCAAACCTTTTTATCTGTTTCTAAATTTCAAACTGTATACAACCAAAATGTGAAGAATAGTTGACTTTTGTGCTATTTGGGCTGATTCCTGTCAGAACTATTATTTCAGGAACTCACAGTAAATTCAGTTAAAAACAAGGCACAATAAAAGTTTGGAAAAGTAGCACATTTTGGGGTGAATTAAAGAATTTCCAAAGCAGATTCTAAACGTCCAGTTCAAGGTTGGCTATAATGACTCCCAATAGTGAAGCAGTGACTCATTTTGGGGCCATAAAAGAACCGAAGCATAACCAGTACAGGACTTACAGGACTCAACTAAAGGTCAGAGTCCATGACCTAATAATACCGAATAGACAAGACAAACCATGCATTTGTGGTGGAGTTGGTAAAAGACACTGCTAGACGGCCATCATATTCAGTAAACAGATATGCGTGCTGTTACAGCGTGAGACAGTCAGACAGAGGGCTTGGTTCTGTAATGACAGGGAGCTGCTTGCATCTTCAGGAACTAAACAACTTCCCATAACTTAGGGAACCTGAAATGCTGAAGCCAGTGTTTCCCATCAGTTAGTGACTGACGTTCCAGAGCACTGAGGTCATGAAGCACAATAAAAGCCTAAACCAGCCCTCTTTGAAAATGGCTCCAAAGGAAAGCAGAAATGAAAGGTTTTAGAATGGTCGAGTCCAGGCTCCGGAGTCAGGCTTTCATCCCTTATCAAATATAAACACGACAACCAATGTTGTCATGTTTATATTTGATAGTAAATGAGGGGAAAAGGATGAAAGAATGAAAACGTCACGTTGGATTTGGCTTTCATGCTTTTTTTAAACTCTAGTAAAGCTGCTGAAGCAAGAGGATCTTATTTGACACAGGGGGGCATTTTATTTTGAAAGGAACTCATATACTGTTGAAAGTAAAACAAAAAAAAGTCAAAATAGTTAAATGTAGAAAAGTGTAACACTTTTGTAATCAAATTATTGTAAATATTTAAAAATGATCAATTATTGGGTTAATGCAAAAACATAAAGTATATTTTTCAAAAAATGACTCTTGCTGGTCATTGAGAAACTGGTCCAGATGGCTCTTTTAGTGTTAAAGGTTGCAGACCCCTATTCATGTCAAAGTTGAGACTTTGCTATTTATTTTATTTTATTGATTTTTGACAAAATAAGACATTTATTGCTGTTGCAAAGACATTAGTGCATCTGTGACCTCAATCTTTTATTAGGTTTAGGTCTGTTTTTTCTATCATTTCATACATTTCTGTGTTTTTTGTGTGGCTAATTTATGAATTGCTCCATCTGTCTTACTTTTTTCTGTCATATTTATTTTTTCTACCTTTTGTTTGCTCTGTCCCTTTGACGTCACGCCATCATTAGTTATTCTTGTTGTGGATTAGCTCTGGTAAGATCACTCTTCAGTTCTCCTTTTGTTTGTCTTTAGACCCCGCTTTCTATAATCTGTGCCTTCCAAAAGATTTCATAAAAACAATAAAAAATGTGCCATTGGTTTTTTACAATGGAGTTTTTTTAATTCAAGAGGAACAACAAATTTGGGTGAGAGAAAAACCTTGACTCAGGGGGGCTTAGGGGGGGGAGTCTGAAACAGTGGGACAGAGGGGAGAAAGATGAGCGTTCCTTTTATTGAAGAGGGTCATCAGACAAGCTTTATTGGAGGTTCTGTCTCGCCTGAATGGTGCCATGGAGGGCAACAGCAGATCAATCACCTTAGTCTCACTCACTTACTCGCCTCCTCCGTCTCCCTTCCCTCCTCATGATGCTGCTAATATCTTTCCCTCTCGGTGTTGTTCGCTCTCTCCCTCCCACACCTCCTCTTTTTCTTTTCTCGTCTTTTTTTTCCCTCTTTCCTTTGTTTCCCCTCCGTCGCATTAAAGGTGATCACTGCCCAGTCAGCCAATCAAATTAACAGTCATCGCCTCTGCTGCTGCGGCAGACCCAAAACTGTGACCTTTTGTGGGAAATGTCATTTATAAAGGCTGTAATGTCCTTCTGCTTGCTGCTCTATGAAGCCAATCAAATGGACCCAAACACACAGATACACAGAAAGAGACCGGCACGTAAACATACCTCAGCGTGACTATTGCATTTAGCCTATGACTCATTCTTTTCAAAGCTTTTATTTAAACGATGGTTCACAGCCTAGAAAGCTTTTTTTTATTTAACAGCTAATGTCACTGCATTTTTCTTATAGGCACCCTTTAAATATGTAAATATTAGGTAATAATAAGGTGTAATAGGTAATAAAGATGCCCTTTATTCATGTTTGCAAATGCATAATGAAGTATTAGTTAACTATTAATAAACGTGTCATAATCCTTTTTTTTTTTGCAATATTAAGTTTATTATTTAATGCATTAGTTGCAGTTAACTAATGTTTGAATCCTTTTTTTTTTAATTTCCACTAACGTTATGTGGTATTCGGCTGAATTGCAGAAGAAGAATCGTTTCCAATTGTTCTTGTTTTATTCTTCAGAGCAGCTAGCTTGATTATACCCAGTTTTGAAAAGAGAAAACGCTGTGCGATTTGTTCAAGTATGAATACTTTAAGCACAGCTCCCACTGTTCCTTCCTTCTGTCTCTCCCACAGTGCCTGGTCTCAGAATAGCCCCCACCACCTACCCTCTGACAACTCTCTCCTGGCCCCCACAATGCTTTAGCCTCGGCTGACTAGCTTTTTAGATCCAAATTCATGTCTGAATTTCAATTGCGTAGAGCGTCCTGCTAACTGGATTTTCACTGACTCCGCTCTGTAAACAGGTCCTGGGTGATCGGCGCCATCGCTCTGCTGTGTCTGCTGGGCCTCACCTGGGCTTTTGGACTCATGTACATCAACGAGAGCACGGTGATCATGGCCTACCTCTTCACCATCTTCAACTCCCTGCAGGGCATGTTTATCTTCATCTTCCACTGCATCCTGCAGAAAAAGGTGAGCGGGAGAAAGGTTCAGTACTTCCGCAGGGTGGTTTAACACTTCAACTGTGGATCCATTGCAGGTGACGGAAAATAGCACACAATCGTTGAACAACAGAAACTCTTTGACCTTTCATCCAATCAATGTAATTCCGGATTCTCAAAGCCAAGACAGGTAGTTTTGAGTTGACATGCAACACTGTGCTACTTTTGACAGCTTTAAAAAACTCTTGGAATCACACTATTTGCGTGAAAAACAGTTATCGAGTAATGCTAGTTAAAAAACTTTGGTAACTCTTTAACTGTTTACAAAATTAGCGTAATTCTAACTTCAATCCAACTGATTCTGAAAGCCTAGAAGAGCAGCTTTACCAGTTTTTACGTTGAACAATTAGCTACTTTAGTCAGTTTTCAGAATCAGTGATTTCTATGATTTAGTCCATCAACAGCGCTCAACGCAGAAACTTTATCATATATGCTATATAGGTTTTAAAAGCGGGGTCGACACCAAGAGCCGAATTCTTGCATGTTCTTTAACCCTAGAGCACCATTGCTGGGTGATTTTCACCCTAGGAAAACCATTTTCATGAATTTCAATATGTCCTATGTCAAGGAGTCTGTGCCTTCACCAGGGAAGTCTCACATGTCCCAGGACCGGGTGGACCAAAGACCAAGTTTCCAGTATCATTTTAGTATTTTTTTGGAATTTTTTGTCCTTTAATTCCACATTTTTCTGTAACTTTTTTTGGCATGTCTTCAGGAAGTTCCTATGTTTTTCTAATTCATTTTGTTACACATACCACAGTTGAAAATAAAAGTAAACCAGTCTAATTTATCATGTGTTGTCGTGTTTTAATCTATTTTTTATCACCAGTATTTTTTGTTGGGTATATTACATTGGGTAAAAATTACACAGAAAAAATGATGGTTTACCTTTTCATAGCGAAAGTGTTCTAGGGTAAAGATACCTTGCTTAATCATGTTCTAATCAGCTGGACACACCTGATCCAAGTAATCAGTTAAGAGTAGGGAATGGATATCTGGAAAGTGTGCCGACGCACCAGCCCTTAAGGCCTGGGATGGCCCACCTCAGCTCTAAAGGATTACTGAAAATTCACTTGCGTGATATTTTACATTTGAGATAAATGTCACACTCAGTTTGAGCCAAATCATCAGGACCCGTGAATCACCAAGATTAGTGGTAATCTGGAAAAGAAAAGGGAAAAAAAAGCCATCAGTATTCTTCTCTACAGCAGTGCTGCTGAAAGGGGGAGCTTTTACAACTAGTGACGAACGAGTGCGAACGCCGCACTCGAGTATGTGTCGGGCTGTGGGTTCAGCTACCCAGAGAGTCGTCTTCGGAACGGTGCTGAGGTTTTCTTTGGACTCGGCCCAACACGCCTTCTCTCAAGATGCATGGAGCAACTCAGCACACAGCTGTTCAAACAGACCGTGTGGCAATCCGCGTCTGCCAGTCCAACAAGCTTGTTAAAAATCAATTACAGTCTTGTTTGTTCTAACTTGATTGGGATCTAAGTGCAGATGCTCCCAGTTTACAAGTGCATCGGATGTCTCCCCGAGGAATGTGTCCATTAAAGACAGATACGTGGGTTTTTTTTAGGGTGGACGTTAATGGAGAAAAGTTTATGAAGTTAATTTTTTAATGTCTTTATTTTCTGAGTTTAATGTTTACTCTGGGAATTAGAGGGAAAGATGTGTTTTCTTTCTCTTGCTACATCATCCTGAAGGTATGCTTCAATATACGTGAGGCTGAGAGGGACCATCAGTCAATGTCTGCAATTTTTTTTCTTTTTTTTTTTTTTTTGCTTCTCTTTGAGATTTACTTTCTTTTTTCTTTCCCCCCAGGTGCGCAAGGAGTATGGCAAATGTCTGCGCACTCACTGTTGCAGCGGCAAGAGCGTCGAGACTTCCATTTCCTCCTCCAGCAAAACCACAACCTCCAGGACTCCCGGCCGCTACTCCACAGGCTCACAGGTGAGCTTACCTGCCTGCACACCTGGACGCTACAGCACAGCAGACTCTCAGGTGAGGCCAGAATGCGCCAAATGGGGTTTGAGATAATCGCTCCACAGTTTGAGGCAAAGTTTGTTTGCTCAAATGTGGAAGGTTGTTCTTTTTAATGGCGATGTATCCCAAACCCCGACTTCCAGTACGGTTGCTATGAATTCGGGGACACCCAACCGCAAATGCTGATGTTGTTTTTCTCCGTCTACTTCTCTCCCGTTGGTTGTTGTTTTGCCTTTTTCCTTTGATGCCTCTCCTGCACTAATTTGCCGTTTCTTTTGCCCATCATATTCCACATTTTCTTACCATATTTCTTTGTTTTGTCTTTCCTCCCCCGCTTGTTTCTGAACTCCCACTTTTTTCCCCTCATTTTTGCTATTATTATTATATTTTTTCTTGCTCTTCTCCATATCCTCGTTACCCTCCTCTTCCTCCTCCTCTCTTTGTGCCTGGCTTCTTTTCTCCTGTGCACATAGAGCCGTATCAGGCGGATGTGGAACGACACTGTGAGGAAACAGGAGTCCTCCTTCATCACAGGAGACATCAACAGCTCCGCCACGCTCAACAGAGGTAACCACGGGATACCAAGCTTTTGCATCCGCATCACTGTCACCGTGTTTGCTTTATTAATAGCAGGAGGCCCAGGCAGCATATACTGTCATTTAGCAAAGAGTTGCATTTCCTGATAATTGCATTGTGTTTTTTTAAAAAGTGGAAGAACAGAAGAACGCAAATGCCACACAGTGCTCTAAATGCTGCTTTAAAGACTTTACTGGAATGGAGGAGAAAAAGGTGCAGACTGAACTGACAGCAGTGAAACATCAAGCAATTTGTAAATGGAAGGCACGTTTGACACGCTGCAAATGAATTCAACAGCATTAGAACCTTCATTTCTTCAGCGGTAAACTGGTTCCATATTTCAGCATAACCCTGACTTGAAAAAACTTTAATGAGTGGCAGTGATTGAATTGGTGACTTTAGAACTGAGCCCTAAGACATACAATGTCAAAATAATCGTGTTTATATCTGGATTTACTCTAGATTACACACCAGTGGAGTCAAACTGTAAAAATAATCCTTTTTTGCACTGTTTTCTGTAATATTTTTAAGTAATTACAAGTTATTCAAGTAATGAAGTGAACAATCAGACGTCTCAATAAAAGTATGTGGTCTCACATCAAACGTTCAAAACGTATGATTGACGTATTCTCGCGAGCCTGCTTTCAGTAGAAGGGGTGTTGATTGCCAGCAAGCTCACTCCTGATTGGTGAGAGTGGCTGCCGTGGAACTGTTGACTCTGACCGACTCACTGCTTACTGACTTCATCCGGCTCCAACATGTCGGAATCCATATTGGGAAAAAATGGCAACTGAATCAACTTGATTTGGTTGGAGCCAGAAGTAAGCCACTTTCTAGGGGTGATGTCACACTTGGTCCAGTTTCTCGAACTTAGTCAGCGGTAACAACGCAACAAGAAGACCAAACGTTAGCGCAATTTTAATGTTATAAGGGACTCACCAGCACATTAAAAGAGAACCTTCAACGAGTTTTATTATTCTGTCTGAATAATTTTCTGTCTACCCATCAGCTGCCTGGTAACAGCCCCTCAATAACCAGAACCCTAAAATACGACCAGACGGTGTTGATGTTAATTTTTAGGAAAGAGGCAGGGTTTTCTTTTTTCTTTGTTGTCAGTCACCAAACAAGCAGATCTTCCAAACGAGTCGCTTATTCTATAACAGCAGACCAACGAAAACAATGTCTAATTGTTTTTTTTATTTTTTTCACCCAATCAGACCGAGTCCGCCACGATCTGCTATCTAAAATGCCCCCAAGGCTACAAAAGTTTGTATGGTTTTTTTTCGTTTTTTAGGGTTAGTCCAAAGTAGTTGCAGTATTTTTATGCTGTCTATGTCCAAACATTCTAGAGTAAGAAACATTAATAGAATGTGGGAGCAAATCCATACGTCTGGCTGTCTGGGACGAGTGTAATGAGGGTGTGTAGACACCCGATGGCAAGACAGCCTGACACGCACACGCACTGAAAGCACGATGCCATTCCTAAGACTGTAAGTTGAAGGGTGGCCCAGGCTTTCTCCAGGCCACTAATAAGCTGTTAGCATGACAGATTGATACAAAAGCAGTGTGTGTGTGTGTGTATGTGTGTCAGTGCCTAAATTATCACACACTTACTGAGGCAAAGCTCAAGAAACCCCACACCTCTTGTCTCGATTTTGTGAGTGCAAAAACCAGAGGTTGTACATTTCCAAACCTGAATAAGTCATAGCGAAATTTTGCTTAAAGAAGGAAATATATACTTACATAGAAAAAGCTTAACACTGTCAAGCCTAATATGTGAAATATTCAACGTAAAATTCACCTTTTTTGGCAATTAGTAAGATTTTTAAGCCCTTTCATGCAATCCACCAAAAAAAAACATTTTTTTTAACTAGATATAGATAATATTCATTATAAAACGTTGGCTGATTTAAAGATTTTGCTCACAAAAATGTTAGTTTTTAGATGAAAAAAAAATTGACATCAAAATTGTTGCACTTATTTTAAACATGAGTAACTTTATTGTACAAAATTAATTATTAACTACATTTGCATTCTTTGTAGTCAATTCAAAGAATAATTACCAATAGATTAGTTTTTTTCACCATCAAGTTTAAAAAATTAGCTTAAACTTTTCCCGCCAAGAGCAGGAAAAGCCCTTCTACTGCGCCCTAGTGGAAGGATGATCTATTGCAGGGCAAAAAACGTGCACCAAGTTTTAAACAATGGGTCTTTAACCCTTGTGCTATCCTATGACCCCACCCTTACATTGATGTGTTCTCCCTACCATGACAAAGGTGGATAAAGGTAAAGAGGATTTCATGTAATCCATGGACACCAGTGAAGATCACAAATCATTGAAGAAAAAAGGTTCATCTTGTGGGGTCTAGATGACCCAACTCCCAATGTTGAAGTTCCTAGGATAGCACAAGGGTTATGGAAAGTTCTGATCATCCAAATGAGATGGGGGTCTCAGAAATGCCTGTATTAAAACGATACAAATGTTTAGGCTAAAATGTTAAAAGCTAAAAATGCCCCTTTGCCCTTTTTGTATTCAAACCCTCCCACAGATTTCTCTGAAATCTATCAAACACATAGCAGGAGTTGACAAAGTCTCCTTGGAGACAAACATTTTAGCGCAATCGGGCTGTCGTTTGTGACAGAACAACACTATGATGGCCATAAACTTTGTGGGTAAATGGCGGTAAAATCCACCGCCAAGATTTTGGCTATTTTGTTGAAGCACTGAGAGGCATCAAAAGGGCATAAGAATTGTCACACTGTCATAAACCTTTGCTTTATCTTGTCTCAATGTCAGAGGTCTGCACACTTTCCTGTCAGGCTCTTAAATCAGTCAAAACCATTTTTTTACAGACTTTTTCTTCTGAGCTCGTCACCTGTGACAACTGTAATTCTGGGCTGTAAGACCGATTCCCGCCTTGGTTCATTCCGGCCGTAAAGAGATCAGGAAAACTCGCAGCAAAGTATCTTACATAAGCCCCTAAACCTGCACTGGTTGGCTAATCGCCCTCTGTTCATCGCTTTAAAACGCTGGAAATGCTGCGATAAATGTTAGACCTGTTGTGCTTATGTGACCAACCAGCCTGTCAGTCATGACTCATGGCGATGAGCACTCATGCAGTGTAGGAGCCAGTTGAGAATGTCTTTATCGTCTCATATAAAGTTTTTTTCTTTTTTTCTATGTAGTTGCTAAAAATGGAAATGATGATAAAAGGGCTTCATCTGGTAGAGACAGAGCAGGAAGAGCAGCTTCCAACCTCATTTCCTGTTACTGACACCTTCACTTTTTGATTTTTCTTTTTTTTGACCAAAAAAAAAAACTCCCATTTAGAACTTTGGACACACGTCGCTTCATTTCTAAGGAGTTGTGTTTTTTTGACTTACCATTTTTAGTTTATTTTCAGAATCGTAACTAAATATGAGCTTGAGGAGTTGTAAGTTGTGGATTCTAAACTTAAAAAACACAACATAAAAACTAGCTTAGTGGTCTCCTGTCGTCATAGGGTTGTCAATAAATTATTCATTACTATCAAGTTCATTCTTTTGTCTCTATTCTTATTCATTTTACCTATTCAACAAGAACTTGTTTTGAGTCCAAATGATAGATTTGCTTCCTCAACGTAAATATTTTTACCAAATATCCGCTCCTTCATTCATTGCAGGAGCTGCGTTCTAAAAATAACCTGCGATAGATGTAATACGTGAAGTGGTTGGCTTTTAATTTTAATAATTATTGATGTCTTAAGGCTGTTAATATCTTCACTATACACTTCATACAGTTTTTATTTCAGACAGATGTGAATAGTTTTACAGTTTTCTCTATTGTTCAAAGTGGAAAAATAAGTCCAGTATAGAATAAAAACAAAGATCTAGTCACAATCATTGACTGTAAATGAGAACTGGACTGAGGGACTCCTCCCCCTTTGTGCTCCAAACAGGTAGTACCCCTGGCTCCTAAAAGCCAAAATTCCATAGAATTCGATAGAGAAATAAATAGCTAGTATTCCTTTTTTGTCTGAACAACATTCTCGCTCTGATACCTTTTAAGAACTTTATTTTTTTTTGTCGTGCAAGTTATTCGAGTTAGAAACTGACCAATCAGATGCCTCAATGAAAGTATGTGGTCAAACGTTTGAAACGTTTGATTGATAGATTTTGTGTAGCCCGTCTTCAAGTGGTGGGGGTGTGGATTTCCAACAATCTCACTTCTGATTGGCTAGAGTGGTTGCCATAGAAATGTTGACTCAGATCGACTTAGACCGATCTGCTTACTGACTGGGTCCAACGTGGAAGTAACCGTATTGCAAAAAATAAATAAATATATATATAAATGTGTTTGTACCACAAAATAGACGATTTGTCCCGAAACCAACCCTAACCGGCCCACCTATGACAGTCTGTGGCGCTATATATGAGACAAAGAATACATGCGTGAATGTCAATCTGCTCCGGAACTGGAGCCCCTCCTGTGCTAAAAATGCTCACTGTACTTTAAAGAAACACACATTTGGCACAGGATACCCACACATCGCGGGGTTGAGGTTGCGTGCAACGGGGGGGTATGGTTTGAGGATAAATAGATATGCACCGATGTGTTCATTTGTCTCCTGTGTGAGTCTGTGTGTGTGTGTGTTTTTCTCTCTCTTGAAGTGTCTTAATGTGTACATGATCTATCTCCCAGCTGGGGGAGAAAATGCACTGAGAACACAGCGTTATGGCAACCTTTCGTCCATTAACTATCTTGTAGTCATGCCTTTCTGCTCGAGCGCTTTGAACTGCAGCGCTGCCTGCTCTGAGCCATGCCACGCTCTCCTCGTCTCTCCTCGTCTTTCTGTGCCCCCCCCCTTCCCCCCCTCAGGCTGCAACGCAGTGGCTGCAACAATGACTTGACAAGCTTTTGTTTTTTTTTCTGCTTTTTCCCTAAACTGTGTTTGCTCGTTTGATTCACTTGTCCTCTTCTCTCCCCTTTTCTTCCACACACTCACTCATTTTCCCTTCTTCTTACCCCCCCCCCCTCACACCTCCTTTTTGCTGACTTCCACTCTGCAACGCCGCTCTTTCCTTCTGTCTCCACTTCTTCTCGAGTGCTTCTTTCTTTCTTTCCCCTCTCCTGACTTGGCTGTTGCTTTTCCTTTCTCCCCCTCTCTTGCCCTGGCTGTTGCTCCTTCTCTCTCTCTCTCTCTCTTTCTTTCTTTCTCTATCTGCCTGCACCAGGAGCCATGGCTAATCATCTTATAACTAATGCTCTCCTTCGTCCCCATGGTACTAACAATCCCTATAACACCCTCCTGGGGGACTCTGCAGTCTATAACAACCCGGCCGTGGGCATGTACAACACCCAAGGTGTGCCTGATGTTCCTATTATGAACGTGCAACATTTCAAAAGTTAGTTGGGAGTTATTTCTTAACCGTGTACTGCATGGCGTTTTCATTTTGAAATGTTTAATACTTAAATGTGTCTTCGTTATTGTTCCCAAGTGAGATAATGACTCACAGCGTAATATGCATGTCCCAAATACGCTATTGTGTTTGTGCAACTCATTTTAGATTTATTTATAGAAGCTATTTGGGACCTTTTTAATTATAGTTTTTTTTTTCTTTTATTGTTTGTAGTTTTTACTTTGTTTTAATGGATGCTTTCTGTGCATGCATCACTGGGAGCTTGTTATATCAACGCACATATTTGAGTTCTGCTTTTTATTGAAACATCGTATTAAAACAATATTTTTAAAAAGGATGAACTATAATAAACCAGTGTGAGGCTCTGATTAAAGGCCGTGTCACACAGCCACATGTTGCGCATATTGCACAGATGAAAATTGGTGATATGTGGAAAAAAGCTAGAAAAAGTTGTGACCGTTGCATGAAATTTTCACAGATGTGCATAAACTAAATGAAATACATACTCTCCGTAATTCTTAACCGACCCAATATTCTGAACATCTAAAAACCGAATTCATGTAAAGACCTTTCGGCCGAAACCCTCAACGGACATCATCAAGAAACACTTAAGAATTACGTAAATCACACATGATTCACACAAGTCAGAAATTTCATGTGTGGAAAATGTGCAAAATGTACAGTGGCTGTGTGACACGGCCTTCAGGCTCTGATTTTTTAAAAATCTGACAAAAATATTGCTGAAACGTCTTCCTCTCCGTGTGTAAACTCATATTTTGTCTTTTTTCTCTCCCCCCTACCTCTTGCTGTCCTTTAGCATCCTATCGGGACACAAGTAAGTTCTTCCAGATTTTACCCTCCCTTTTTTGTTTTCCTTTTTTCTTTTTCTTACCTATCTTCCAAAGAAAAACCCTTGTAAATATGAACATTTTTTTATCACTATTGATAAATCCACTGTGTTCTGATGATGAGAACTTAGATAGTTGTATAAAAAAAAGTTTTTTTTCGCAATTAAAAAAAAATGTTAAATCCTTAAAATGCAATGCATTGTGGTCTATATTTGCCATTCGAGTGAGCAGTCAGTTCTCTGTTCTTGCTGATATTTGAAATGGATTCAAA
The DNA here is from genome assembly GCA_037389245.1 of Oryzias sinensis. NCBI lineage: Eukaryota > Metazoa > Chordata > Actinopteri > Beloniformes > Adrianichthyidae > Oryzias > Oryzias sinensis. The sequence goes on along the minus strand of CM074490.1, from coordinate 27,052,258 downwards.
TCTTGGCAGATTCTACATTTTTTGATTGATTTCCAGAGGGCATCCTGAACAACGCAAGAGACTCCAGTGTGATGGATACACTTCCTCTGAATGGTAACCACCCAAACAACTACAACATGGCCAGCAGTGAGTACTTGAGCGACTGCGTTCAGATTCTGGACCGGAGCGGCGGTTATGGCACCCATAGCAACCACAAGGAGACCACCTTGGAGAAGAAGATCCTTAAGGAGCTGACCTCCAACTACATCCCGCCGTACCTTAACAACCATGAGCGAGCGACCACGGAGCGCAGTCACAACCTGATGAACAAGCTGGTCAACAGCAGTCTGGCAAATGGAGGTACATCGGTTGTAGGGGGTTTTACCACTGAGAGCAACAGTGTTGATGTGTTAAATGTGCATCTTTTTTAAACTCATTTTTCTTTTCTTTTAAAACTAATAAAAATTATTTTAAACTAATTTCTAATTTTTAGAAAAAATGTACAACAAAAATAGTAGATAAAGTGCTACACTTGTTTGTGTGCACATTCAGCACATAGTTTGTTAAAAAATAAAAAATAAAAACATTTATTTTCCTTTTTTTTTTTTTACAAACTTCTCCTTGAGTTTGGTGTCGACTCCAAGCAGGAAAGTGTTCAGCAAATTTTTCAGCAAACTTCTGTATTTATGGCTGAAAACTAAACACTGAAGATATTTGGCCAAACCTTAGTTGCAAAGTCCAGACAGCAGTGATGATGCATCCGTTTGCAGACATCATGAATGCATCACAGTTGCAAATAAACAGTTAGATAAACTTGTTAGTTTTTAGCTGATTTTTTTCCCCAATAATTGAGGAAAAAAGGGAGCTACGTGATTCACATCGGCCCTTACAGGTGGAAAAAAAGGACCTGCACAGGTGTGCTGCCAAAAATATCAATGGGGTAGACCGCTCACTAAGGCCCAAGACTAAAAATGTTCACACATGTTTTATTCTATTTTTCTTAGTTTTATTTGGGCGACTAGTGGTACCGAACACTTAACCAAAATATAAGGATATGTAAGGGTGAAATGCAAGCGTGTCATACTGATTTTTAAATGTTAAAATCCCCCTGAATCCTGCTTGTTAGTCCTGTTCAAGTGATAAGTGTGTGCAACTTACAAATCATTTACGATACATTAACCACATGCACAATAATGGTACTTTCCATTTTCTTTACGTCCCCTAAGGTCACATTCATATCAAAGAGTGTTAAATATAGTCCAAACTTTGGAGAAAAGTCCAGATTTTTCTGCTAACACTGACGATATCAGCTCTTTTTTTTTTCAAAATAAAAGATTAGAAGCACAGCATTGATTCTTTTCTCTGCTGTAGGGAGTATGGCCGGGGGCAGCAGCAGCAGCAGCAGCAGTGGTGTGAGCGGCTGTGTGGGCAGCGGCAAAGAGGACAACGGTCACCTGGTGCTGGACAACCCTGCGGCGTTCCCCCACGAGGAAAACCTCGGTCTGGAGATCATCCGAGAGGAGTCCAACGCTCCTCTGCTGCCGCCGCGGCCCCCTCCGCCAGACAGCCACCCGCCGCCGCCGCCCCCTCCTCACAGCTTCTCCCGACAGCGGCGCATCCCCCAGGAGCCCAGCGAGAGCTTCTTCCCACTGCTAACCAACGAACACACTGACGAGCACACACACTCCCCGAACCACAGAGACTCGCTGTACACAAGCATGCCGGTGCTGACGGACCTCCCAGATGGGCAGATAAACGGTTTAACAGACGGAGAGGAAGACAGCTCCGGGGAGCTCCAGCCCTGCAAGAGCGCCACTGCTCCAGAGCTGGACGACGTCTATTATAAGAGCATGCCAAACCTGGGCTCCAGGAATCACTTACACGAGCTGCAGAGCTACTACCACATGGGCCGAGGTGGCAGCGATGGGTACATGGTGTCCGGAAGCAAGGAGGAGTCCGACTCATCTCCCGAGGAGGTGCCCGTAGACCCTTCTCATCTGGTTACCAGTCTATAGAGCCGGCCAAGACTTCTTCCCCCCTCCCCCCCGCCCCTCTAAGTCCAACGTCACACTTAAAGTTCAAACATTCTGTGTTGTTGACTGGCAGACAGAGCTGGCCCATCCTTGGATTGATACACTGTGTGGGACATTTTCAGTGGTTCATGGAGGAGATATCACTGGTCCAATCAAAAAAAACAAAAAACACAACAACAACAAAAAAACCAGGAGACTGAATGTATTGTCACAAACGCTGCAGACTAACAAGGCGGGTCTTGAAGACTTCTTTTTGTAAGCATCTACCAGGAATGGAAAGTTTGGAACCGAATGGAATTCCTTCGATCCAAAACTCGATTTGGACTCTTCAACTGACCGTAGCCCGACAAGAACCCAACTATGAGCTTCAAGAAGATTCTAGCATCTGGTCTCCACAAGGGCGTGGCCGTCAGACCGTGTGTCCGTGTGTCCGTCTCTCTGTCTCGCTCTGAAAAGACATCTATTTGGACGAAGTTGTCAACGTTTTGAAGGTCAGAGCAGGAGGTACCACCTACCTGCCAAGTGAAGGATAAGCGATGAACAACAAGCCAAATTCCCAAACTTTTTTCCTTCATTTCTGCTAAACTGGAATCGTGTCTGGGCTGGTGTAACATTCCTGCGAGTTGTAGTGACTACGGATACTGTGTATTTCACTCAAGAAGGACTTTTGACTGAACTCAAAAAGAAAAAGAAAAAAAACAGAAAAACAGGAATGGATTCCGTTGATTCTCCTTTCTTCTGTAAAAGTTTTTTCAGTTATCAAAGGATTACGAGAAGCTCACAAATTGTTTTTATGTATTGTACAGAATACAGATACAAAAATGTTGCATATGACTAAGTCTTTTATTTTTGAAGTTGAAAATCTTTTCGTCTGTGGGACTGTTCTGAACCGTCACATGTTCTGGTCGTCTACGGGCCGCAGATGGAACAAAGAACAATCTGTCACGTCATTCTTTCTCTGATCCAGTTTAGGCACTCCTCCATTAATATGCATATACCCTCACACAGGACGTCCTGGTCCTTGAATAGCAACACCACTGACACTTTTGCAAATCAGTTTTTCCTATATACTTTACCACCGTGTTTTCTTTGCTTCGTTTTTTATTTTATATATGAAGGGAAAACGAAATGGTCAAATGTTGAACGAGAACATTTTTTTTATAAAACCGCGGCAAAAAGGAGCCTGGATGATACAAAAAACAGATGCAAGACTTGAGAAATGAATAAATGGTTTAATATATATTGTCTTTGTTGCCAAATATATAGAAATTGACATGACCTTGTTGTGACGATAGAGAGATTAAGTTGAAGTGACTGGCGGTGAGTGAAAGAACTGCCAGTCTTACCCCAATTTTACACATGGTTCGTCTGCGGTGCAACTCCGTTGCCTGGGGAGTCCGTCTTATGACCGTCAGTTAGTTTACATTGTCTCCGTTGGGTCTCCGGTCTGTCCCCCTCTCCCCCCTAGCTTCCTGGGAGTGGTTTCTCCCACCACCCCCATGCCTAGTTTATCCCGCTCTCTTCGCTCATCCAAAACTTGAGCAAACAGGCTCCATCTCCTCTCTTTCCTCACGGAGTCCTTATAAAATACCTGTTTTGTGTCATTAATGATGTCATGTTTTTGTACTTCCAAAATTGAACTTTAGCCATCTGTGGCGAATACGAACACCGATGTTATCAGTGGTGTTAACGTGCGTTATTGTAATGAAATTGAATTTCATAACGTTTTATTTTGAAAATGCAACGGAAGTTTGTATTTTGAAACCTGGACCTGTTTCTCAGGATTTTTGCAGCGACATTGACACGTCAACGGACATGAAATAGAACTCCTGTGTAAAGCCGGCGTCGCAAATGTAAACAGGCGATGGAAACATTCTCATTTATTATTGAACGATCCATTTTTTTTGTGTCAACGCAACAGATGCGCACCGCAGACCGACCAGTGGAAATCAGCCTTTATGCAGCGTTAACACTGAATGCGATTCGCTCGTCAAATTCGCATTGGATGTATAATTCAAAAGTTTTAGCCTCATCGCTACACAGAAGCGAGAAACAGTATATCATGTTTACAAAGCATAGAAGACAAAGATGACGTTGAGAGTTCGAGTTCATTTATTCTAAAGAGCTCTACAAAAACATCGATAATCATGTTTTCATGTCTGGGTTCATGAGATCATTCAGAGACTTTGACAGTACGGTGAGCCTTACCGTCTACTGCAGGAGCTGTGTACAAATGTACAAATGACGGCCGCTTCCGGCGCTACTTCTGTCTCTGTGACCTAGTTTAATGAAAATAAAAACGAAATTAAAATTAGAGGAACCTTTTATTATTGTCTGTGTGCAAATACGAGTTCTTCTCCATGTTGGTTTTGGACAGATCATCAACAAGGTTAACTCAACTTCTTCGGCAATGTTCAGATATTTGAATTTGGACCTCTGATCGGGTCGGCACATTGGCTGAACATTCGAGCCGGACATTTCTGACGAGCGAATCGTATTCGGTGTGAATGCAGCTTTAAAGATCTAATCGATGCAAATTAGAAAATGCTGCATCATCACAACTTTCACACAGGAAATCCTTTCAATATTGCAAAAGCAAGGTTTACAAATCTAGAGATAGAGAGTCATAGATTTATGAATTGTAGCTTTCCCATGCTCCCCTCCCCTCCATGTCCCGAGAGAGAAATTATTTATTTATCTGTTTATTGGTTTTAAAAACAGCCAAACAAGCTTGGAAAAATAGGCTTTAGACTGGAGTATATAAAAATAACACTGTTTTATTTTTCCTCCTTTCTTTAAATTATTATGATCATGATTATAATTACAATATTACTGATAATTATTTATTCTTTTTGTATGGGTTTCAAGTCGAAAGATCTCATAACTAATATTTGTTGTGACAGTGAAAGTTGTTTGCCAACAAATAAATTACTGACATAGCTTTCTGGTTTCTCTGCCTCTTGAGTCCTTTTAGCTTTTTGGATAATTGAAAATCAGCGCGTCCGCGTCAAAGATGCACTTCAGGCCGCCACAAAACACCGCAGACATGTTCTCCCCTTCACTCACACACCTTCCCGTCCCCCTTTTGAAACGACATTAGAAGCTGCAACCGCTCCTGAGTGCACCAGTTTGCTTGTCAGTAAATGATTAATAATGTTCTTGTATTTATCAAAGATAAATATGTGAAGGATTTCTCTGGGATCTAACCTCCATTACTGCCACTTGTTTATATGCTGTCTGACAGTCATGGAGGGATAATCTGTTACATAAAAGCTGAGCCCTTCCATTAAACCATCCATTCATTTTCTGGTGCTTATGTTGGGAATTTGCAAATGTAGTTAAAACCTGCATGTAAATGTGTAAATGTGAGGGGCTGCACGAAAAAGCACATGTGTAAGGTTAGATTGGAAAAAGCAAGTTCCTTTTATAAAAATGTGAATGAAGGGGTTGGACTGGTGGCTAAAGACAGACGACCCCGACATGCAGAGCCAAAAAGAAGAAAATATTGCTACATTGATCCCTCTCAAGACCCGTAGATCTTTGAATTAGCAACTTTTTCAACGTTTAGGCAATTAACGGAATTCCAAATGTTTTGCACCGATATCCTCTTCCCGAATCCGAATTATTGCTACGTAAGGGAGTAAGAAGCCACGTAAAAGCTACAGGGCATGTGACGAAACAAGTGCATGTCCACCGCCTACAGTTGGAGGGGGCTTGAGGGGAAATGTTGCGAATCTTGCTTCAGACTTTTTCCTTCACAGCTCTACTCTGATATATGAAAGACTTTAACTCCAGCCGAGTACAAACTTTAAATATTAATTTCTTCATGACTATTAAACGCTGGCAGTTTCTTAAAATAAAGGGTTCCCATCTGAACATCACTACCAAATCTAACGGTATGTCCGAATTCCCACCCTAACCCCTATAAAGCGCACTATAAGATGCGTTTGCCATTTTGTTGTGCTGTCCAAATCTACATTTCCAAAATCGAGTGCTCTGGATATTTCCTAGGATCTGCGAAAAACCAGTGTGCGTCGATGCTCACTCGATATATCATAAATTATCGTCGCAAAACGCTCATTAAATTAGATTTTGACAATGACGTTATATCTGTCGTTTAAAAAAAAAAAAGTAGTGAGCATGGTGTCCAAATTGCTTGCACATAAATGGATGTTTGCATTAACTGGTCTCTTGAACACTGAGCCTGGTTTGAATCCAACTTTATGTGTAAACCCTTACTTGAAAAATAACTTACATTTTATTTAAACATATAATTGGGTAAAATATGTTAATTCTATGTTTTAGTCTGAGTATATGGGTAGGGTTGATACGTAGAGACAGTTAATCTCTCAGTTTTTCCCTATAGCTATCCCTAAAGGGTAACACTTTATATTAAGATTCCTTAACAAGCTTTGATAACACATTAACAAGCATTATAATAGAATTTTTAGGTTGTTAGTAATACATTTATTATTACAATAAGTCTAATAAGGTTTATTAAATTACTTAGTTAACACATTTACAAGCATTACTGTTAGGATGTTTTTAAGATGCTAATGATATATTTATTGGCATTATAGATGCCAAATAATGTGTCAGTGTTAATAAGCCTAATAAGATTTATTAACAACCTTTGTTAATAAATTAAGAATTATTATTATTTTTTTGGGTTCTAGTAACTTATTTATTAGCATTATAGATGTCTTGCAAATATCTGAAAGTGTTAATAAGATTCAATAACATCTAAAGTCAGACCTTTGTCTTCAAAGTCCATATTACTAAACTGCTTACAAGCTTAACAGATGTATTAATAAACTGTTAAACTATTAATAAACTTATTAATAGTTTTTCAGCACCTCATCTAAAGTGAAAATAGCTCAAAAGAAAATTGGAGTGGGATTTCAATCTGATTCACTTTAGCTGCACCTTCAAGATCAGATCAGCTGCCAAAAAAGCCTCACATTCTCTGAATTACTTCCAGGAAGATGTATTTACAAAATAAAGACAAACTTAACAACATTGGTGTGTTTCATAACCTATCTTTCAAGAAGCAACAGCAAAATAACACAAAGTTTCCCAATAGTGAAATCATACATCGGCATGACCAGGCCTTTTAGTGTGTGTGTGTGCGTTTATGTGTGTCCTTTGCAGAAGCCTCCACCACGCCACCTGACTTCACTTCCTGCAGGAGATGATTGTGCCCTCCTCCCCTCCTCCAATCACCAGGCTGGGCGGGAAGCATAAAAGTCTCAAGCAACCCCTGTTCCAGTGGCAGCTGAATTCCTGGGAGGAATCTGTTTCATCAGCTTGCCCCTGTTTTGGACTTTCCCCATTCTGACCCTCCACAGCGGGTTAATAAAATAACAAATCTCTGTTATTTTGGTGAAGACCTGTTTTTAATACTTTTCCGGCAAACTGAAAAAAACACGGTTAACTTGCGCTCACACGCTCCTGCGCTGTGCGCTCTGATAAAGTGGAAAAAACGCTGAGACGGCCATGATCATCAAGACGTAGTTTCACTGCAGGAGCTGAAGCAGAGACTCTCTGGGATGATCCCATGAACTCAAACACGGAAACATTGTTATCATGTAGAACCATTCAAAATAAATAAACTTGATCTCTCAACACTCTCCGTGTGCATTGCACATCCATGCATTGTTACTGAGATAAGCACAGGCACCGCCCCACGTGGCTAAAAGGGCTAAAAACATTAGCTGGTAGCAAGGTTATTATAGTTAACGAAAACGAACGAAAAAACTAAAACTAGAACTGAAAAAACATTTTCGTTAACTGAAATAAAAATAAAAACGAGAGTTTAAAAAAAAACGAAAACTAACTAAAACTGTTTGTTGTGTGTATAAAACGAACTGAAACTAACTAATATTAACCCCAAAAAATACTTAGTTTTCGTCTTTGTTAATACATAAGTCTTTTGTGTTGAAATAAAGTCTATTTACTTCACGCTGCTAGTTTTACTGTGTATTTGACCCTTACGGCATCACGTTGTCTGTGACGTCACGTGATGTCTGTCAGGCACTGCCGGCTAGCGTGGTCATAGACCTTTACATGAGCGTGATGGCTGCATTAACAGTTGGGAGAAAGCGGGAGAGTCCTATTTGGGACTTTTTTTAATATAACAGCGTCGAAAACAAAAGTAAGTGCCTTGTAGTCGAAGCAGGAGACAAAATTTGTGGAACGCTCCTCAAAGGGAAAAACCCTACGAATCTAAAAGTACATTTAAAAAATGCACACAAAAATGCAAATCAACAGTACCTAGACAGGCTAGCCTGTCGCCGCCCTCCCCCGAAAAAGAAGCGAGAGCAGATAACGTAATGCTGTTATCGGCTGTTGTATTTTATTTTAAGGATGGTTGTCCTTGTGTCCTCTGAATAATAAGTGTTTCAAAATGTATCTTTGATTGTGTTTTTATCATACAATACTTATTCTGGGGATTTTGAATCATGCACCTGACAAATATCCTAATTTACAAAAAAAAAAAAAAAACTAACACTAAAACTAATAAAAACTAAACTAAAACGAAGCAATTTCAAAAAATAAAAACTAATAAAAACTAGTAAAGCAGCCTCTAAAAACTAATTAAAACTAAATAAATTTAAAAACAAAAATTCAAAACGAAATAAAATCTAAAACTAATAAAAAATCCGAAACTATTATAACCTTGGCTGGTAGCTCCTCCCACATGATGCGTTCATGGAACTCCATTTCATAGAAGCTTAGTGGAAGTCCAACAGTCACCCGGCCTAATTTAGACCACTACTCATGAGAAAATGAAAAGCGCCGAACCGACCACAAAATCACTCGAATTATGCACACTTCCCCGAAGCCATTTTTATCCACAAATTTAGAACCAAAACTACCCAATTTTTGGTAACACTGTGGATGTGTAGAGGTGCATACTCCCCCTAGTGTTGAGGGATGGGCATTGCGCCATCACGTTCGCTTAAGCATCTTCGATCATAGCTCTCCACTTAAAATGAAAATTATGATTCTTACTCATTTGCCATCCATGTGCTGCTTCATAAATTTGTGAGATTTTTTTTTCATTTTTAATTAAAGTCTATTGTTGCGTTTTTCTCCCCCTGCTGTTATTTTTATTCAGGTGTATGCAGAGTTTCAGTGGATAACAAGTCAGAACCTGCCCAACGCTTTTTATGCTGAATTTGACCATCCTCTTCCTCGACTTATGACCATATTCAGACAAAAGGCATCAAAAACTGGGGTGGACGGCAGGTGCTCTGGCAGAAATTTAAAAAAAAATCACGATGATAAGGTAAATCAATTATTTGACATCTCAAGTTTTTCCAGTAGAGATGACTGTTTTACTGTTTTGTTTCAGTTTTTTTTTCTTCTTCTTCTTTTGACATTTAGCTTGATTTTCTACCCCTAATATTGCATTTTGTCCAATTTATATTTGCCATTTGTCTGATTGCATTTCAGATGTGAACAAATTGACAAAAGCTTTGTTAAGTAAATTGACTTCTTGCACCTTTTTTTTTATGTAAACAGGAAATCAGGGACATTCACACCAAGCGCACTACTGGTCTTCACGCCCTGCCTGTTCCTCTGCATTATTATGTAAATGGCCCATCAAAATGCCAACATCATTTTGTTTATTCTATCTATACAGTTTTCATAAATGGTCTGTTTTTTTTTGGTGTCGCCACATAAGAACTGAATTGGCAAATTGTTTCCTGTGATAAGATCTTCAGTAAGAAAAACTTGAACAGTATTAGTTCATCAGCTTAATATGTCTATTTCACTGCATTTAGATTCTCTGGTAAGTTCATTGATTTGTGTGTAGATCAGGTGGTTTCTGTTTATCACTATAGAGGTATTGGATTTTAACAGGACTCTCTTAAATAAAGAAACACTGTATTTTCTGTTGATTGGATTATGATTGGCATCTCTCTTTTTCTTTTTTAAATTAATTTAGGATGACTCTGATGAGCCAGAGCTTGACGGTGTCACAGTGGAGCTTTTTACCATCACACAAGTCCAGTGCACTACGAGCCTGTAAAAATCTCTGTTGTAATGAAGTGGTCCGCTTCCCCAGATTCGGTGATGCCTTCGTGGTGATGTTTGGACTCATCTATGCAATGCACCTCAAATATCTCAAAGCACTGACCAAGACATTTGAATTCACTCAAAAGATTTTACTTGGTCTAGAAGGTGGTTAACTGCCACCCAGGTTGCAGACCGTCAAAAATGACTTGATACATATGTAAAACTAAGTTGAAATAAGGAGGCATAAAGCAATAGTTATCTCCCTTTGTCTAAATATGCCTAAAAAATATTGCACTACTCTGCTTTTACTCAGGCAGTAAGCTCAAAGTTCACACTGTCTTGACGTTTTTATTAACTGTTATTTTCTTTCATTTCATTGCTTTTTAGGCAATCATTTCCCTAAAATTTTTAAGCTTTGAAACGCATGGTTTTGAGTTTACTGACTCAAAAAATGTGATGACCCCTGTCCAAGAAGGTAACTAATAAAGATGAAGTTCTGTTAAGATGCAATTGTTGTTGTGTACTTATTTTTTGTTTTTAAGTTATGCAAACTGTGGCTTGAAAATTTGAAACTGGTGAGTCATAGTAACTGATGACAATTAAGTTGTCTTAACAGGAAAATGTAAGTCATATTTAATGCCAATATTTGATTTGCACAAAGTTAATCAACTTAAAATAATTGTGGTAACTTGTTCGGGTTTACAGTGCAGCATCACAGCTACAGGGACACATGTGGATTTCAGCCGCGCTACAGCTCTCAAAATGACCGCTGAGATGTTAATTGCTAAAGCTAACACCCCGATAGCGAGGCCTCTCTGGTATTCCACAGCTTGCTCTGCTAGAACAGCAAGAGCTGTTAAAGTGAAAAGACTCGTTTTTTAAACGTGCTCAGAAACTGATCTGACAGCTGCTGGGCCTAGCGGAACCTCTGATTGGCTGTTAAAAGCAGTTCCCCTTTATGAGGGGTTTGGTGGACTAGGTGATGCATTCAAGTATTTATGACATTTAAAACTTTGCAGCTGAAAATAAACTGAAGTATTCAATGGATTCATTTTTAATAAAGAAAATATACAATTAAAAGTCAGTTCACAAGAAAAGCTTCCTATCAACCACTCTGACCATTCCCTGCTGCTTAGTTCCTCTTGGCATTATGGGTAGTGTAGTCAAATCAAGTTCATGACAGCTTTTATGCTTTATGCACAATATCATTTGTTGGACCTCTGGGTCTGAAAAATACAGTACATATGTTGTTAAATCACATTCTTCACTAATGTTTTAGTATTTGTCAGATTGTATCGATTGATATGTAAACACCAAAAAGTAAACTAATGCTAAAGTCACATGCTGTGTAACTTAGCAACAGACTATGACATCACGGATATCAGAGAGCGCCATTGCCAAGTTGCTTAGCTACACGGTTAAGCCATAACATTCTTCTAGCTCTGAAGTGAAGCACGTACTTTGAGACTAAGGAAAAGTTTTCCGATTTACTCAGATTTTTCCGTAAAATAAACAGCGAACGATGACGGACAAAGATTCTGCCATGGACAATCCAAAATATACTGGTAAATGACAGTCCCAGCAAAACTTTTAGTCACACGTTTGCTTCGTAAAAATGCTAAAGTTTGGTTTTTGTGTTGCTATGATAATATTTTAACTCATCCTGCTTTTCCAAAGAAGTTGAGAGGAAGACCAGTCCTAAAAAGAAGAAAAAAGTGACGGTCCCTGGGCCAATTGAGACTCCTGAACCTGAGCCTACAAAACCATCTACCAGCACCCCAGTGAGAAAACTCAAGAAAAAAAGACAGGAAGACAAAGATGAAGGAGAAATAATAAAGCCAAAGAAGCTGTAAACTTCACTGAAAGGTAAATGAGCTGACACAGACCCCCAAACAACACGATAATCTGTAGGCTGAACAGAATAGGTCTAATTCTAATTTATTTTTAAAGGACATGTCTCTAATAGTTTGACAGTACAGTGCTACAAAAAGAAATGAAAGGTCAGAAAAATTAAAAAATAAAACTATCACGACAAATAAAAAACGATCAGATTGTCACACTCCTCCCAGACCATCTCAAAAGTTGAGTTGCTGGTATTTTTAAGTCTGCTTTGTAAGACGTAGGAGCAAGTTTGTGGGCCTCAAAGCTCATTACAGCAATCAACTGTCCAAAACTATAACACTGGTTTACAATCATCCAAACCTTTAACGCACATTTCACAACAGTACATATGTAATAAAATCACATTTTCGAAAAGGTTTTACACTGAAGTGCTTTTCAGAATGTGTCAGTTTAAACATAAACACCAAAAAGTAAACTAATGCCAAAGTCACATGCTGTGTAACTTAGCAACAGACTGTGATATCACTGATATCATTGAACCCCATTTTATAAGTTGCTTAGCAACACGGTTAAGCCATAACATTCTTCGAGCTCTAAAGTAAAGCACGTATTTTGAGACTAAGGAAAGTTTTTCCGATTTACTCAAGTTTTAGTCTAATAAACAGCAAACGATCACGGACAAAGATTCTGCCATGGACAATCTAAAATATACTGGTAAATGAGAGTCCCGGCAAAACTTTTAGTCACACGTTTGCTTCGTAAAAATACTAAAGTTTGGTTTTTGTGATAACATCTCAACTCATATATAGCTTTTCAAATAAAAGCCCCCAACACATTGACATACTTTATGTGAGCTCGAGCAGTAAACGGTGAAGATATAAAAGAAATATTCTACTGTAATTAAGCTGTTTTTTTGTTGTTGTTGTTTTTATTTTTTTCATTTTCAGAGTCTAGCACTAGCATGGCACAACAAGATGAGACAGCTCCAGATGTTGGACAAACCAAAAATGTTGAGAGGCAGCCTTTCCCCAGAAAGAAGAAACAGAAGAATAAACATAAAAACCAGGAACCAATTGAGTCTTCTGAATCTGAGCAACCATCTACCAACACCCCAGTGAAAACACTAAAGAGAAAAAGACAGGAAGACAAAGAGGAAGAAGAAACAATAGAGTCGAAGAAGATGAAAACTCCTCCAAAAGGTAAATAAGCTGACACACACCTCATGGTTTTCTCGAGGGACAAGAAAAAAAAAGGATCAAAAATAAAACTGTCATAACAAATTAAGGACATACTCTTCTTGGACTTTCTCATAACGTAAAAATGAGTTGTCTTTGTTTTAAAGTCTGCTTTAAAACTGCAACCAAATGAATGTCTCTATTTTTCATCAACATATTTTACATTTCCTAAGCACTTACTCTAATTTAAACTGTGCTGAACCTTAAAATGTTTTAGTTGTTACAATCAAAGCAACCGTCTGTGGTTCAACTTTCCTAAGGTTGCTTCTTAAAATGCTCAGCCCATTTTTTTTAAAAATACATATTTAGAAAAACACTTAAATACAATTTTACCTCTAAGTTTAAGCACTATGGAGTTAATTCAGTCTCAATAATCAGAAATGCACACAACCGGTTTTACAAATAAATCCACAAATGTCATTTTATGCAAACGTGAAAAATAAATTCGGAAATACACACCCTGTGTTTCACGTTTGCATAAAATGACATTTGTGGATCAGAGCGTGTTTATTTGTAAAACCGGTTGTGTGCATTTCTGATTATTGAGACTGAATTAACTCCATATAGCACAAAGGGGTAGAAGAGGTGTACAAAAAGAAAAGCTCTGCAATAAGGAAACCCTTTTCTTTTCATTTTCAGATTCCAGTTCCAGTGACGCCAAACAGATTGCAATCTCCTCAGAGAAAACTGAGACGGACGACTTGATTACCGATAAAGGTCTGATGATTTAATACAATTTTCCGTTTGATTATAGTGTTACTTTATGTTTAATAATATAATTTTCAATAATAAATGAACTAACATTGCATTTCTGTTTTTTTGTGTTCAGATAAATTTGAAGCCAAATATGTGGAAGAATATTACTTTGCTTCAGGAGGTTATGGATCCATATTTGAGGGTTTTCGCAAATCTGACAACCTACCAGTAAGTGTTTCCTATGCAGCTACAGTAAATGAGCTACAGACTTTTTATAAAAGCACGAGGAAAGTACTTGGGTATATTCATTTATAATCAGACTGTTGATGTTTGTGGTCTAAATGGTCTCAATTAAAATAGATTTTGATGGAGGGGAAATCCTCCTGTCAGTCATCTCACAGTCAGAGATGCTCTTGTTTGTGTCTTGCAGGTGGCCATCAAGCACATTTTCAAACGTAAAATCCCAAATAAAAAAATGGTAAGTGTAATTCTTCGGAGTGTCTCTGCTCTTAATGGGTTTCTGTGCTTCTCTTCCTCATGCTCTCTTTGTTTTGATTCTGCAGGATGATGGCAGTGGAAAAATGGTTCCTTCTGAAGTGGCCATAATGTTAAAGTTACAAGATGAGTCCATTCATTCAGATGGAAAAGCAGCGCCAGTAGCCCTGTTGGACTGGTATGAGATCGGTGGAGAAATCCTCCTGGTCATGGAGAGACCGATCCCTTGTGAGGACCTACGTCATTACATTGACAGCGAAGGAGGCACACTGCAAGAAGAAGAAGCCAAGGTAGGCCGGTGTGCAGTCTGTGTTGGTTTGAGATGTTCTGTCTGTTTCTGCAGAAACTTCCTGAAGCTGAAACGTTTATTCAATGCAACCTTGTTTCATAAAGTAGTTAAGCGTTCGATGCAGAAGCAAAAGTAGCTTTCAGCAGGTTCAGAACATTGGAAAGAAGAGTACTTTTAAAGCTACATATATGATGCGTGGTCAAGAACGTGCTAAACGTGGCTTCTTGAACACGCATGTAGCCCATGGTGTTCACACTGGACAAGCAGGGGCAGGCTTCTTCGCCTTTATCCACTATTTCCCAGCCCATGTCTGCCACCTACAGCTGGAAGAGGCTTGGTGCAAAATGTTGAAGCAGTGAAAATCTCTCAATTTGGGCACAAAATGTAAACTTTTGTGAATTGGAGGGGATGTCATCCATACTTTACAACTAAATCCAAGTTCTCGATTGGTCAAAATTCAACCTGGTTTGACTTGCCACACATGTTCAATGGCCGTGCGTTTTGTACGTGGAGCTTGAAAACAGCCGTAAAAAAGTGCATAGCGAGAGTTTTAAGGGTGACGGCCCGAAACCCACATTCACATAGACTTTTCATTGGAAGTGAACCTGAACGCATCTTGACGAGGCCGGCGTGGATGCTGTTTTAGAAGGAGGCTTTCGCTTTGCTGCCTCAGCTTATTACTTCTTTTTTTTATCTCTTTCAGATCATAATGACACAGCTAATTCGCACAGCCATAGACCTCGAGGACAGAAATATCTTCCATCAAGACATCAAAACTGATAACATCCTCATTCAAACCCACACAAATACACCACAAGCTCGTCTGATAGACTTTGGAGTGAGCTGCATGGCAAACAAGGATTCCATCCTTAGAGGATTTTCAGGTAGAAGATCTGCATCTACAAATAAAAACATGGAAAATTAGCATGAATATGACTCATGTTTATTTTTTTTTTCTAGGAACTCCCATAAATGCTCCCCCAGAAACATTTAGAGGCTTTTGTAGCCCTGGATCAACCACAGTGTGGCAGCTTGGAGTAGTTCTGTATGAGACCCTCCATTACTGCAACGATTTCTCTACACTACATTTTCTCGAAGGGGACCAGATGATTGACGATGAACTGTCAGAAGGTAAGAAATAATCTGTATCTGCAGGGATGCTTGGGCTCTGACCTTCATCTTTACTTTACTTTACTTTACTTTACTTTACTTTACTTTACTTTACTTTCTCCAGAGTGCCAAGACTTTTTCCAAGCATGTTTAAATACTTCTGAAGAACAGCGCCCCAACCTGCAAGATCTCCTCCACCATCCATGGCTCAGAGAAATCTAGGACAAAACGGATGAGACCTTCAAGATGCTAAAACAAAGAAAAAGAAAACGCACACTCACACAAACACACACTCACACAAACACACACACAGGGACAGAGAACTCAAAAGTCTGAAATTTTAAAAAGTTTAGAAATTTTAGCAAAAATCACAAGCCTAAATTGACCTTAGAAATATAAATGTAAAGTGTTAAGGAAAATAATAAATACTAAAGTTTAGCTGCATTAGGGGCAAATGATGGCAATATTATAAAATGAAAGTTTTTACTCTTAGTACTACGTAGGAAACTATGGCAGATTTCAAATTGGAATTGGTTTAAAAAGTGGCATTTCCCACGATTACTAGGTCCTTTTGTTAAAGTACCCCAAACTTAAACGATACACTCCTTTTTTTTCAGTCTTCCTTTGCTTTGATGTTTGGAAACACGGCACTAGGCAGCGTTAAAAAACAGAATGTTGTTAAAAGAAACCTAGTATAGTATAATTAAAAATCCAGATGGGGTGGAGATACAACTAGTTACAGAAAACTGGACAAAGGTTAAATGGTGTTCTTCTGGGTTCTCTGTCTCCACTGATTGTGCTAATGCTGACTCTCCCGGAAAGACCTGCCTCGTTTTCCTCGTTCCAGTGACCGGGACTCGTCTGTGTTGCTGTGACCTTCGTGGATGCCATGTGCGGATGTCCTCCAGAGAGAGTTGGCAGGACCTTCTGAGTCTCAAATTTTGGTGAGTTGTTATCCTAGACAATCGCTACAGTATCTAAAAGAAAAGAGTAAATGTCTCCAAAATCAAGCTGTAGATGTTCCAGCAGTGTCATTTCATGACATGCTGTTCTTCTCTTTTCAACAGGACTCCTTGGCGTGATGGTGGTGGTGGTGCTGGCGGGGGGGTTGTTACACACTTTTTCTGCAGTTCCTTTAACCCCCCCTGCCATCGTCTTCAGAGAGAGCTTGGGCAGGAGAGGAGCGTGCTCCACCCAAACCGGATGGATTTGATTGGTAGAAGGAAAAACCTAAAAACTAGGAGGGGACGTGCAAAAACCAGGCAAAGCTTTTTAATTCATCTGTAAAAACTTAAAATTAGAAGCTCAAAAATCATTTTAATTAGAAGCGTACTTAAGTCTAACAAGGTTGCATAGTGTTTAGGGAATCTGACTATTTTCCGAAAACAAGCAAATAGAAACCATAGTGTTAGCATTCCAAATGAAGGTGGTAGAGGGAAATCAGCTAGTTAATAAAACATCAACATTTATAAAGTCTTTGTCATTTCCATAACTGATCTCAAATAATAAAAAAAGATTGGACATAACTGAGATCAAATGAGCATTCATATTGCTAAAGCATGCGCTAAAAGTATCTGTCTTTTAGTCTGTAGTTAAAAAGACAGATGTGGTCCTGTTACACGCGTGTGGGTTTTCTCCGGGCCCTTTGGCCTTCTCCCACTTCTTAAAGACGTGTCTCAAAGTTTATTTGTTGCATATCGAAACTTAGCTTTTCTTGATAAATTGGGTTTTAAAATTCTGGAAAAGAATCGGTAAAAATAGCACCGTCCAAACCTCAAACGGCTTTCTACATGAAGCTTTGCAACTCTGACATAGCAAAAATAAAATGAAGAGCCTGCACTAAAGCGTACTAGGTATTCTCAAGCAAAAACAGTCAATTAAAAAGGATTTGCACGTCCCCTTACTGGTTTTTCAAATTCGGCATTACAATTGGTGAAATAAAGAAGGCAAAATTGGAAGACTTGTCATGTTTTTTTTCATTGTTTTTTTTGTTTGCTAAAAACAAGGTTTAATAATCTTCCAACAATAAATGAAAAAATAATGTTTTTTCTTTCTCTTAACAGTATTTTAAAGCTTCTTTAACCATTTCTTAAATTACCAGCAATTGTGTTTAAAAATAAAACTTGAATGAGGTTATTGGTAGTGACAAATGGCAGAAAGAATATATATTAGACTTTGTGTTTAAAAAAAAATAATAGATATAAGTATTTATGTTTTTAACTTAAAATAAATTCTTTATAGGATTGTAAATGGTGAATAAAAGTGGTGTGACCACATACTGATTGGAAGAAACAAGCTTAGAGTTTGATATCTCTGTCTATACATCCACCCAGCTGCTAATAAAAACAACAAAATCACTTAATCCTGTGAATTTGAGATTTGGAAAAACAAAATCAAATTAGGAAGTACCACAGTAATCGTCCGTTTTTGAACATTCTCCAATAATTTGTAAAAAACAATTGCATAAACTCTTCTGTTAACTTTTTAAATGATTTCTTTAGCAGTAATTAGTGCAACAAAAACTGAACTTCAAACTTATGGAGAACATTGCTGCAATACAAGACAGTTAATATGTTGAATGTTCCTGCAAGTTTTAGCATTTGATAAGGTTTTTGAAAATAATGACAAATATTAGATTTTTCACCACTGACAACTGAAATGTAGGTTTGACGAGATAAAGTTATGCAGAAAAACTAGTTTTTCATCAAAATGAGGTCTCAGTCACTATGGTTGGAACTGGACTCCACTTTTTTTTACTTTTTTGGTCAAGAGTGAACAAAAGCTTTCTAGATGAACAGCAGGCTAAGCTACTGATGTAAATGATGTAATCATGGTTTGAAACATTTGAAAAAAATTTCTCCTGATGTGGTCCCAACCTTCCTTTGAACTGAAGTCCAACATGAAGTAGGTTAAAAGTCTTCAACCACAGAGATCCTCCTGCTTCAAACTAAGGGAATTAGGGCAAAGTTAGCCACTTAAATAAAAAAGGAGGGAATGAACTCCTAACTTAATGTTTCACTGGAAATAAAAGTGCCTTTCCTTAAAGACAAGTAAGATTAAGTTTGTCAAGAATGAAGGAGACGTGGAACCGAACGCAGAGGATGTGGAACCGGAGGAGACATGGAACGAACTGGAGGAGACGGGGAATCGAATGCAGAGGACGTGGAACTGGAGGAGACATGGAACTGAATGCAGAGGACATGGAACTGGAGGAGACGTGGAACTGGAGGAGACGTGGAACTGAATGCAGAGGACGTTAAACTGGAGGAGACGTGGAACCGAACGCAGAGGACGTGGAACCGGAGGAGACGTGGAACCGAATGCAGAATACATTCCTCTTGGATGGGAACATTTTAACAAACACAAGGAAAACAGAAAGACAGGAACCTCAAAGATGATAAAACACTTGAAATTAGAAAAGAAAAAAAAGGGGTAACACTTTATATTAAGATTCCTTAACAAGCTTTGTTAACGCATTAACAAGCATTATAATAGAATTTTTAGGGTGTTAGTAATACATTTATTAGTACAATAAGTCTAATAAGGTTTATTAAATTACTTAGTTAACACATTTACAAGCATTACTGTTAGGATGTTTTTAAGATGCTAATGATTTATTGGCATTTTAGATGCCTAACAAATGTGTCAGCGTTAATAAGCTTAGTAAGATTTATTAACAACCTTTGTTAACAGAATAAGAAGTATTATTATTGTTTGGGGTTCTAGTAAGACATTTATTAGCATTATAGATGTCTCACACAAGCCTAAAAATGCCAGAACTCTTCCTCCTTTGTGTCAAACTCCTCAGCCTTCAGTAGAATCTGTTGCTTGCCTTCATAGTTTCTTCTTCTGTCGGGTTCAGTTACCTACACTTTAGGGCCACAGGTGAATTCACAGCTTAAGACTTTTTGCTCGGCTCTCTTCTTCACGAAACACCATTACTCTGAACGAGGCCTCCAGATATTTCAACTCTTCCTCTCGAAGCAGTGACTCATTGAGAACACAAAGATGGCACTCCACTCTCTTCCCACTGATGACCTTAGCCTCAAACTTAGAGGTGCTGGATCTTCGTCTGGGCTTTTTCACTCTCAACTGAAAGTCTCCCTCAGTGCCTGCTGGAAGGTCTTTGTGTGGTGAAGCGTGCAGAAGCTTATCGGCTACGCAAGACAGCGATGCAGTAAACCGGAACAACATGATTGTTTTGTTTTTTTCTTTCCACGGATAATACTTACACTGGTATTAATCAATAATTGTGCTCACTTGCAGTTTTGTTTATCTTCTCACATTTCCTTTACCAGTTTTAAAGCTAACCAGGAAAATTATTAATGTTACAGTTCCTTAAATGGCCACTGGGGGGTGGTTGCAAATGGGAGCAGTTTTGAACCAGCTTTTAGGTTAACTCTAATCTAATTTTGTACCAAAAACAAACATAAAGTATTTTTTTATTGTTTACAGATTATTTTGCTTTTTAAGGAATTTGTCGTGATTTTTATTTTTTTAGTTATTTTTTGTAATCAGTTTTGTTGATTTTAAATGAGGCTCCGGTCACTCCGGCGTTCATACCCCGTTTATCATCAATCTCCAGAACCCAAAAAAGGATGTCAAAGATGATGTGTGGTTTTGATGGGGCACCTAAAATTTTGGTTGATAATAAAAAGAAAAAAAGAAAAAAGAGATTTTTCCAGCCTTCAGCTTCATCCTCGTTTTTAGAAAATGCACAAACACCTCACAGCCAGAAATGCTTTCCGAGCTGCTAATAGCCGTCACTTAGCTGTGAGCATTAAACTAAGGAGAGAACTATTTTTAATTCTGAAGTAATGGAGTTTTTCAAAGAAGTAAATGCATCGTATAATGATGTGATCAGAGAGGAAGAGTTTCCATTGTGATGAGTCATGTGATTACTGCAGACCGCCATGTTATTTTAAACGGCGACGTGTTAAGCCAAAAAAGTGAATGATTGCAACAAGACGAATGAGTAAATGGTAAAAATACATATGAAAGAAACACTTAGACAAAAAAAAAAGTTTTTTATCATTGTCAAAGAAATTATATAGATGCAGACAGGTTAAAATAAAAATGACTAAATACATTAAATCAGGCAGATTGAAACAAAAAGACATACAAAAAGAAAACCATAAATATTTATTTAACCAGGTAAAAAACCCATTGAGATCAAGATTTCTTTTTTTCATAAGTGACCTGACCAAGAGGTCAACAGCAAACGCCACAAAACCATGATAACAATAATATTGAGTTGGAATATTTACAATTTAGAAATTGTAAACTAAAGTGCGGCAAAATAATTTAGTGTTGTAAAATGCAACCGACTATCGTCTTTGCAGTAGATGATTGTGAAACATATGTCAGTCTATAAGGGCCACTAAAACAAAACAAATGATGGAAACACAAGTCAAAAAATGTCTCCCAAAGATTAAAGATTAAAATTGAGACATGCATCTGCCGTACTACAGAAAATCGCCATGGAGACGAGAGGACATTGTTACCTCTGCCTTAAGCAATAAATACTGAATTTTATTTTTGGTGAGCCAACATCATATTTTATTTTCAGTATAAGGACAATGAAAAGAATTCAGAAGAAGATTCTTGATCCATCAGGAGTGGATTTCCAGCGACACGCCATTTACACCGCATTGAGTATAGATGCAGAGGTCCAAATGTATCATGGCACACAGATTCCTATGATAAACTAAAACCTCTTGGCATCACCATCTATGGCTGCATTGATGGGTTTAATCGTACTGTGGACAGAGGCTTACACCACTAGCTTTGTTTTTGAAGAAGTATAGATTTTTTCTTGTAAAATTACAACTTTATTCTCATGTGATGATTTTTTTCTTTTTCTTTTACGGTGGCCGTGGTAATCCATCGTAGAAACAAGACAGCATAACTGACATGAAAATCTGGAAGCTGGAGCTGAGACAATTAAATTCATTCTGAGAATCAATCAGGAATCCAGCAGCAGCGATAAATGAGCTGAAACCAGCCAGAAAATGTGACGGAACGGAGCACAAAACATAACATCCAACCCAATCTTAAACAAAAAAAATATAAACAGAAACCATATCTTGGGCACAATTTAAGGTCATGTATGGTCAAATTTTGACCAAAAGATGTTTAATTTTGTCTTTTCCTTTTGTCTCTCTTGCATGACATGTTCAACATGTCTGTCATGTTGTCTTCTAGGAATCCCTTATGATCATCAAGCCTTTCTTTGACTCTATTTAGTCTTATGTTAGCATTCTAGTGTCATTATGTTGAGGTCGGAAGACTTTGATTGTTTCAGGCCTACAATCAGACATCATTAAGTTGTCTTCATCTAAAGAGTTCCAAGCATTTTGGAATGTGCATCTGTTGTTGTTTTTGTTCTTTAATAAGGGTGTGGTATGTCTTCCCTGTGCATGTTTCCAGTGTGGAGCAGCAGTCACACACCAAACTATCATCAGACTAAACTTGTCCTGTCCAACAGCTGAGCAACAGATCAGAGCTGAGTGCCTCTTGTATTGGACAGATTTTATTGTTACAATTGGGGTTTATGGATCTTCAGACAGACTGAGTGTAAATTTGTATAAACCCCAAAAGTGTTTCTGAGATTTAACAGAGGCAGCCATTTTGAAATGAGTTTGGACTTTGAGAGTTTAAACAGTAGAGAAAAATGTCAAAATGTTCCTGTCTGTCTAAGAAAAGTGTATAAACTGCGTAGTGAAAACTTATAGGGCATTAAAACACCTATAACTACAAATATTGTATATATAGTAAAAAAATAAATAAATAAACTTCTTCACAGATTTTGTCTATCGTGGGTTCCTTTTTAAAACATAACTCTATAGGAACAGAAAACCTTTGAAAGCTAATATAGCTTTTTGTAAAAAAATAAAATAAAAAATAATGCTGGTTACAAATTATATTAAGTAATTTTTGTTTAATTTACAGTTGATGTTACCATTTCAAAGACCCTCCTGGTACTTCATATACCTCTGGTTCATTAGTGCAATTTAACAGGAGGTGTGATCTTGTCAAGTTCAGATGTGATCCAACTGTTTCTGGTCATGAATCTGGAATGTATCACCATCATCATCCTCAGTGCTCACTGGTTGTCTTCAGAACAGATAGGATCAGCCCTGAAACCAGATCCTACAATGTATTGGTGTAATGTGAAGCCTCTTTTCCTATGAGCCTCTCCAGCACAGCTCCTGTGATCTCTCGCAAAACCAGAGTGAGGAATTGATTAGTCGGGAACTTTAGCATTCCCTAAAGCCTTCGTCTTGAGTGGTTTGTTGTATTTCTTTGAAGGTTATCACTTTATTGGACTTCTTTTTCTCCCTCATATCTGGCAAATGGCTCTCTGTGTTGCCTTGATCTTGGCTTTGAGTCTTCTTCTCTGTTGGGATCACGGCTCCTCAAGGCTTGTGCTGTTCATTTTGTAGCCAAGCATGCCAAGGACCACTGCTATGGTGGTTCATTTGTAACGGGACGAGATCTGTCTTTTTGTTTTAATTACACAAAAGATTGGTTGTCCCTGGGTTTTCTTTCCCCCCATACGGGTTGGTAGCCCCTCCTTAATGTGTTGTTCTTAACTGTTTTTTTTTTTTTTTTATGTTTGCCGCTTGCTTTTCCTCTTCCCTTTTTGTTTTATTGTCCAGCGGGAGAGGTGGGTGTCCTGTAACGTTGGCAATATGAATATCATCTTATGTCAATTGTGTCCAATTTACTGTTATTATTTGAGATCTGTTATGAAAAAGACAAAAACATTATAGATGTTGACAGTTTATTTAAGGGTAAGAGTTGGCTGTTCTCCTGCTGCCTGTCACCCCCATGTAAGAGCTAATATGGGATGCTATTTTCCTATTTTCTTTTCGGAAAATTGTCAGGTCCACATTAAATGGAGGTGGTCTCCAAGGGTGCTGCTGTGTCCCAACATATTTTGATCCCTTAAACACAACGCAAAAGTGATCCGGTCACACACACACAAACAAGGTCACCCAAGGGAAGCTATGGAATATACAATAAGTAAGTTGCTGAAGTGACCGTGCTCCAGCAACAAAGTAGCAAACCCCATCAGGTTCTTGGGGCTAGGAACTCCTGCTGCTGGATCCAGGTTTGGCGAAGTATTCTGTCACGAGAACAGGCAGATTTGGTTCCAATTGCAGCAGGTTTTATTAGCTCAGCTAAACATCCATAAAGCTAAATCAAGGTCAGGCAGACAAGGGTCAATAACGAACATGGGGGGATCAGAGAAGAATGGAAAAGTTAGATAGCAGGTAAACAGAGTCAGACACAAAACGGGGTCAGGAAATCAGAAGATCAGGTCAGGATATAACGCTCAGTAATGCAGGCAGAGTGGCAAAAATAATATTTCGCACTGTAGCATGATTACGTACTTTATTATCACGCATTTTATCATACTTTTACAATTTTTGATTATGCATTCACTTGGTTCTTTAAAAACATGAACATTCTGTGAAGATTTGTGCTCCAACCTGTTTCTGCGGTCATAACTGTCATTTGTACCAGGAAAGGTTTGTCTCTTAACTTTGTGCTTCTCAGGATGAACACAGAGCCATTGCAAGCCATCATTTGATTGACACATTAAACCTGCTTGCTGTGAAAGGGGGGACTCAGAACCGACCAGAACAGAAGCTGAGCACTTTTCTGCTGACGCCCCTGGCTCTCCCTTTTGCAAAAGGTTTGCAAATTCGTGCAGACTTTAGTCATTTTTTCTTTCCTTTTTCCCATTTGCACATCTAGTTTTTGTTATCCTTAACCATCGGAACCTGGGATGGCCTCATGCGGCTGCAACAGCACTTAGTGGGATTCAGTGCAGTACTTAAGTGAACTGTGAGAGTCAGGTGTGTGGCATCCAGGAACTGTGGGCTGGGGTTGCTGGGAGATGTAGTGTGTTTAGAAATCTGTTGACGGTTTCCGCCGATGACCAGAGGGGGAGAAAGAACTCTTACCTCTGACGTCTAGCTTCCATCCTCATGTGCACACCAAATAACTTCCATTTATTTAGAGCAGTGATGAGCTGGCAGTCCTTGATTCATGGTGTAATTGTTAGTCCTCTGACTCACTTTTCCTTCTTGACTCCAGTAGGCACAACGTCCTCATGTTTCCTCCCTAAAACCTTATCCTCACATCCTGTTTATACCACCCGACCTTCACTCACATCCTTGAGACTCCCGTGCTGCTCCGCTGCGTTATACAATGAACAGCAGTCGTTGCTTAGTTATATGAATAGTGCTCAAAAATAATGAGTGTCTGAGTAACTCAGGGACAAGCAGTGCATTCAAACAAGCTATAAGTATGTTCTTATTCATGCAACCTAAAAGGTCAACTCAAGGTCAATACCAGAATCATTGATGATAAAATGCGTCGATTGAGGACTTTAAATCATTTCTGATGATGACGTCACAGACTAGTCATGATTTGATCAAATTTTTTCAAAATCCCATTAAAAAATAAGAATTAGCGATTTTATTTTTTTAACGATCAGCTGTTGGCTGCAGACTACTATGTGAGTGGAAATTCAAAATAAAACTGAATAATCAGCTTCTGATTTATGGCAGCGGCTTAATGAAAAGGCTGCAAGCCTTTCATCTCTTACACAAAATGCCTTGGCAGAACTTTTAATATTTTGGGTGAAATCCTTTGTACTATATGCTGTTGTAGACATCCGCCATATTTGTCCTGCATGATTGTATTTTTTTAGGATTGGACTTAAAACGTCATGTAACATCTTTGGGGAAATAACATGAAACAGTCCCGGATTGGGTTGGAATGAATAAAAGTTGAAGAAATAGTGTAAAAAAAAAGTGCACTTTCATACATATATTTCAGTTTCTTTTAAACCTGGTGAAGCCACCTTACGTTCATTCTGCCGCACCTCCCTCCTACTCCCTCTTTCTTCTGCCAGCAGCAGACTGATTAAACGAGCATTGGGCTATGTGGGTCATATCTCTGCTGGAGTGCTCTGATCGGTTAGTGCTGCCTGGCTGTGTTATCTTCCTGCTCTCTCTGTTTCCCTCCTTCAAGGGAAGGCTTTCAGTTATGTCTTACAGGGTAACATGTCTCACAGATTCGCCTCAAAGACCAAAGGAAGGTATGAGACAGCAGTGATGCGCAGGAATATAAATTAATGGGAATAAGCCTGTTTATTGTGTTTGTTAATGATTAATTCAGACTTTTGGCGACGCTTGTGGAATCTTAATGGGACAACTGTGAGGCAAGAAAAAGGATAAATCAAAATAGGAAGTGAACTGTCTGGAAAAACATGTATTGCAATCTAAAAGAATGTTGCTATCATCAAGAAAAAAAAAAGTCTTCTTCGATTTCTCTGGGGCTTTTTATGTCGAAATATTGATTTAAAAAACATTTCCAGAAATAAAAAATAAAACCAACACCAACCTCAGAGAAAAAAATAATGCTACCATTAACAGTTTCTTAGTTTATTCACAATGAAAACAGATTTAGTACAGCATCACAGGGTGTATTCAGAGACCGAGTCCGCTTAAATTGGTGCAGATCGAGTCCTGAACCTTACGTTAAGTCTGTATTCAGACTACCGTCAAGCTGGGCCTTCCTATTTCAACTCAAAGCCTGTAAAGAGAACCACATGACTAAACATTTCTTCAGTCATTGGCCAGGAATTACGAGGGCGGGGCAAAGTAACGAGAGACCGACTTATGGAAATCCTACACTTTGTGATTCTCGTCAGGGTATTATTCAAATTTTAGATTTCACTGACCAACGAATCAACATGGGTACAATACTTTTGATTTGCTCCTTGGTAGGCGGTTACTGAGGTATGCTGAGAAGTGTTTATCACATATAGATTGATGGGAAAAGAGTGTGAGAAGCAATGTGTGTCACCTTAAATGTTGTTTTAGTCATCTGACCACATTTCAGTGAGTTGCAGTGTCTCATTGTTGCCCCATGTTTATCCACAGGTTACCCTATGGTCGCTACATTCCTACTCTGTTTACATCCTTGTAATGCTACAGTGGCTGTTTTGGTCCAATTGTTCCGCTCCAAGCATGGTGCCTATTTAGTGTCTGTAGAATCAAGGGTTAGGGTCCCTCTTTTCTACAGTCTGGCTGCAATAAAGGAGCGGTCACTTTTCACTTGAAAAGCACCAATGATGTCACTCCTTGCACTGTGTGCCTGGTTTGGCCTGGGACTCACCTACTTCACCCTTACTTATCCTTACGTGTTGTATAAGTGTTCACTACGACCTGTTGCTCACAGCATGCCCACAGCACAAAATGTGCATGAACATTTTAAGCTCCACGGGCTCACCGGGATCTGTGATTTTTAGAAATTTATGAGGCCACCTGGACTTCTTACAGGTTTGCCCATTTTTTTACCCACAGATGGCCTGCATCCACCCGTCAGGGCAGTTGGGACAAAGATCCACAAAGTGATCACACACTAGTTATTGATAATGGTTTGTCAATCAGCTGCTCAAATTGGGATGAACTTTCAAATTCAACTTTACCAAAAAAACATGTTTTTTCCCGGTGAGTTATTTTTTTATTTATGTTATTTACTGGTAAGAAAAAGCTGTTATTTTTTTCTTCTAAGAAGGCTTTTTTTTTTTTTTTTACACAAAGATAGCCCTCCTGTCTCTTTGAACAGGTGGGGATCTTTGAAAATGTTCACACCTTGATTTGGTTTGCTTTCACACTGAGTGGACCAAGTGACTGGAAATATCATGCAGTTCCAACAGCTGCTAGTTTTGGGACAGGATAAGATAACTGACAGAGAAGGAAAAGCAGAGAAGTAAATTTATCTCGTCCCCTTAATCGACTATCCAAAGGGACGCAGCCCAAGATATCAGAAAGCGGTCAGGTGAGTGAACATGGGGGGATTTTGGTCTGCTCAGCTGCAAAAGCCATGTAAACCAAATGAAAGTAAATTTTAATTTTAGTATATTTTAACCATTTTTTCCTAATTTTTGCGTAGTTTGTGGGTCTATAGTAATAGGAAAGTGACTTTTTTTCTTAGACTAAATAAATGAGATTTTTTTATTTTTGCAATGTAAGAAACAACATTTTAAAACAATTCTGAGTTTTAAACTGAACCGTGTGTTATACCATTGAACCCAATCGTGGGGAAAGTGCATTGTTGCATTCCTATAGCATATCAGTATGTTCACGTCAAAAGTGGTTTATTATTTTCTGTTTTATTACATCAGGCTTGCTTATTAGCAAATGAAAAAGTGGAATTTTCTGAATTTTCTTTGTTTATGGAGTGATTTTCTGCCATTTTTCCAAGCGCAACACTCACTGTTTTGAGCGTAAAAAACGCATTTGGCACTTCAAACAGACAAATAGTGTTAAAACTTAAGAATATGAGCAATTTGAAACAATTTTCACTTAAAATAAATTCTCTCTCCTCTGCAGTCAAAACAGAGCAGGTCACTATGTTACAAATGTGCCACAAAAGTCAGAAATTCTAACCAATCAGCATGAACCTTTATGCTCAAGTCTGTCATTGGCTGACTTTTGTAGCACGGTGTCCTGCTCTGTTTTGAGCACAGAGGAGAGAGAATTTGTCTTGAGTGAAATTTGTTTTGACTGCACATATTTTTGAGTTTCAAGAATAAAAAATGTTTTATAATGATTTTATAATAATTTTTTGAACAGACACAATTTTTAATGTTTTTAAAGTTTTGGAATAATGGCACAAAAATCACTCTATAAAATCAAGGTCTGAACCAAATCGTATGGAAAGTAAATTGTTTCATCCCTAGTAACAAACCAATATAACCCAATCCTTTAAGGAAGATCAGTTGATTTATCACTTTAGGTTAAAATAACTTAAAATGTTTAAACATTTATTTTAAGGTTTTCTTGCAAAACATTAGTCTTAAGATTTTCAGAACACCCAATGGAATCAGTATGTTAATTT
Organism: Oryzias sinensis; assembly: GCA_037389245.1. Taxonomy (NCBI): domain Eukaryota; kingdom Metazoa; phylum Chordata; class Actinopteri; order Beloniformes; family Adrianichthyidae; genus Oryzias; species Oryzias sinensis. The sequence continues at coordinate 27,023,627 of CM074490.1, read as the reverse complement.
CGAAGCAAATGTTTACTAAATTGACTGACTTTTCTTCTGGGAAGCCCCAGAGTGCTTTGCACTGCCCATAGCAGGCGTTGCAAAAATCCAGTGTTAGCAAATGCATGTGAATAAATAGCATGATAACAAGCAGCCCAATTCTGAAACGGTGTTACATTGTGTCTGTTAATTAAGGCTACGATGACATTTAAAATAGAGACTGAATCCTATTAAATGTTGAAGAATCAGCTCATCCATATACAGTATGACATTTTAATATTTCCATCCCATTTCCTTCTTCTGCACTGCTAAGCAGCATCAAACACAAAAGCTATTCCAGAATCTAATTTAGGCCATCATGGAAAGAAACCCATGTGAGAATTCTACGTTTCCAAGAACATTTTTGAAATGAATTACTTCCGCTTGTGCATGTCCAAATAGCATCATCTATTAGAACAGCCACGCTCCTGATCGGCATCTCACCTCCACTCTCTGTGAAAACAGTTAGCGGCAAAAATAAACACTTTGCCGGATCAACCCGCGGCACCCTAAATGATTCACCAGAAATGAAGAAGACATTGAGGACAGTAAATTATGGAGTGGAAAGACATTTGTTTATTCTCTTTGAGGTCACTACACCCCTATGCATGTTTAATTGGCTTTGGGATGGCATGGATTTCTGGTGCCTCTGCTTTGTGAGTCAGGCATTTTCTGGAGCATGGCCTTTTCCACGAAGCTCCAGCTACTCGGTTACTATTTTCGGACGGCTTTGGTAGCCCAGAAAACACTGACATTTAGACGATCTGCGGGACAGCTGAAAAAAAGAGAGGCGGCTATACAAGCGTAAATGACAGTTTTAGCGGGAGCGCTGAGTGTGCTCGAAAACTTTCTAAATTAAATAATTAACACTTTTGTATGTATGTTTATCTTTAACCCACCAAAAAGAAGGACAACATCATACTTCCTCAACACTAAAGTGTAAAAATTGGAAAACGTTCTGTCCTTTGGGTCCGTTGTCAGTTTTGCCGACTTTGATTTTAGAAACAAAAAATTAAAAATCTCTAACATCGCATGAAGCATGGCTTAAGTAAAAATACTTAAACTATAACTTTACAAATTAACAATTATCTAGTATACATTTGCTGAGAAAGAAAAATGCGCAAAACAGCTGAATTTCAATGCGCTAAAAATTGCTAAAATGTAGCTGCTTTTTTTACCACTTATAATATTTCAGCTCTTAGTGTGAGATTGTAAAAGCGTACCTTAAAAAAAAATTCACTTATAATTGAGGATGCCAGTTAGATTTGGCAACACCATCCAAAAGTTCTGTTTTTGTCAGGTTTGCTAAATTAGCTTACATGGATGAGCTAATCTGGAAGGAATCATTGCAATGCATTTTAGCATTAGGTAATTATCAAAAAAGAGGTTAAATATGATGAAGCATCTTAAATAAGTCAAGTTTTTCGTCTTTGTTTTCCTTGTCTTAGCTGACATCTGACTCAAAACTGTCTGACTGGCTAGCTCCATTATTTCTCGGCATTTTTGTTGCACTGGTAATGTTAGGTTGGTAGTGTGAGAGGCTGTAAGCTAGCGGGAGAGAGTGTAAACAGAGAGTTCTCAGCAACAGAAGTGGAAGAGGGGGGTAAGATTGCTCTGCGCTAACGGTCCCGCCCACAATTATTCTAATTCTGATGAACTCCTGCCCCTCTGAGGAAACTGTGTCCTGGGACACCAAACAGGTTTTTTGATTGTGGCTAAAATCTGCCTATTTTAAAGTTCACTGGAAAAGCTTTTGAAAATAGATCAAAAGAGGATTCACGGTTCATTTATCTTTAAAGGGACTTATATCATGCAAAATCAACTTTTTGTGCTTTTAAGTGTATTATAATGTTAATTCCTCATTAAAACAGTATTAACAGTATTAACAGTAGTAACAAGTATTACTCCTCTCTGAGCACCAGCCCCTCCCAACCCACAAGTGCATAAGAACAGCCCCTTCCAGGAAGATTCTGCACTGCCAGCACCGTCCCCAGGCTAACTCACAGACCAACTTTCTCCGCTGAGCTAGCGATGATCGGCAAAAACACAATGCACAATATGCACGTTCAACTTTGCAAAAGTTTGGATGTTGTTTGTTTTGGGGCCGAGTCTAGGTTGTACCAAAAACCGGTGCAGAAAACTGGTGCCTCAGAGATGGAGCTGTCTTACTTCTAGGCATGAAAAATGGCTACGGTAAAAAATCATGTGTCATTAAAAATATCATTTTTTAGTGTGCCAAAGGTCATATATAGTTTACTCTAAAAGGCTTAAGAAAAGCATGATATAGGCTCTATATCATCAGGGCGGCAGTTTAGCTCAGGCGGAAAAGCAGGGCGTCCAACAACCGAAGGGTTGGCAGATTGATCCCCGCTCTCCACAGCCAGCTGTCGCCCCCCGAGCACGGCTAGTCTGCGGCTCACCGCTCCCTCCAGGGGATGGGTGAAAATGCGGAGATAAAATTCCCCATTGTGGGATAAATAAAGTATCAATATTATTAAGATGACATCTCCACTATTGCTATTTTTGTTTTTTGCACCTAAAATTCTGTTTTGACACTTTTTAGCACAATTCAATTAGCAAAGAAATGGAGTTACATCATGAATTGCTTTGCAAATGACTAGAAATAGTTTTAGCACAGGTGTGTCATCACACAAACATTTGAAAGTACGATCTTTCTTGTTGGCAGCAGTGGGAAAATTACAATTACTGGTGTTTTCAATAAAACAGAAAATAGAAAGCTAAAAATAGGAGAAAAATGTGTGATATAGACAAGGTGTGAATGACATGCAACGCAGAAACGTGACAAACCACAGAGAAGAAGAAGACCCTCTGTGTGTGTGTAGTTTTTTTTTTTTTTTGACTCGCACACCAGGACTGCTGTCACCCAGGCGCCGTGTCTCCGTTCTTCTGATTAGTAATGAGGCACAGCTGCCTCACAGTAGACCCAGCAGGCAGGGTCTTGATTGCGGCTGCTTACTTAAGCAGACAAAATGTGGCAAGAAGTACTGGACTGCAATAGTGGTGCAAAAAATGGGGACTTTTTAAACGAGGAGATTCCAATCATGGTTGTTATGATTCAGACCAGTGCTCAACACTCTGCTAAATATGGTGTGCAAGAATTCCTGGCCTGCTAAATATATTTTCTTTGGCAGTGAGTGTGGCAGTCCTGTTATGTGTGAAGGCTGCGTTCTCTCTGGATATTGGAGTAAGAAGGAGGAATAAAAAAGAAAAACGTCATAGACATGTTACATTGGCTTATGCCTCATGCAAATCCCGCTTTTCTGGTGGTAATTTACAACCTAGAGGAGTAAGTGATGTCTTACCAGAGCCAGCTCTTCCCATTGTGGGGCTCTGGAGGTGAGATAATGTTGTTAGATTTAAACATACAGCACATCCACACTGTTATAAGGCTGTAAAACCTGACATTTACCTTTATCTTCTTTCTATGAAATCTCTGAGGACAGGTGGTTTCCTTTTTTATTTTTTTTATGACTAAGATTTACAAGTACATAGTGGCTCAGGAAATTTGTAAATGCACAGTTCAAAACTCTCATATTTAGGCTTTGCTACGCAGGATTTTTAAGTCTCTTTTCAAGCTCTACATTCAAAACGCACAGCTACTGAGCGAGCTGAAAGTTAAACCAGTTGAACGTTGACCAATCGGGGACTGGGATTAGGTAGGGAAGAATGGGTAGCGTTCTTTTCAAAACACAGAAGTGCCAGCCGGTTAAAAGTCGATCATGAAGGAAGACATTAATAATTGTGGTTTGAGCCCAGACGGAGTGATACGACACAAAGTCTGCCTTTTATCGATATAGAGCTCTGAAAGAAAAAGCCTGGAGCAAGATTCACGGCATTGACATTTTGCTCCAAAACTCTTACAACTGTTGCTAGCTTTGGGTAGCAACGGTCCAGTGTAAACACCGTATGCTAAAAGTGCCTTCATTCATGCCCAGTGTGTCTTCTCATCCACAGGTGTCTTGAATTGTGTTAATGGACCTCAGAGTATTTAGGTCTCTAATTTTTAGGTTCTTCTTTGTCATGTCTTCTGCTTCGTCACCTTTTTGTTTCTCTGAGGGGTTTGTCATCTTTCAGTTTTTTCATGAAGTGTTAATGTTTCTGCCACCAGTCAGTCTCCTGCATTTTGGGATCTACACCACCAGTTCCAGCAACTTTTATGAGGTGCTTTATGAAAACTCTGTTTGAATTGGCTTTCCAGTGGTGTGTTGCTAGCATGGTTCACCTGCTGTTTTGCAGATTTTTTTCTTGCAATTTTGCGTCTTATTTTTTTGCTTCTTAAAACAGCAAATTATATTGTGTGTCCTGATTGGCCGTAACTTAGCTTAAACTGTAGCAGATCTTTGCTTGCATTCAACATTTCTTGACAAAGGTTTGATATTTAAGAGTTCAAACAAGAGAGAATGACAAAAAACATAAATGAATCTATAAAAACTATTTATAAATAGAAAAATCGTGGATTTCTCCTGATGTGAGGTTATTTTAAGAATAAAACTCTCACAAGAAGTGAGGGGACACTGTATAGAATTAAAAAAAACAACCTGAAATGAACTAGTAGTCCATGTATAACTTTTTTTTCTGGTCTGATATTTAAAATATGAATGGTTAAACTTTATTTATGTAGCACTTTTACTGCTAAAGACCCCTCAAAGTGCTTTACATAATAATAAAATAAACACAATTTGGGAAAATGTTTTAATTAAAATAAAAAATAGTCATACACATCACACAAAAATAATCTGTCAATAAAATCAAATAAAAACGTGTGGACATCCAAGAACTACTTAACCCTTGTGCCATCTTAGATGACCCCACCCTTACATTGACGTGTTCTCCCTACTATAACAAAGTCACCAGTGAAGATCACAAATCATTGAAGAAAAAAGGTTCAGAGCACTGTCTAGTGGGTCTAGATGACCCAACTCCCAATGTTAAAGTGCCTAGGATAGCACAATGGGCGGCCATGGTGCAGCGATAGGGCGGTCGACCCATGATCATAAGGTTGCAGGTTCAATTCCTGCCTTGCACGCCCATGAGTCAAAGTGTCCTTGGGCAAGACACTGAACCCCACCTTGCCTCTGGTGGTAGGTGGGTGCCACCAGTGTGTGAATGTGTGTGTGACTGGGTGAATGGGATGGTGACTGTAAAAGTGCTTTGTCCTTGTAGGTAGAAAAGTGTTATACAAGTATACGCCATTTACAAGGGTTACAGGCTATACTAAAAAGTCTTGAGGTTTTTTTATATAATCTACTGGATCTGAACCGGAAAGTTTATGCATCCTTTTGTTTTTACTTTTAGCCCTACCAAGCCAATAAAATAAGCTTTTTTTTTATTCATTCAACTAACTGATGGACTCACTTGTTGTTCACTTTTGAGCAATTTGTCATTGCAAGTAAGCAACTGCTACTAGAGGCAAACGAGCAGCAATGACCAGATGAGATGCAGTTCAGTTTTAGGATGATTGTGGTTGTTTTTATTTGGCCTTGGTCCCTCTGTCTCACAGGTGTGAGCCTGACTTTCTGGGGATGGCAGTTTACCTCCGTGTTTACCTCCATTTGGAGTCTCAGCCGGTTGTTGTTGTTTGGATATGAATCATGAATCCTGTTTCATTCCCTGGAGAAGATGCCGCTTGCCAGTTGCTATAGATACAGAACTTCTCAGCTCAGCATCTTCTGAGAGAATTTTGATTGTGGAGGCTCTTTTTTTTTTCTTCCCTTCTCCCTTTGTTTGTCTTTCACACTTTTTCGCTAATGCTTTCAAAATTGGCCCTTTCTCCTCTCGCGGATAAACACATTCATTAAGTCTGGGCTGGGGAAGGTCCAAATAAGTTTTCCTTTTGGTTCACTAAGAATGTAAACACAGATTGAATCGGCACATTTTAGAAAGCACTTGGTAAAATCAATATCATAAGTGGGATAAGTAGCGTGCCATGAAAGAGTAGATTTTTATTTTGACCGTTTTCAACAGATTTCCTAATGGCTGTAATTGGAACTCGTCAATCAGCGATTTCCTTTCCCAAACTCTTAAAACAAGTCTTTGGCTCAGTATTTATGGTCCAGCCCTTGTGAGATACACAGATTGATAACATAAGGCAAACATTTATGGGCACTATCCTCTTCCTGCATGTATACTGCCATGTATGATCTGCAGAGCTACATCATAGAGATCCATTTGGAGTGCGAGCTGAGTTGGTGGGGTAGACTATTGGCAATAACAGATAGGTATTTGTGGGTGGAAGTTCTTCTGTGAACGATGATGTTTACATAAGAAATTGCAGAAGCATTATCAAACATTCATTCTGATTAAATTTCTGTGAGCGTGATTATCTACTTTGATGAATATGCCTGATTGAAAGACCGTTAATTAATTTCCACAGAAGCTATGGGAAACAACTTGCAACACATTTTACCAAAGCGTCAACACCCACTTCAGAGATAGAGGTCTTTCAGTGCTTTAAAAAGTGTCTGATTAGCCAAACCTGGCAAGAGATGCTTTTTTTTTTAAATAAAAATAAAAAATGTGGTTTATAGTGATTGGCTGTTGGAAGGATGTGCTCCAAGCGGCCCCAGCCCCCTCATCTGAACAGGACAACACACTGTAAGTTAACAGGACAACACATTCGTCAGAAACAGCTCATCTAAATTTAAAATGTAATTTAAAAACTATTGAAATGTATAAGCCTCGATGCACCCTGCAATATTACCAATTTGCCCACGCGCCCACAGCATGAATGTCACGTAAGAAGATACACTTGTGTGTTGGGGAGGGGGGGGGGTTGTTTTCTGTAAATACCTCCACCCGTACTCCTGCTATGCTTAATGAACTGGGGCCTTCTTCAAAGATTCTTTGGCAAATGGTGACACTTTTGGTAGAAATTAAATCCTCGCAGACAGGAAAAGAAGTAGTCCCTGCTTACTTACTCGCTGGTGCCTCCAAGGACTTGTTCATAATGTATTTGCAGGCTCTTTTTAAATCACTGATGCGTGCACTACACACTCATTTGATGGAGATGCTGTGTGTGTGTGAGTGTATCTGGTAGGGGGGGGGGGGGGCATATGTGTGATGTGTGGAGGAATGAAGGTCCTTGTACTATTCAAACAAAGGTTTCCCCAGCAACCACATGCACCATTAGTCCCCTTATCAAAACTCAGGGACCAGGCACCTCAATTACCCTGCAATCTCATGTACACCCTCACACACACGAGCGCACACACACACACACACATGCACACACTTGGGGACTCTTAACCCTCATTTGTGGAAGGGTATCTCCGCCTTTGATTGACCGGCTCTGTGCTCAGTATGACTGTTTGTGCAAGGACAGTACAGCAAAGTTCATGTCTAGACCAATTTTAAATAGACTCATGCAAGGACATTGATGGCTGCTTTATTAGAAAAGCTCATTCTTCTAAATAATGAGGACAGAAAATAGCTTTATTTTTTTCTTGCATGCTCAATGAAGACTGTTTCATAAGAGGCACCTATCTTTAAGCCAGTTTACATCATTTATTGTTTTATAAAGGGGTGTGACAATTAATCATCTTAATCAATTAATTTATTTTCCTACAATCCAACCAGATCGATCTGTCTGAAGAAAGTTAATTGAATCAACCTATACCATTAGAAAACCTTTTAAAAATGAAAAATAAATTGATCATATTGATCTTGGAGATCACCATTTGGATTGAGGCATGGTAGATTCATTTTACAACAATGTAAAATCACAAATTATGATGTGACTCATTGTTTCTATGGGGTTCTTTCAACTCTAGCTAAACTCAAGTCTCTTTAACACTGTTGTTGGTCAAAATTAAGGTATAGTGTAAATTGACAAAGGAAGTGGTCGGAATGTGTGATCCATCAAAAATTTTCTTGAAAACAACTCTGTCCATTTCCACATTTGTACTAAAACCTTGCACTCACCTAGTGCTTGTGGTAATACTGAGGTCAAACATGCAACCATTGTTAACCCTTGTGCTATCTTAGATGACCCCACCCTTACATTGACATGTTCTCCGTACAATGACAAAGCCGGATAAAGGTGGAAAAACTTCATGTAATCCATGGACACCAGTGAAGATCACAAATCATTGAAGAAAAAAGGTTCAGAGCACTGTCTAGTGGGTCTAGATGATCCAATTCCCAACGTTAAAGTGCCTAGGATAGCACAAGGGTTATCTAGTTTTCAGTGTGAAACTAGGTTTGGGGTCAGCAGTCAAATCGTTATGGTTTGACAAACTTAGTTATTGTTTTTCATGTCTGTCAAGGTGTTTCATGACCCTTGTCTAAGGGGTTTCTCTGCATAACTAGATGACCCAACTCCCAATGTTAAAGTGCCTAGGATAGCACAAAGGTTAAGGTGTACTCACACAAGAGTTGACCTGTACAGGTGTTGTAGGTTTTTGGGTTGCACGGGTCGTGGAGGGTTGTAGAAAGAAGTAACCACTTCAAGGCCGTCTTAAGAGGAGCAAATGTGTATCTTGCAATTTCCATGTGTGGTAATTGTGAATTGTGAATGTAAGTTGTGCACCCTTCAGACATACGAAGTGCCTTTACGTCACACTCTAGTCCAGGGATGGACAAGCTTTTAGACTTGCGGGCCACAAAAGGTTCAGACCAGACCAGGAGCAGATCCGTGGATTGTTTTGGTAATCCACCTCATGAGAGAAAGAAATAACATGGAATCTGGATGAAAAAAAAACAATTGTTTGTGAAAATTAACATGTGTTTAAAACAGAAAATTTGGGACTTTTTATTTCAAAATTGTGGCTTTTGTTCTGATTTCAGTGCCAAATGCACAAATAGGTTGAAGGTCCCTCAAGGGAAAACACAAACTAAAGAAATGCTGCATTCATGTGCCATTGGAATGATCGGAAAAATGAATGACTTGAAAAACATCAAATCAGACACCACATGAAATCAGAATAACTTTCAGGCACCTGAACAAAGGTCAGAGTATTTGTAGTGCACCGTCTATCGGCAGAGACCAGAATTACAGGGGGAGAAAAACCCACAATGAGTATAAATATAATTGATTCCACCTTGGTGGGCCAAAATAAAAGGTTTAACGGGCCGTAGTTTGCCCACTCCTGCTCTAGTCTTGGGAAAAGCCTTCGTTACAACTGCCCTTACGGATAGATGTGAGCTGTCTGAGGTCGTAAAATGGGCAAACTTGTATTGGGCATTCAAGGCTTAATCACGTGAACAGCACTTACAGGTCCCTTGAGCAGTCCGTAGGCAAAAAAAGAAAAAGGACTACAGCAGATCTGCGTCTCACCTAATTAACCCTTACTTTCCCCCTCGAGTTGTGTCAGTATCCGCTAAGACCTGTTGCTCCCAGCATACTCAAAGAAAGCAAAGTGCATGAACCTTTGCCGCTCTACGGACTCACCTGCATGCTCTGAGCTTTCAATTTCTACCCATGTCACTGCGTTGCTTATTTGTTTGAATTGGATGCTGGTGTTGCCACTTCCTACAGTGCTTTTGAGCATGTCTTCTTTACATCTGTGGATTTAATAGAAAAGCTGCAATAAGCTTCTCGCGAGGCACCAACCATCAGGCGCTCAAGGCCATGCATGTCTTGCAGAGTAAGAGCCTGACGGAGGCTTTTCCTTTGCAGACAAAAGGACTGGTAGGTTTTTACTGAAATCATAAATTCCTTAGCACAACAAAACAGAAGTGTGGGTCAAGAATCTGGGCCTTCATTTCAGATCTACCACTGATTTTTCTCGATAAAGGAACAAAGACAGGCCTTGGGGAATTCAAGGGTCGTGTCAAATTCAGGTCCGAAGTCCTGTGTGTGGCTTCAAGAAAACATTGCATGAATACCAATCTCCATTAATCGAATCAATTAATGTAAAAAACACAGATTTTTTACTACAGACTGTTATTTATACAGAAAGGGCCCCCTTTAGAACATTACAGATAAAGATGAATATTACTAGAAACATTTTCTACTGTGGTAGCACTTGAATAATACAACACACTTTATTTTTAACACACTTCTGTGTTCTCTTTCTCTGTTTAATTAATTTGCTGTGACAAGACAAGGAGTTGTCACATCTTATCATTCTGTTCAAATGGTGTTAAATGCAAAACAGCACAGAATACAACACAGGGCATTGGTGTATCAAGGTAACCATTATTGCGAAGTTTAAAGGCCGTCACTGAAGGGAATCTTTCTGTTCTTTTTAATCACTGACACACTTTTTAAAATACATTCATGTCATTTATAATACCGACATGCAAACACAACCTTTGCTAGCCTGACAAGCATAAAGTATGATCGCAGAATCTACAGTCTAAATGTTGGCTCACAGATCTGCTGTGCAAAGTGTTGAATATTTATTACAAAAGTTTATTTATCTTTTGCCACATGTTCATTGACTTTGTGCTCCTGCTGTTATTTTCTTGCATGTTAATTTTTTTTTATTTTGATGTGAATGTTATTTGTTTGTGTGAGTCTTTTGATGAATAGAATAGTTCTTGTTTGTGCGGATCGCGTGCATCTATTTTGCATGATCGGGTGGACAGGTTGCCAGTCAAATGTACAACTAAAGAGCACCTAATGTTTGTGTGTGTGTGTGTGTGTGTGTGTTTTGGTTTGTATCGTGGGAGGAAGTCGGTGTCCCAGGAGGGAAAGACTCTACGGAAATAAAACATGCAAAACCATTCATTCCATTCAACCAATCATGATTTTCTATGCAGATGATGTGGTTTCCTTCCATTGCAGTTCACAGGTTTTTCAACTTACAGCTGTGCCTACACAAAAAGAAAAATGGTGACACTATTTGTCATTATACAAGGGTGAAACCCACTGAATTTGTGATACACAGAAGGCCATGGGAGAACTTTTGCTATGTCATGTTCGGTATGAACACAGCATTACAAGTCACCAAAATATCAACGCTCTACATTTACTTGGGAAGAGCAGACAAAAACTCTGTGGTTGCATTTTGCTGCACATTGTTTGCTACGCAAAACATCCATTGGAAACAACAAACTTTCTCCTGTCCAAAGAGGTAAAGCTGTTTTCTCCTAAAAAGTACACTTTTTAATGGGTGAATGATAAGACCAACACAAAATTTGAAAATATAAAATCACAATGGGGGTTTTAAATGGTAAGAAAGGGGAGAGAATTCTCTTATTGAACAGCTGTGAGACAACATTTGCATTGCGATGCCCCCAAGCTAACAAACACAATGAATACAGTAAAGCTGATCAAAAGCTGACACTTTGCATAACCGTCTGGTGTCTGGCCAATTATTGAGGCAAATGAACTTTATCACTCTAAAGCATCCCCTCCCTCAAGCCCTGATAATGCAAACTAAGGTGATGGTGGTAAAAGCTGACATAATTTATCAAATAGAAGGAATCTGACCCAGGCTTTTCATAGTGGAGAAAATTCATAATCAAACTGACAATTATTATTCAGATTTTAGGTTGGTAATTCTAAGGTAAGTGATCCAACTCACTTTAGACTGTTATTATCCAAGAATATGTTCATTATGATCCAATCACAAAAATGTAAGGGTTCATACACCTAATGGTTTATGAGTCATTTATGTGTGTAGCGATTAGCACTAAATGTACTGCCTCTAGTCTAAAATATGAATTCCAGGATGCGACGTCAGAATTCTTTGTTTAAGCTTCTTTGGCTGAATAATTAATTTGAAATTTTTTCCCTGAAAAGGAAATTGATCCAAAAAGGTTTTTAGGCAAACATTTCAGGCCAAACGTCAACTCTTTTGCTTTTATTTTGTTTTGCTTAAAAAAGTGGCAGTGGATATATTAACAAAACAATTTTAGATACATTTAATTTTTCTTTGATTAAACCAAAAGCTTGTGCTTTTTATGGGAAAGTCATATCCTTAATTTAAAAAAATATATAATTTTCCCAAATATAGCACCTTGCCCCACATCGTTCCAGAGCACAAATGGATAGACTTCTTATATAAACACTTAACAGGAAAAGAAGTTCACACAGATTATCACTGAATCATTAACAACAGCCCATGTTTCCGGTAAAAGTGCCAACCGAACTGATGAAAATATTTCTGTAAATTAACGGAGAGCTGTTAAGGATATTTTTCCTTCATGTTAGGCTACTCCTCTATTTTTATGGTGAGTGAAATTGAACATGTTGGTGTTTTTAACATGTTCCTTGAGGCATTTTTCAGATGGTGAAGGACTCGTACATATAAAATTAAACTTAAAATTGAATTTCTGGGTATTTCTTTATTCAAATCGTTCTGAATCAGGTGCAAATTCAAGACTGCCATTTGAAAAACCAACATATTTGTGACATATGCTGAGGTGGAACACAAACCTTTGCTCCACTCCACCACGGCCAATGGTCCCACCCACAACTCAGAGGTGAATTTCTAATGAACCACTGCCGCTCTGCAAAAATGATGTCCAATAGAAAAGGAAAATTTTAATTATGACAAAATCACAGTTAAAAGAATGCTTTTACAATAGATCAAAAGATGATTGGGGGGGTACGTAACATTTCTTATGCTACACCATAGACATTCGCCATGTGGGGAATAAATGCCTAGCATAAGGTGTTCACACCGGTCTGTCACTACCCGATACTAGCGCATGTTCTTACAGTTGGAAGAAAATTAGTGTGGAATGTCTAAGCAGTGAAAATCTTGCTCCAGTTTTTTTCTTTCAAAGCTCCATTCCGTCATATGAAAGACTTCATCTCATATAATTCTATCCAGGCAAAAATCACAATTAATATTTTTTCCTGCATAATTCTCAACCAGTTGGCACTGCCGGGAATTGAAAAAAGATGCTACCCAAACGTCACCACGAATCCGAGTCCCTGATTGGTCAAAGTTTGATTTAAATTTTGATGCGCGTTCAATTGACCTGCGTTTTGAATGATCAGCATGAAAACGGTCTTAAAAATGCACGTAGCTATGCATGAAGCCCAAATGCCCAAATAAAAAGGGTTTCCATAGTCATTTCGTTGGAAGTTGTTGCGCGTTTCCAAATCCCGTTGTGAAGACTTTCCACTTTTCAAGTGTTCGTACTTTGCCAGGTAAACAGTAAATAAAAAATAAAAAATGCTATAAAAAAGCAAACTAAAAGTTGCCAAGGTTTAGTGCCTGCATGTAAAACACATTTGTGGATTAAACCTCTAAGTGTTTTTATCCACTGCTGCTCTAGCTGTGCAGTCAGCACGTCTCACCCCCAACACACACATACACACACACAACCTGACATCCATGCTGAAGCTGTTTTTGCTTCACTGCTAGCTTTTGAGGCTTCATGCTGCTGGAGGCGTGCAGGCCTAACATCTGCTCACTGCTAGTACGACAGGAGCAGGGGAGAAAAAAATGTCTTCAATAGACAGCCTATTTTTCTTACCTTTGACCCATTCGCAACGGGGCAGATTCCCTTCTTTTCATGCTGATTTGTGCCTACCTCTTTCCATACACTTTTTCCTTTTATAGAGAACAGAGCCACCATTTTAAGCCAATTTCAGGGTGTGTTTAACAGCAGCACATCTTAAAGGTGAACACTATAGACTGGGAAGTTCAGAAATCAACAATGAGAATGAGAAGATTTCGATCGTACCCTTTTATTCTGCAGGGCCACATAGTTAGTTATTTTTACACATGCCCACAAAAACATGTACTGTATGTATTTCTATACCTCCCCCGTATGAGTGATTGCCCTGAAGCTCTGCTCCCCTGGACAGAGATCCTGGAATCTGTAGCTGACCCACTCCTCCCTGTTAGAGGAACCTGGTATTTTTTTAACTATATAAAATCAAGCACAGAGGATTCTAAAAAAAGTTGCATACATTGTGGGGGTTCAGGTAACTCTAGCGCATGTCTGCCAGCTACAGCTGGAGGAGATTTGGTGCAAACTATCAAAGCGGTACAAATCTCAAGTATTTTGCTTCAGGCTTTTTCTTTTAAAGCTCTATTCCGATGTATGAAATACTTTTCATGGAATTCCAGCCGGGCACAAACCACAATTATTAATGTCTCCTTCATGATCAATTTAAATGGTTGGCACTTCTGTAAATTAAAAGGGACGCCATCCATACGGAACAATCAAATCCCAGCCCCTGATTGGTCAAGGTTGGACCTGATTTAACTTCCAACCATTGAGTGTATATAGAAAACTGGACTGTGTGACCCCCGCCGTGTCCCAAATAGGAAGTACCTGCTGGCTCCAAGAAGCCAAAATCCCATCGGCTTCTATAGAGAAATAAACAGCTGTTACTCGGACATTCTATTAGTCAGAATAATCTTTTTCAACATCTCCTTGCCTATCCTAATTGTCAATTCATTATTTTTTTCTTTATTGCTAGTTATTCAAGTGATTAACTGACCAATCAGGTGCCTCACTAAAAGCATGTGGTGCCCGCTGGCTACCACCTCGTGCATTTGATAGATTCTCCTGAGCTCACTTTCAATGGAAAGGGGGTGGACGCCGAACAAGCCTACTCATGATTCGTGACTGTAGTTGCCATAGAAATGTTGACCCAGACCACTAAGACAAATCACTGTCTTCTGGCTCCAACATGGCGACGGTCGTATAACAGAAAAATGGCGACTGAATTGACTTCATTTCACTGGATCTGGAGGTAAACCAATTTGTATGGGTGACGTCGCACCCACTCTGTGCAGTTCTCTATATACAGTCAATGCTTGCATCACGTGTCCACGTGGTTTGTACATAAAGCCTGATGACGGTTGTAAAACCTTGCAGAGTTACACATGAATGCAAGTTAGAGGCAAATCCAGTTGAAATCGCGTTGCACAGGGCTGTGTGAATATTCTTTGGCGTGCCGTAAATTTTTGACCGTTTACGCGATCAGTGTGAATCAGTTAATAACGTAAACTGTTTATGAAAATCACATAACATTCATAAACAGATCAAAGACGCTTTTATTTGTGATAGAATCAGCTGATTGCGAAAACCAGGGGTTTCCAATTCCAAGCCTCGTTGGCGGGTTTCCCTTTGTTTTCCAACCAACCATTGAAGCTCCTTATTGGCTAAACACACCTGATCCGGTCGATCAGCAGCAGGCACGGTTTTTGGGAAAACAAGCAGGAGGCCGGCCCTCGAGGCCTGGATTTAGACACCCCTAGTGTTAACATTTCACTACTGTAGAGTGTTGTATATCAGAGCTAGACTTTACGTTACTTGCAGTTGAACAGTTATGCTAGTCCAAAGAATGTATACACTGAAGCTGAAGCTCTGGTGTAAAAAGGTTTAAAAAAAATGGCAAAACATCTCCTTCCTATATCAAAATTTTCACACATCTCAAATATAAAGTTCTTGTAAGATCTTGCAGGATCCGATCTAGATGATAAAGTGTTTGACATTTGTGTAAATTGCTGAATTCTGCTTGTAACACCGTGTTAGCAATAAATGCGTTTGGAAAATGCCTTTTCCTGATTAATAACTATTATTCAGCAGCAATCAATATCCTATTAGTTAGTAAATTTATGCTTAAAGAAGCACACTCAATAACAATATAAAGTGGAGAAGAAAAGCACAAACACACACTAATCAGTCGGTTTGACCTGCGCAGATGGCTTCCCCTCTCTCCGCCATTTCTCATTTTGATCTGCACCTCTCCGTTTTCTCTTGCCCCATCTTTTCCATGAATGCCTCTTAGACGCCCACAAAGTATCACACGCTCTCTCCCACCGTGAGTTATCTGTGCTGCACCATATAAATTCACTGTATGGTTAAAGAGAGAACCAAAGAGGATCGACGGCAAGAGAAAGCAGGTAAGAACCACTGAACGCCCACAAGTGTGCAGAAAATCACTAGCACATGCTGAGATACTGACACCCACAGCCCATCTGTCACATAAGAACCTTACTTCTTCTTTTTTAGGTTTTATTTTCTCTTGATATGACACTTTCTTAATCCTTCACAGGTAAACCCCTGTTGCACTGTGACCAAAACACATCACCATCACTGAATGATTTTGATAATAAAGGAACTGCTGTCACTCTTGTTTCTGTCACGGCACTTGTAAAGATGAACGTCTGTTCCAAAAGTAAAATCTGAAGTATGCTTCAGCGGTAAGGTCAAAAAGGTGATGCATTTTCACTGAAGAAAAACAGCAAAAAAAATCCTGAAATTCTGCTTTTGATTGTGTTTTTGGGAGACACACAAAGCATTTGTGTGTTAGCTATTTGTCAAAGCTGCTTCTCTTCCCTCAGGTACTTGAAGCTGCACTCCAAGATGTGTTAATACAATAAATCTGACTAAAATGGATTCAAAACCTTCAGATTTTTAATATTTTACATTTTAAAGAGTCAGTCCAATGAAAATGCTGCTTGTATTGTTTTTAACATCTTGTGGAATTTTTCTCATGATGGAGGACATAAGAAAAATTTGGATTAAAACTGTTTTTGTGAATGTCTTTATTCAAGTCAATGTAAACCAGGAATGAACAAAAAATGCTGTTTTAAGACGATTGTAGTTGAGTTAAATCTACAATCGGCAGCTGCCTGCTCTGCTCCATTCCAGACTTTTGTTGCACTGCTTATGTTATCTTGGGGTTGTGAGGGGCTGTAAACCAGCAAGAGTGTAAACTAAGGGACGATGGGAAATGAGAGGACATTCTCTTCGCACAAACAGTCCCGCCCACAACTCTAATAAACTCTAATGAGCTCCTGCCGCTCTGCAGAAACTGTCCTAGAAAACAACACAGGTTTTTTTTTCGATTTTGGCTAAAAACCACACAATCATCATTAAAGACCACTGGAAACGATTTTACAATAGATCAAAAAATGATCACAGTGGGACTTTACGTGCATTAAAAGAAAGCGTTGTCGATTAACTCCAATGGTTTTGTCATGAAACCTTAATGACAATAATGATGCAAGTTTTGTTTTTTTCTTAGTTCAAAAATTCAGCAATATTAGGAGAAACTTGCTTGAAAACACGCAGAATGTAGTGGAAAAAAATGGTAAATTTCTATAAATGTTTCCTGCAGCCACTTCTTTAGGGGGTTGCCACAGCAAATCAGCTGCCTCCATCTAACTATTCTTTGTATCCTCCTCACGCTTACAACAGAGGAAGGGGGGCAGAGGCCTTTGGAAGGGTGGCAAAACACCAGAGTGGAAGGCCATTACAAATGAAAAGCTAAAATATTCATATTTCTAACATTTTCTTTATTATACGCCACTGTGCAGCCCGATCAGTAAACTTTTTATTTGCTTTTGAGAAAAGCTACACAACTTGAGTAAATCCACGATTTCAAAAAAAAAAGTTGATTAAAAATAAGCGCGCCACGTCATCTCGGAAAGTAGCTTTAGATATTGACACAAAAAAAACTTCCATTGCACCAAAAGAACAACAAAAACAGCTGTCGTTGTCTAAATCAGCAAACGGAAAGCATGCCACACAGCCACCCGGGGCATCCTTAACTGTAAGGTTTGAAATTGAGCCTTTAAGCTGAAACGCTTTGTTACAGAGCTTCTCCTAACCAATTAAACACTAGAAACACAAAAAGTAGCATTACTCTCAGATGGTGATTGACAGAAAGACTGGAACAGCATAAGGGGAGGTTACCGTGGGACTGTTGAAGGCCAAAAACACAAGTCTGGGCAAAAGCACAGCAATGTTGTATTCCCAGTACAGCACTTTCTGACCCTAATCTTCCATATTTAATTAAAAGGTTGTCATGATTAAGTTTGACGGACCACTAATCGGATTTTATCATCTCACTTGTCAGTGGATTTGTATCAAAGCTATTTGTTTTTTTTTTTACATTTGTTGCGATTTTGTTGTCATCCAAGCTAATTAAATCCTGGATTGGGGTTTTTTGTTTGACAGTGAGGCAGTTCTGTTAAAAGTGCATTCGTTGTTTGTCTTTTGGCTGCTTCCCAAGGGGGGGGGGGGGGGGTCATCATATCTGAATAATTCCCAGGGTTACAGTTGGGGAGCTGGCTGGCTCAGGAGGAGGAAGATCTGAGTCCCGCTCACCATCAGGAGCGCTGGAGTCACCGAAAAACACACGGTAACCTGGAAAATTTGGTCCAGATGGTGAATACTCTATGAGCCGGTGATTTTCAACCAGGGCAGAACCAGAAAAGAGGCTACAAAAGAGAAAGAAAAAGACACTACAGAGACAGATTAAAGCTGTGAGTGGTGTTTGTACGGTCTGCAGGCGCTACCCGCACTCGCCGCGCACCTCTTCCTGCCCACCTCACTTGCTAAGCAAACGCTACACACCCCCCTACCTTCATGGCCCCCCATTTTTACAAATTGGTATAAAAAGACAACAATACATTTTTCAAAAAGTCGGCTTTTGTGTTGATTTTATCTCCATAGCAACCATTAAATGTTTTGGTTGCCAGGGATACCGAACAGATCGATATGAGTTTCAGAATTTAGCAAAAGCTAAATTTTTGGATTTCCTAAGCAACGGAGGTTGTTTGCAAACCATGCCCACATTCCTAGTACGTTCCTATCCTAAAATTCCATGCATTCAATTTTCACATTATTTTCTTAAAAAAATGTGTGAGTAACAGGAGAACATCACATTTGCAAGCTTGCCACACGTACGGCATTCAAAATCTACAATTTCTAGTTGCAACATTTTTTTTTTTCCACAGTAGCTTCCCAGTGATCCACGAGAAGCTCGGAGTTTGTAGAACATAATTCTGTGGACTAGTTTTAATTTGTATTTTGCACTGAAGGTGATTTCGTTATTTTTGGAAAATTAGAGAACCTTTGACCTCGGGAAGACGTCAGGTTGATTCAAGCTGGCGGCATTTATGTGTGAAATTTTGTGAAATCACTCGAACAGAAGTTTTTTTTTTCCTGAATTGTTGGTTAACACGAAAACCACCAAATCTAATACTTTGCCACAAAAGTCATCCAGAAATTATTAAAAAATTTCCTTCGGATATTCCCGACACGTATGTTTTCATTTCGTTAGTGTGAATATTTTATGATGTCATCGTTGCAGGGGGGGAGGAGGGTCGTTCAGTATGCTCAAAAAGTATTTTCGCGCAAATTTTGGTGAGTTTTCAAACATGTGACAGGGGTCACATTTTTGCTCAAAGATGCAGAAATCTTTCCATCTGTGAAAACAGTCTGGTCCTTGCAGCCAGTGACTGCTGCGGCCCAGAATAATGCATTTATGTACCGTAGTAAGAAATCACAGGAAAGTCACAATACTAATGTTTGTTCCTTTCCATTAACAAGACTTTGGAGGAGAAGAGCTCAGCAGCGAGTGAAAGGTGAAGCGAGTCGCTGATCACCCTGCTTGGAGAGCGGCTGGTGTCCTTCTACTGTCCTTGTGCTTGGATTAAAGTTGATTAAAGCCTCCGAGTTAAACATTTTAAAATCAACTAATAACTTCCCTGAAGGTCAAAACTGAAACGCATTTTACATCGCCATAATTCAATTTGGAATAAGTGATAATTGTCAGAAACAGATGAAAGGTGCAGATTAAATTTGCTCTGTTGCTATAAAAAAGATTTCGTTAATCAAATTTCTTCCTGTGTGTGTGTTTGTGTGTGTGAGATAGAAACGCTCTTAAGATATGAATCACTGACAGTAATCAATATGCATGCTGCCAATTCAATAGTCTTAAAATTTTAGGTCTGACTCCTGAGGAGTCTGTGCATTTCTCTGCAATGAACCTCACCACATGTCACTTATGGAGTCTGCTTGTGGTCTTCTTCTGGCTAAAGATGGTTATAAACAAGTAGGGGTGTAACAATTCAATCTAACAACGATTCGATTTGATATTTATGGTAGCTGTTTTAATTCACCTTGATTTTGGTTCATTTTGAACGATCCCATTCCCTGCTTTAAAGTTATCCAGGACATCTTTAGCCAAAACTTCAACCAGTGTGACTCAGAGATAAATACCTGTAGTACTGAACAGTGCAGGAGAAGTTTTCCACATTCCTAGTATTTTTAGCACGATAATTAAGCGTAAACAAATGTGTTAACAAGTAAACAAGAATTATTGACAAATCCATTACCATCTTAGTTTTTTAAAGTTTAGCCTACTGTTGTTTTTCCACATCCAAATAATCCAAAGGGAACATTATTAAAACATTCTAGTACACTGTATATGGTCACATGACTGATTTTGCTAAATTCAAAGTGTTTCCACACATTGGACCGGAATGATGGACTGATCCGTTTCTGCTGTCATCAGAAGTGTGTTATCTGCTGTGAAAGTCTTGGTTGTTTTTATGTTATAGTAAAATAAAACTGCCGTACCTTAATCCAAATTTTGTTTTCCTATTTCGGTTTATCTCATTTTGAAAGGATTTTTACAATGGTATGGTTCGATTTGATTCTACCTCGGACAGATCAATCTGGTTTGATTCTAGAAATTGAAATCGATTCATCGGTTAATTGTTACACCCCTCCAAACAAGAAATTTGTTCGTTTAAACCTTAACCACAGGTACAGGTACTTTATGTTCCAACCGCCCTTGTCAAAGCCTGTTTAAGCGACCACTTTCAATAAAACGTCTATGTAAATGTGTGTTATTGTGCATTTCAGGCTTCCTTACTCAAAACTCTTTGTGAACAAGAGTTCTGCGCACGGACCGCATAGAGAAACTGTGTGGCCATTGAACACCCACTCCAAAAAAAATTCTGTACCTTTCTGGAAAATCCAGATGAGAAATCCTACTAAAAGCAAAGAGCAATGTAGGGTGAGAAGAATGCAGCAGACAGCCCTGCATAGACTGGACATAAGTACACACACACATGCTTTGGAATACAATCTACAGTTGATAGACTTAGAGTAATCAAGTGGAACATTTTGACAAATCGCCCGGGCCGAATCAGAGGCGCTGACTTTTGCACTGCTCTTGGCAGCGGTTCCTTGCAAAGTTGGCAAGTCACTTTCTTCTGCATAAAAGAGGTTTACAGTTCCATAGCTAGAAGCAGTAGGACTGCTGCAGGTTGACAATGATTTTGCAGAGTACTCCTGAGGTGATGGGGCTTTGCTGATCACAGCAGCATGATGATTATTGATGCATGGAAGTCTGGTCCTAGGCCTTTAGTATTATGTACCCCCCCCCCCCCACACACACACACACACACATACACATACACACACACACACACAGCCTATCTAGTTACTAGAATTGCTTGATCTCTTCACAAGAAAATACACTAAGTTGTTATTGGAGTTGCTGCTTTTCATGGATACTAAAAGTGATCATGGAATCAAAAATAATAATAGTAATCAAATTTGCTATTTATGGCTTATCAAACTTAATAACGAATATCCGTATGAACACTATATGTTTTGTGTACATGTTGACATGTGGACATTTTTACAGCTAGCAGGTGTGTTGATAACATTTCAGTGTGTGTGTGGACAGGCCCCGCCCTTTTTCTACTTCATTTGAACCTTACCGTAATGATAAACAACCAGTAAACCTGTCTGCTCTATGCTGCTTCATGGTCTTACCCCCCCTCCCTCCCACTATCACCCCCACCCCTCTCTCTAATATCCCTTTTTCTTCTTCCCTCCTTTCCTTTTCCGTCCGGTCCAACACCATAGATTTTCAAACATGATTGAAATTAATAAAGTTTGGCCTCAATTACAAAAGGGGTTTATTCAGTCATACCTTTGGTTTGGCTGAAGATTAATAACCCCTCTTGTTAAAGTAAAATATGTCCAACCCAAGAGGCCCTCAGCTCTCATCTGACTGCCCAGCTGTATATAAGTCTTGTCTCTGCCTTCCTCTTGTGCTGGTCCATTAACGTCTCTTCCCTGACTGTCTAGTCCATGTCTGTCTCCTGCCACATTTTCAAGTTTTGCCCACAGTGAGTCTTGTTTTGTTTTACCCTGCTCTGCAGCGCCTAATGTTAATTAAACCCCTTGCCCTGGAAACGTTTGCCTCCCGCCTCTGCATTCTGGGTCCTTCCTGCTCACCAGCCTTCCCCACCTGACAGAATGGACCAGCCTTACATTTTCCTGGACCCAGCAGAGCGGGACATGCAGCTTCTGGAGGCCTACTGCTTGGAAGCAGAGCGGACCAGGACATACTGGGAAATTGACCAGGCCCAGTTCTCCACTTTTGCCCCCCTTGCCATGAGGGGGGGGTCGTCGCCGCCGCCGTCCCATTCCTGTTCCGGAGGTGGTCCGGCACGCACCACAACCTGTTCCAGTGGTGGTCCCGGATGCACCCCAGCCCCTCCCTGTTCCGGTGGTGGTCCCGGACGCACCACAGCCTGTACCAGTGGTGGTCCTGGATGTACCCCGACCCGTCCCTGCTCCCAGGGGGGTGCCGGCTGCACCCCGACCCGTCACTGCTTCCATGGTGGTGCCTGAAACACACTGGCCCGACCCACGGGAGCTCGAGGACTGGCCCGACCCGCGGGAGCTCGAGGACTGACCTGACCCGCCGGTGCTCGAGGACTGGCCCGACCCACCGGAGCTCGAAGACTGGCCCGACCAGCCGGAGCTCAAGGACTGGCGCGACCCGCCGGAGCTCGAGGACTGGCCCGACCCGCCGGAGCTCGAGGACTGGCCCGACCCGCCGGAGCTCGAGGACTGGCCTGACCCGCTGGAGCTCGAGGACTGGCCTGACCCGCCGGAGCTCGAGGACTGGCCGTACACTGACTTTGCCACGCTGGTCCCTGACTCCATACCTGACCCGCCGGCTGACTCCATGCCTGACCCGCCGGCTGACTCCATGCCTGACCCGCCGGCTGACTCCATGCCTGACCTGCCGGCTGACTCCATGCCTGACCATGACTCCATGCCTGACCATGACTCCATGCCTGACCATGACTCCATGCCTGCCCTCTTGGTAGGCAACTTGACTGAGCCGTCGGCCGACTGCTGGCAGAACCCAGTCTTAGCCATGCTCGCCCCAGACTATATGCCAGACCCGCCTCGTCGGCCACGCCGGACTGCGCGGCCTCCCGGCCAACCTCCGGACTCTTCTCGGCCTCGCTTGAGTGCCAAGCCCGACCTCCCTGTACTTTGTTGCCTATCTAAGTCCGTCTCACGGGCCCCCTCCTCCTTGGTTGACTTTTGGAATCTCGGAGCGGTTCCTTGAGTTGGGGGGGGGGGTTCTGTCATGGTTGGATTTTCTTTTGTATTGGTTTTTGCTTTCCGTTTTGGTCTATGTTATGTTTGAGTTCTGTTTCCTGTTTTATTTTGAAAGGTTTCCTGTCTTGTCATGTTGAGTTTTACTTCCTTTGTCCCAATCTGTCCTGATCATGTTCACCTGTGTCTTGTCTGCCCTGTCTGTATATAAGTCTTGTCTCTGCCTTCCTCTTGTTCTGGTCCATTAAACGTCTCTTCCCTGACTGTCTAGTCCATGTCTGTCTCCTGCCAAGTTTTCAAGTTTTGCCCACAATGAGTCATGTTTTATTTTACCCTGCTCTGCAGCGCCTAATGTTAATTAAACCCCTTGCCCTGGAACCGTTTGCCTCCCGCCTCTGCATTCTGGGTCCCTCCTGCTCACCAGCCTTCCCCACCTGACACTTTTGTGAGTTTAGCGACTGTCCTATCTCTTTAACACACCTCCTTTGTTTGACAACATCAACACACTTTTATGCACGTAGAAACACACAAACTGGTAAACAAGTACAACATCCTCCTAAACAACTCTTGCATCTCGAAACTTGGTTGCCATGGCAACAGCAGTGGGAGAGACACAGAGAGATTAAGTTAAAGTAAGAAAAAAGAAGACATCAGACCCCTTTTAGCTCTGTCAGTTCTCTGCTTCCTCCTCTGATTTTTGTCTTTTTCTCAACTATAAGACCCTATAAGACATATCCTTTGCACCTTCTGTCTACCACTTTTTTTAATATGAACACCTCTGGTATGGAGAACCTGTTAAATTCCGTCATTCTTCTTCCTTTTCTTGCTAAAAAAGAAAATATCCAGTTTTGCGTGCATCTTTTGTGGCCAACTGCTCTACATAAAATCCATATTTTCTATGGAGTGTAGCCTCTCCAGCGTGCACGCTAGCCTGCCCGCTCGCCTCATTTGCTGCCAGACCGTTAGATGTGCTCTCTGAACATAGACATTTTCTTTTGCCAAAGCTGTTTGCGCCAGATTCCCACTGGGATTTTTTTTAGGAAAAAAAAAAAGAAGCATGTCTTGTCTGTTGGCATTCTGACTAATTTTGACATTGCAAAGCAACTTTCCCAACCCTGGGGAGAACTGTATCAACAAAACACACAAAATCAGACTGTACCGCACAAGAATAAACAACAAAATAAAACTTCTAACTTTTAATTATCCATCTAACTAAGCCAAAGGTCATGAGAGTCTGGTGAACCATCCCAGCAGTCATTGGTCAAAAAAAAAAAAATCTTCCAAAAATATTCATTTTTTTTATTATTTTGTTAACATTATAACCCAATAAAAGACATAGGGAGGAGGGGGGAACAATAAAGTCCCACTTAAGCTCTCAATATAAGACAGTGTGCTGCATCCAGGAGTTACATAGTACTGATTAATGGCATGCTGGGTACTCTTTCCTTCTTCAGTGCTCCTGAGACTCATCTCCCAGAGGGGGAGAAATAAAAGAGATTGCACATGGAAGTGATGGATTCCTTGATCAGATGATTTCTGCAGCTATTCTGGAAACTTTGGCCTATTTTTGACTGTCTGGAATGAAAACGTTGGAAGCAAAATCAATTTTCAGCCGGGTGTTGATGCATGTACGCGGAAGTATCTTTTATTTTTGACTGATGCCGGCACGCGTGTAAAAGGGGGGATGAAGCATGGAAAGCACACCACATCACATCTGTTTAGATAGAGACGGACCCAGAAAGGCTGGGTGTAAATGCCGCCGTGCCTTTAAGCCTGTCAAGGCTGTGATTACAGCCTTTTGTTAATACAAATCACAGCCCTCTGACACGCTTTATCTCTCTCTTACGCACTTCTCATCCTCACATCAGTGTGGTGGCCCACTTTCCTTTCAACTTTCAGTTTTATTCACGCTTTTGTGGCCCTAATCTCCACAGAATGCTTTTCCAGGAATCTTAAAGACCCACTCCAATCAAATTTGGATCAATTTTGAATGATTATGCTGTTTTAGTGAAAATCAGAAAAACCTGTGTCATTTTCTTGGACATAGTTTCTGCACAGCCGCAGGAGTTCATAAGAAATTAACCTCTGTGTTATAGGCAGCACCGCCCCACTTCCCCTCACCCTGCTGTTTTCATGCTCTCACACTAGCTTACAGGCCATCACACCCCAACCTAAAATTACCGGAACATGTTAAAAACATAAAAATCACTATTTTCATCAGTGTTTCTTTAAAACACATGTTATTTCTTCAACCCAATTGATGTACATTTCAAGATAGTTATCGGGTTTCATTTTAACCAAATACATGAGTTTTTTTTTTAAATTAAAATAACCCAGCAAAAAAACTTAGTTCCTTTATAACCTTGAAGTTTGGTTAAAAAACAACCCAACTTGGGTTATTTTAACCCTTGTGCTATCAATGACCCCACCCTTACTTTGACGTGTTATTCCTACCATGACAAAGGTGGAAAGATTACATGTAATCCATGGACAGCAGTGAGGTTCACAAATCATCGAAGAAAAAAGGTTCAGCGCAGTGTCTAATGGGTCTAGATGACCCAACTCCCAACGTTAAAGTGCCTAGGATAGCACAAGGGTTATCTAGTTTTCAGTGTGACACTAGGTTTGGGGTCAGCAGTCAAATCGAAACAAACTTCGTTATTGTTTTTCATGTCTGTCAAGGTGTTTCATGACCCTTGTCTAAGGGGTTTCTCTGCATAACTTCAAAAAGGAAGTAGATACCAGAATGCAAAATATAAGAGGGCATGATGAAGATCACCTACCTGAAGAAAAAAAGTTTGCTTGATTGATATGACAAAATGAAATGTTTGGGTCTCAGCTGATAGTAGTTAACATTTACAAGTGGTACATCCCTATTTTTTTTTTACCTCCGTTGGGTAAGTGAGGGGCTTGCAACGTGCAGGAATTCGATTCTCAGGTTAAGATCCATCCAGTGTGGCTTCTTGGGCAGGACCCTTCGCTGGATACTGCCTAATTATGCAGCCACAAGGGGTCCATGTCCTGTGCCGGTCCCCAGCCTGGAGAATATACAGGGCTGTGTCCAGATGGGCAGCTGTAGGGCGCCGTTGACCACTGGTTGCAGGTTTGATTCCCGTCAAAGTGACACTGAACCCCATCTTGCCATTTACCATTTTAGCAAAAGATCTGTGGCAACCCCTGAAGGGAGAAGCTGAAAGGTTAGGATCAATCAAACATATGCACACCTTTTTCTGGTGTGTTTTTCCAGTATAAGATCTAACTAAAATCTGGCTATTATGTTTGTCAAATGTTCCCGTCTATTACAAAGACCCATTTAGGCTATAGCTTCTCTCAACTAGATTGTGACGTTTGGCATATATTACATTAATAAGGCAATCAGGAAGATAATTCAAGCTTCCTAATCAGAATTTATTGAAGAAAAAAGATGTTTACTATTGATTTCACAAGGACTACTTTGTATTGGCCAAGCCCAAAAAAAACGTTTTCGTTAAATTCCCTCTCCGAAATAGAATTTTCACAGGTGAAATTAGTCTTAAAAGTCATTAAATTGTATGCTTTTATCGTCAAACATCTCACAATTACTATGAAACAAATATGAGTAGAGTACAAAAGCATAAACATTTTGGCCTGAGGGTCAAATAAACAAAGCACTGCTCCCAAAACTGCTGTTAACTTCCCGAACATGTTAAATAAATCATGTTATACTATTTCAGATAGTTCAGACTTTTTTCCAGGAGTAGGAAGTGCATCCTACCAAAACAAATATTTAAAATTTAAAACTGTTTGACCTTATGAATTTAAATATTTATTGAATCTCCAGTAAAAGCAACAATAAATCTTTCAACATGCAGGTCACTATAACCTCCACTCACCCCACCACTTACTCTCTTAGGACAAAAACATTTGACCTTATTCAAGTTACATCCCTTTGTTTACTTTATTGCTCTTTTTTTAACTTGTGACGCCCCATAATCATAGTCAAAGGTTATATGACTTAGTCCCAATAAAAGTATTCGCCATTTCTTCTGGGTCGTCCGAATCTACAGTTAAAAAATGTAGTGTCCTGGAAAATTTCCAGAAGTCTCTGCATCGATACTCCCTAGATTAACAAATATTGACCACAGTGCATTGTGTTTAAACAATTTCATTTGATTCATTTTTTTATGAATCACAAGTTTTCATCATCAGAAGATAATTTATTAGGTTTTATTTTAGAAAGTTGGTGACATGGTATTTGCCTTTTGAAAAAAAGGATTGTATGAGCATGTGTCCAAATTGTATGAAAGTCCAGGCACTAGATAGTCCCACACTTTACTGTATTATGTGCACTATTGGGTGCACAGGATTATAAGGTGCAGCGTCAATGAATGGTCTATTTTCAAACTTCTGGCACATCAACTTTTAAGGCACATTAAGTGAGACAGAGGAGGCAGAGATAAGGTCATCAGTCAGTCATTCACAATGGCCATGTCAGAATTTCCACCCTAACCCTGTAGTGCTGTCTGAATCTACAATTCCAAAATTGAGTGCCCTAGCAATTTCCCAGAAGTCTCTGCGAAAAACCAGTGTGCATCGATGCTCACTAAATCGGCGAATGTAGACCACAATGCATTGCATCGGAACAATTTTTACCATAAAAAATGTATTTAAATTTCTTTTTTTAAGAAATCATTGTTTTTCTCTTTAGAAGAAGACAGTGGACTGATAAATTATCGTTGTGAAACGCTCATATCAATTGAATTTTACATTTATGAAATCGATGAGGTCATATCTTCTCTTTAAAATAAAATAAAAAGTCGTGAGCATGGTGTCTGAATTGCTTTTAAAATCCAGGGCACTACATAGTCTCACACTATATCGTTTTATGGTAGTTAGGGATTAGGGTTGGAATTCTGACACAGCGACAGTGCTATACGTTAGCCGCATTAGCGTATTTACAACAACTGTAATTCCCAATCTTGTTATTAAGACGTAAAAAAACACTATTACTATGTCAGAATACCCACCCTAACCCCTATACAGTGTGTTGCCATTTTGTAGTGCTGTCTGAATTTACAATTTCAAAATCTAGTGCCCAGGAAATTTCCCAGAAGTCTCTGCGAAAAACCAGTGTGCATCAATGCTCACTAGATCGGCGAAAATATACCACAACGCATTGCGTCTGAACAATTTTTGCCAAAGAAAAAGGAATTCAAATGTTCCTTTTTAATCAATCATCAACGTTTTTATCCTCAAAATATTAAGCATGGTATCCAAATTGTTTTTAAAATACATAGTCCCACACTATCTGATTTGATTTGAAATGGTTTATTTCAAGCAATTAAGTAGAAATAATACACAAAAGGAATATAATCATCAGTTATACATTCATACAGTAACTAAACAAACTTAGGATAATTAGACACATTAATAAATATTGCTTGAAAGGGAGTGGAAGGAAGCGAACTTATATAATCCCACCCCGTTATACTATAATCATTTTATTACATGATTTATCAATATCCGGTTCCTAGGTTTTATCAGACAGAATTAAAAATCATAAGATATCGATAAAGCACATGCCAAACTACCGGTATATGTTTTTTAGTGGTTGGCGATTATAGGGTGGGAATTCGAACAGAGCCTATGATGCTGCTACACGTTAGCCGTGTAAGGTCCCAATTATTTTTGATACATATAACAAAAAACAGAATGATACCTCTAGAAAAAATGGTTACCATGACTACGCTACCTACCAACCCTGTTAGTAAGACGTTAAAAAAAACATAGTATTACACTGCTACACGTTAGCCCTGTTAGCGTATTAACAATACCTGTAAACCCGATCTTGTTAGTACCACATAAAAAATACACATGTCACAACTACGCATTAGCTGCGTTAGTGCATTCACAATAACACCCAACCAAACATTTTGAAGGGGTTAGGGAGGAGTGACTGCATTTGGACTTAGCCTAAGACTTTAAGTCTGTTTTTTTTTTTTTTCATTTAACTAAATAGTTTCGATTTGGGTATTTTTAATTCATAAAAATAAAATGACACGCCACATTTAGCTTCACTTGAACAAACAATTGCAGAATAATCACTGATTACTTTTATTGCAAGACCCAAACAAACTTAATCGTGAAGTGGCTCTTCTTCCTAATTGGATGGCCTTCTTGTGCAAGTTCTAGTTTCAAAGACCTGCTGTTATCAAAGCCGATTAGATATTAGATGGCTTCAACAGGAGGGTTTGGCACATGTCCAGTGATCCTAGATCAAATCTGGCTGCTCCAGTGTTCTGTTAAAAGCCCCAGTTCATGCTTCAGCCTAATAAACTGTGTAAAAACATGACTGTAAAAAAAGAAAAACACTTGGTCTCTTTTTCCTACTTATGCATTCAGAAGAAATGATTATCCTGGAGTATTTTTTCTTTTCCATTTGAAGTGTACACTTTAACAGCCTGAGGAGAAACGGCTCTCCAGTCTCACAGAGTGGCACTGTTTATCTTTGTATCACTTGCCAAATGGCAGAAAAGCAAACATAGTTGTTGGAAAGTGTTTAATCTAAATTATCTTTCTGTGCTTCTCCCATAAATCAGTAAGCAGCTTTTCATTTTTGAAACTGCAGCTTTTATTCTGACCCTTGCTTGCCAGAAGCAGCTTGCAGCCCACTTACAGTACATAGTATTATAAGATCACTCATTATCATAATAAACAAGCTATTATCCTGGAACTTGATTAATAAATGAACTTTAAATACCACACACACACACAATCACACACACACACACACACACACTCACATGCCTACATACATAAATTCGGAAACCAAAATAATCAATCATCCGCAAATTAAAAGACATATATCCTCCCAAAAACTCATGAAAGGAACCTAATAGCTCTATTGCACAGACTCACTGACACCATAAAAATGTAATTTTCTGTGAATCTTATATGAGTCACTCAACTATAGTTTCTCAGATCAGTTTGAAGTGTGGGAACATCATGACAAACATGGCACTTGCTCTGGTCCATCTGGGACACTTTCACAGTACCCTGAAGGCATCATTCAGAGCAGCCTACAGCCTCATGCTACGTTCACACCAGGTTCGGAAACGAGCACTCTAGCTACCGCTTCCAATGAAGGTACACCGTCCGCGTCGATTCGTGTTCAGGCGACCAGTTTGTATGAAAGCTTAATGTAAATGCATGTCAACCTTAATTTTTGGCTTCCACATCCAGAACTCTTGGGTTCACGTGTCGCTAAGTAAGTTCATTGATCCAGCACTGGAAGTTTAACCAGCTGAACTCCTTGAATGCTAAATTGCCACAATGCCAAACTGTGACCAGTCAGGAAGTACCAACCTAAAAACATGATCACAAAGAAGAAAAACTACCGCATTTTCACGACTCACAAGTAAGACGAAGAGTTTTACATTTACTCCTCATGAGTAAAATAAATGCACTATGAGAACGGGGGAGAGAAATGTGGGGTGAACAACAGAACAACATTGTTACAACATCACTGAAAACACTTTAAACTGCAAGCTATCAGTACGCAGAGGAACATGGGAATCGAGCAGCTGCGAGAGAATTCAAGATGAATGAATCCATGGTTCGCAAGTGGAGGAAGCTGGAAAACGAACCCAGACATTCAAGATGACGCAGCTCCAGCGATGGATTAAGGCCAGTAACGCCTGCAGAGGAAGCTTTTGCTTCAGTTTCATGAAACGCCGGTAGCGATACGCACAATGGCGCAGGAAAAGTCTGCTTTTATTGTTGTGGGAGGCAGCGCCGGTGGAGTTGCGCCACAGTTTGTGAATGTATTGTACAAGCTTGGCTGAACGTGTTGTGGGATTTGTGTGTGCTAAACTGGTGTGTCTGGTTCGCTAAATGCAGGAAGGGAGGGAGAGCGCATGTGAGTGCGTGGAGCGCATACAAAGCAGAAAAGGTTCAGCACGTGTCTGCTTGCACTGTTCTGCAAGGACTTTGATGGATTTTTGGATGCTGATTTATAATTAAAAAAATACAAAAATAAACCACAAGCAACTCAATTTTGCTACCGCTGCCTTTAAACACACACCAGCATGCAGCCACGTGCCTCGCGTTCTGCAACAATTCGCTGCGCCCTTTTTTATGTGTCAAATACCGAAAATCACCCTATAACTCAAGACTGCGCCCTATAACCCAGTGCGCTTCCTATGTTCGTGAAAATACGGTAATAATAGTGGAATTTTATGACATATATATCCATCATGCATCAGAATATATGAGTCCTATACTGTTCATAATTAAATAAATAAATATTTGATTAAATAAATAAATGTGACTCTCATGCAAATACAATAACCAACCAATAAATCTCTCATAAATATATAAAAGATCATGAAAAGGTGAAAACCTGCAATACACTGATTTTAAATTAGCTAATATATTATTCAATATATTTCATTTGCTTTAAAACCTGTTTATTATTTTAAACAGCATTTTAAAATATTCATTTTTAATCATGTGGAATATTATAATTTACTTTTTTAGAACCTTAGATTTCAAAATCAATATTTTCCAAAGTAGCTTTGTTTTTATTTCATGTTGCTGTTTTTCACAATGGCGTATTTATTTCATAATGAGCTTTTTCAGCAGAATGGGTCTATCTGTCAATCAAATCCAGACAAGGCGGAGACACTTTTGTGATTGGCTATCCTTTACTCAGACATGAGCAGCAGCACCCCGACTACATCGATCGAAGATGCTTCAGTGAACGTGACGGCGCAATGCCCACTCCTCAACACTAGGGGGGAGGTAATTTCACAACACATCCACAGTTCTACCAGGAATTGGGCAGTTTTGGTTCTAAATTTATGGATAAAAAGTGGCTTTGAGGCGAGTGTGCATAATTCGGGTGATTTTGTGGTCGGTTCTGCAATTTTCATCTTCTCATGAACATCTAGTAGTGGTCTAAGTTAGGCTGAGTGGCTGTTGGACTTTCACAAAACTTCTGTGAACTGGAGTTCATTAAACACACCATGTCGCGTGTGGGAGGAGCTGGCAGCTAATGCTTTAGCCTGATAGCCACTGGGAGCGATTGCCTGTGTTTATCTCACTTAAATGCATGATGCACAATGCGCACGGAGAATGTTAAGAGATCAGGTTTATTTATTTGAATAAAAGCTCTTCTATGAAATAAATACGCCATTGTGAAAAACAGCAACATGAAATAAAAAAGCTACTTTGGAAAATATTGATTTTGAACGGCATATTCTAAAAAAGAAGTAGAATTATAATAATATTCCACATGATTAAAATGAATATTTTAAAAATGCTGTTTTAAAATAATAAAACAGGTTTTTGTAAAGCAAATGAAGATATTGAATAATATAATGGCTAATTTAAAATCAGTGTGCAGGTTTTTCACCTTTTCATGATCTTTTTATATATTTATGAGAGATTTATTGGTTGGTTGTGTATTTGCATGAGGTCACATTTATTTATTTAATCAAATATTTATTTATTTAATTATGAACAGTATAGGACCCATAAGAATAGAGCTGTGAAAGAAAACCCTGAGCCAGATTTCATAAGCATCTGATAGTGTTACAGTTTATGCTTTTTGCTTTTGTGTTTGCTTCTTTTGTTCTGTCATGTTTTGAGTTTCGGTTTCCTGTTTTATTCTGAAAGGTTTCCTGTTTTGTTGTTGTATTGACTTTTACTTTGGTCCCCAACTGCCCTAATTGGTTTCACCTGATCTCGTTTGTCTGTATGTATTCAAGTCCTGCCTTTCCCTTCCTCCTGCGCCGGTCCATAGGTCTTTTGTAATTCTGTTGTAGTCCAAATGTCCGTTTGATGGTCCCTGTTTTGTGTTCTTGGAAGCCTGAGCTCTGTCTCCTGCCTGTTGCAGTGGTGTTTATTTTATTTTGGACTTTGAGTATTAAAAAAGATCTTGTTCTCCTGAACCACCTGCTCCTCCTCTCTGCGTCTGGGTACTCTCTCTAACTCTGCCGTGACAGATAGTGGCAGTCCAGTGTGAACACCAGATGCTAAAATAGCATTCAAAAGACTCGTGTGTGTGTGTGTGTGTGTGTGTGTGTGTGTGTGTGTGTGTGTGTGTGTGTGTGTGGCATTAGACCTGGTTATTTTTGATTGTAAAGTGAACTGTGCAGAGTGGAGTACACTTTTCTGTAAACAGGGCTGTTTTTTATAGTCATGGTTTGGTTTTTCTGTCAGTCACTCCAGGTTCAAGTTGCTAATCATCCACAGCTAAGTTAATCATCCTCTGTGTATTTAAGAGTTGTTTTTAGTTCATCCAACTGTCACCATTTTATTTCATATTTAATTAACAAAAAAACACATAGACAAATTTTCCTTCTAAAATGCTCTCAGACCTTTAGTTTCCATAATTTTCTGTTTTTCATTTATGCATTTATTCATTGCAAGTAATGAAATATAGATTTTGTTTTTTTACTAGACTATATAATGAAAATGTCTGTTAAATATGTCATAAATGTAGAGAAATGCTCACTGCAGGCCTTCAGCTTAAGTGTTTTGCTGCCCTTTGTTGAAGTCACTCACAAATTTGTTTTTATTCAAAAGTCAAAGTTCCAGTCCAGCTGAATATTTATTGCAGTGTAATTAAGGCTGAAATGGGCGTTTTTTTCTTTCCAATAGTACAACAAAGCAAACGATAATTTTTATGAAGAATCAGAACAAAAGGAAAAGATAAATTCTTTTTGTTCGTAATCATAAAGAAAACAGTTTTTTTTTTTTGGCTTTTATTCAAGCTCAAAGAAAAATTAGTCCAATCTTTCTTGTAATTGTCTTCTAGCCCCAAATTGCACCTAATAACCTTGGAACTAAATTACCACCCTGGAGTTGAGATTACTGCACCTATTATTATAAGAGGCCACATAAAGTTGATTTAGCAAGTTGTAAAGTTATATTCAATTTTATATTCCCATCATTTGCAGTTTAGTCTCAACGGTTGCCTCTAATCCCTCTGTTGAGCCCACTTAGATCAAAAGTTATTCTTTAAAATTGCACAGACTGGAAAAACACTCATTGCATATAAGTGACAGACAGCCTGCTGTTCAAAACCATGTCGTAATTCCTTCTTTCTATATCGACCCAATAAACCCAAGCTGTGTTCTTTGAAAACTCCTTCCTCTTTTTGTTTGTTAAAGTCGAGTAAGTTTGCTTTTTATGCTCAATTTTACCCCATGAATTTGATTACTGATTTAAAAATATATCAGAAATTGACAATGTTACCTTCCAACTGAGGGAGACAGGAAAGAAGGACATAAAGAAAGAATTTACCAGAAAGCATTGGTGGGGGGTTCCTTTGTTTTCTTAAGTACAGGAAATAAATTGCTTAGAAGTGCTTGGTCTTTACAGCAAAGTAAAAATTGATATCCCACATAAACTTCATTCTTATTGAAGTAAAAACTAGTTTAGTAAATCAGGATGTAAGCTGTTTGAGTCCAATCTGTTTATCATTATGGCTCTTTCTTTACAATAGATGTAAAAAAAGATAACTACTATAATAGTAAATAGTAGTAAATGCTGGGTATGTTCACGTATTATCTTCCCGTACAGTTTACATACACACTTGGTCTTCTGACCTCACCAAATGAGACAATGCAAACTTGTTGTTAAAGGTGAAGTAACTGCATTATAAAAACATATTCAGGCCTGATTACTTTTTGTAAAATGTGGCCAATTTAAAGCGAAACAAGACAGCAGTAAAAACAACAATCTTTAATATGATACACTTCTGCAGCATACAAAGTGTCATCACAATGAAATTTGTTTTAAGTTCTCAACAAAACAGTAAGAAAGAGCGTTACCAAAAAAAAAAAACATGTCACAAATATTTAAGCTTAATTTTAAAACAATAACACAGAGAAAAAATTGCCTTTTAAAAGGGGTCAAAGTAACAAAAATTAAATTTAACAGAGGACAACTGAACAGACAAACAAACTTAATTAAACTGACCTAAGTATTGAAAACACTAGGCAATATATAGAGTGGCTGATCAGACCAACTAGACACACAAGGGAGAACTGAAAAAGACTAAGACAAACTATAGCAAAAAATCAAATTTAATGTCCATCCTATGGAAAATATCATGCAAAAATATTACAAGGAATGAACATCAAAAATAATCTAAAGTAAAGCAATTTTCAATGCAAAAAGAGTTTCCTCTCCCCCGGTTGATGGTTCAGTCCAATCAGCTGCCTGCTGAATATTAGGTCTCTGCATGCTTTCTTGTGTCAGTCCTGACTTTGTGGTTCCAGCACCAGATGGCAGCAATGGTCCCCTCAACACCGGTAACTCAAAAAAAAAAAAAAAAAACATTCAATTGCAATCAAGTAAATTGAAATCTGTTAAGAAAAGTTAAATTTAATCCAAACAAAAATGTGTTTGTGTTAAGTTTGAAAAGGAAAACATCTGAAATTGTGTGAACAATGTAAAGTGAGAAATTGTATGTAGGGGTGTGATGCAGGAGGTTTGTGCCCTGATGGGGTGGCAGCGTAGGCAGCCATCACAGACTGTAACCATGGAGATGAACCTCACTGGCCAA
Organism: Oryzias sinensis; assembly: GCA_037389245.1. Classification (NCBI taxonomy): domain Eukaryota; kingdom Metazoa; phylum Chordata; class Actinopteri; order Beloniformes; family Adrianichthyidae; genus Oryzias; species Oryzias sinensis. The sequence goes on along the minus strand of CM074490.1, from coordinate 26,987,998 downwards.
AGAGGCCGTTACCTGGGTGACCCAAGTCAGCACAAACAATATCAGTGGTCCTAATCCCACACAAACCCACCACACAAACACAAATGCCCTTAAAAACACACACTGATAAATTGCATATGCAGCAAAGTGAGACATAATTTTATATGCATCTATTCGTCCTCATCCTCCCACTACGCCTGCACCTGACCTTCACTGTTATTAAGGAGCCTTCTCTATTCCTGACACTCTCACAGCTCCTCTCTGAAGAAAGCAATTCATCCATTTTCCAATAACGTACCACCCTAGGCAATTATGTCTGTTTCTCTGCCACCTCTCTGCTTCTCAATAAAGTGCTCATAAATGAGGAGGGCAAAGATGTGAATCAAGGAAGTGATTTTGAAAAGATGGCTGGGTGTGTGAGGAAATGAGACAGTGAGACTGTGTGTCTGCCTCAGAGTCAGAGTGATGGCTCTGTAAAGAGATGCGTGAAGATACCAGAAGTAATGATAAAAAAAAATAAAATAGTAAAATTGAGAAAAAATATATAGGGGTGGGTGAAGATAATGTATGGAGTATGAATGGTAGAAGAGGTGAATTCAACATGTCTGAAGCATGTAGAGCTGAGTTCAGACGCTTTAATCCGTAATTTCTACTTCGAGTTCAATTTAGGCAGGATAGCAGGGATTTGTCTTTAAAGCCAATGCAGCTTTTTGTTTTTACGGCCGTGACACTTTGTGCATTTTGTGCATTTTCCACACAGGAAAATTATTCATATGTGAAAATACGAAGAAAAAGTTAGAGATTTTCAGAAATGTATCACGAATAAACCTCATTAAAACCACGGAAGAAGTACAAATAAGTCACGCACAGAACATGTAAACCAACTCAGAGCATGAACCGTGCGTGATTATTGCACTGTTAATATGCAATTCAGTAGTGATTGGTGCGTCAGTTGTGTAATTTGAACATGATATATGTGCTCTATATGCAATATAACAGTTAGACATCAGTGGTACATGCCTGGAAAGTCCATTAAACATGGAGAAAAGGTTGAACGATTGTGGAAAGCCACAAATTTGCATATGCATTTCGCAAAAGTTACGCACAATTGCATAAGATTTAACTTCATAATTGACCAAATTGACCAAAAAATTAGAACACTTCAAAACCAAATTCATGTAAAGATCCATCAGCCGAAACCCTAAATGGACATCTGCTCACATCGACAAATGATGAATGCAAGAAACACCTATGAATTATGTATATCTCGCATTTATCACAAAATACCGAAATTTCATGGATTTTATGGAAACTATTTTTAGTGTAATAGCTAATTTTTTTTCTATTTCAAAATGGATAATTTGCATGATACAATTTCGTTTTTTGCAGTAATATTTAGTTTAATGATGGATTAGACGAAAACCCAGTAAGTTTGTTTGTAACGCCAAACAGCTTTGTCAGTGAATGTATGGATCACAAACATATTCAATAATAAAAAATGATGATATAGTAAACTTAACTATATCATCATTAAAGCCTGACCACTGGCAGCTCGATACCAGAAAGGTCTGGTGCATTCCCAAGAGTGGATACTTAGTGCTGCACAGTCTTTCTTAAAACCCTTGTACTATCTTATGGGGTCCAGATGACCCCACCCTTACATTGACGTGTTTTCCTTACCAGGACAAAGCTGGACAAAGGGGATTTCATGTAATCCATGGACACCAGTGAAGATTACAAATCATTGAAGAAAAAAGGTTCAGAGCACTGTCTTGTGGGGTCCAGATGACCCCACTCCCAATGTAAAAGGGCCTAGGATAGCACAAGGGTTACGAAGTGTCCACTAGATACCGTGCTGTTCTGCAAATATGATTTGTTTTTTTGCCTTCTTGCCCATAGTTTCTCCCACCCCAAGTTGAATAAGATTTACAGACATGACAGAGAAACAGACGCTCTGGCTCCTTCGCTAAAACATTGATGGGCAGAGGTAGGTATTTGTTTTTTGCCCGCTTTACAACAAGGTGCCCGCTAGCGCTGAGGTAGTATCCCAGATCAATGGAAAAACAAATAAGACCAAGCTGAATGTTGATGAATACAGACGAGTCTAGATGAGACGAGTGAAAAAGATTAATAAAAAGCCCCCCTCCCCCTAAGACAGAGGGGGAATCCCACTTCACCATGTGACCCCACCTTCACCTCTTCACACTCCTTCTCAATGACGATCGAAAAACTGAGGGGTAGGGGTAGAATTGCTTTAGTTGGAACATTTATTACTTCAGAAACTTTAAATATCATGGATGAGAAGAGGGGAACATTTAGAACACCTCTGTGTTTGTAGCTCCTAGACCCTCTGAACAGGCCTAAATGCTTCAAAATGTAGAGGTGAGGCCAAGGGATCTGCTCCGTTATTAGAAAATGGAGAACATTATTGTTGTTTACATGTCTTATCTTACTCCACATGGCTACAGGTAAGAAAAAACAGAAGGGATCAATCACTGCATCCTCTTTGGAAGGACTTGAAGGATCAATATGTGCTTTAAGGGCCTCAGCAGTTTCAGGAGAGAAGCGTGAATTGGGAGAGTGGAAAGATGCTGCATGAATGCAATTATCTTCGCTCAATGATGGAGAAATGTCACTGAAAATAAAAAAAGGAGATGAATCTTTTAAAAGAACAGAGTTTATGATGAAAGTCTTCTGCAACTTCAGCTGTATAGTTAATTTTTTGGTTTATTTTATTTATTTGAAAGTTAAACAGAGTGCTTTTATCATGCTTTTCTTACACATTTCAACTAAAGCCATATCCATGATAATGTATTCCCTTTGGCACACTAAAGAACACATTTTTTTATGAAATAGAAGTTATTTTTGCAGCTCATTTTCTTACCTGGAAGTCAGACGACTCGATCTCTGAGGCACCGGAAAGCTCTCCTTGTGGGTGCCGCCCATTTCATGACATCATCCTAGAGTCTGCCTCGGCAGTGTTTCTGAGTTTTGCCCACAAAAACTAACAGGATCCAAACTTTTGCAAAGATAGATGTGCATATTGTGCATATAAACTAAAAGCATTTTGCCGATCACCGCTAACTTCCCAGAGAAAGTCTCTGTGTTGGCCTGGGGGCGGTGCTGGCTGCGCAGGCTCTTCCTGGAAGAGGCTGTTCACACATGTCTGCGTCACAATGTGAGAACACACTCTTTTTCCTGGATTGGGAGGGGCTGTTGCTCAGAGCGTAGGTTTTTAGAAGAAACACTCAGAAACGTGTGAATGGATCAAAATACCACTTTGTGTTGAACATTAGAATACACTTGAAAGCTCAAAAAGTTGATTTTTACTTTATAAAGGGCCCTTTAAAATTCAATTTTTACCAACGTTTAAATTATGATTCAATGTTGACCGTGGAAGAGTGGTTGTTCTGTTGCAAGGAAGATGAAAGATGCCCTTCTGTGTGAAGCGTATGTGTTCTGGTGCTTATGCTCAAAGAGTTGTCTGGTTTTCCCCCACAGCCAAAAAACAAACAAAGAACTAATGGAACCCATTCATTTATTTTACTATCATCCAAAAGCTTTTTTTCCATTTTAAATGACCATGTGTCAGGATTTACAAACTGCTTAAACATTTATTTGACACTAGCTATTTGCTACTAAGAGAATGTCCAGTAATTTGGTCCAATTTAGTTTTTAAATTGATGTTTTTCTCCTTTTACATTTGACACTTTCCTCATCTTGGCCTTATTAACAATGAAACTTTCGACCTCAACACAATATTTATTCAGTCAAAAACACTGTTTTAGAATGTTTCTGCTCACTTTTACGCTGGATTTACACTGGTCCGTCTGCCGTGTATCTCCCTTGAGGTGCATGGGTTTAGTTTAGTTAATTTACATCAGAAATGGGCAACTCCAGGCCTTGAGGGCCACATTCCTGCATGTTTTCCAACATACCTTGTTCTTGGATGTTCTAATTAGCTGGACACACCTGAACCAGGTGATCAATCAGTCATGAGTACAGTATAGGGCTTGGATATCTGGAATTCATGCAGCAAGGCCTGGAGTTGCCCATCCCTGGTTTACATTGTCTTCGCTGCATCTCCATTTAACTCCCCCCCGGCTTCTGGAGGAATGGTTTGTCCTGCTGCCCCTGTCTAGAGTATTACATTCAAAACTTTGGTATTCAGGCCCCATGCCCTATCCTTCATCACTCATGTAAAATGCATGTTTTGAGTCATAAATGATGCTATGTTTCAGTACTTCCGAAATTAAACTCCCATCATCCCTGTCGAAAAAGGACACTGGTGTTGGTGTGTAATCCCATCGGCACATCATCTTAGATGTAAAATAAAAATGTATAAAGTTGAAAGCGCAACAGACGTTTTTATTTTAAAACCCTGTTTCCCATTTCTCTGTCTTTTTACCACAAAATTATAGCGTCAACAGACAGGTTATAGAACTCCTGCATAAACCTTGTGTTGCAGAGGGACGACGTCAAACGCAGACATGACTAAGGTAATGTAAACATTCCGATTCTTTAGTGAATGTTCTATTATTTTGTGTCAACGCAACAAAAACACAGCGCAGATGAACAAGTGGAAATCAGGCTTTATCCCTCTTTGTCTTTTCTGGGTCACACTTAGTCGAACTCATCTCATCATTTGATTGTCTCAATGATTCTTTTAACAGTATAAAGTTGGATTTCTTTGTGTTGTAACATTATAGTTTTTTCACTTTGGACTGCAACAGCTGCTGATATCTGCAGGAGGGGAGCTGTTAATCCACTGAACTAAAAATCCAGCTAAACACAGACTCAGAGCTGAGAAGAAATCCGTAAGGCCTGTGTTGACAAGATTTCTTGACCACTAAGGCATTTGAGTCACCTCTGACCTTTGTTAAAACACATCGATTTTTGTGTGGAAGCCTGTTTCTGCTGTGTACTTCTTATCCCAGAGGCTGAAACAGTAGCTGGATGAAATGTCCTGCACTTTTTCAATTTACACATTAGAAGGGTCCTTCCCTAAAGCCACGGGTGTCACCTATCTTGCACAAAGCAGCCTAGACTCTTTCTGAAGCTATTGACTCACGAAGCAAAACAAGCCATGTTTTGGGGTACCACGGTGTAACAATTAATGCTCTGGACTGGATCCAGCAACTCCACTTTAAGTCTCACTTTTTTGTAGCAACATGGTTACCTTGTAATGGGTGGAGGGTAATAGTTTGGGTCAGAGCTAGAGTTAGGGTTGGGGTTTGGGTTTGGGCTTGGGTAAACCTTCTTGATACATGAAATTGCATTTACAGAGAGATTAGTGGAGACAAATTAATTTTATCATTAGTTGCTCATGAAAGCAAGGACGATGGCATGTGTGGTACTGTCTCAGGTGCCTCCCCTGACCGCACGTCCCTGGTTGGAAAGTATTTTGATGAAGACTAAAAAACGTTGATGAGGAAGGCTCAGAATGAATGGATTCCCATCAAGCCTCTTCCAACTGTGAGTATATGCACAAGTTTCGGGTAGTGACAGTCCAGTGAGAACACTATATGCTAAAAGAACCTGTGTTCTTGAGCGCATTCATCACATGCCTGGTGTGTGCGTAGCATTAAATGCGCCCGCTCCACTGGCCCAGACTTCTCAAAAAACCTGCAGCACCCATACAGTTGCATGTGACTAAGGCTTTAACCTCCCCATTGACTTGCTTTTCTTTTATATGAAACCAAAGTTGCTACAGAGCTGAAAATAGGGTTGGTACACCTTTAGGGAGTTTTATTTCAGTTTGTCACTTCAAACTCTTCCTCATCTCTGCTTTAAAAACGCTCTGCCCTCCATTGCCTCCTTCTCGCTTGGGGCACCAGTAAGCTGTTTGCCTTTTTGTTGGCAGGCAAATGACAAATCCAGCAAAATCATAATTGATGCAAGACAGTCAGACAGACTTCCTCAAAAATATTCCTTGAAATCACGAATCTCTCCTGTCTTTCAAGCTTGGTCTCACTTTACGGAGCAATTGATATTTCATCTCAAATGTTTTTTTTGTCCATTCTCAATTGGAATTGGAATTTATTGAAAAGATATTTAAGTCTCATTTTATTTTTTACAATAAATGTCTCTAATATTCACAGCAATTTGGACAAAATTGCAAATACAAAGCTTAGTATCATAGTTCCTTTTCCAATGAAAAAAAAATTGGAACAATCCTTTTTGAGGCTAAAAACCATTTAGAGGAGTTTTTACCACAGTAATGCTACATTTACACTGAGCATGTGACATGTGTTCTAGAATTTGCTAAAACTGTGTTCACACTGGACATGTAGGGAGGGGCTACATCTTCTTTTTCAATTTTTACTAGCTCATGTCCACCACCTACAGTTTGAAGAGGCTGTCATATAATTCCAGCCAGGCACAGACCGCAATTATTCATTTCTCCTTCATGATCAATTTTCAAACAGTTGGTACTTCTGTGAATTAAAAGTGACGCCATCCATCCGTCACCACCAAATCTGAGTCCCTGATTGGTCGAAGCTCAACTGGTTTGACTTTCAATGCTATATTTACGTCGAGCCAGAAAACAGTCTTAACCCCTATATTGTTTTCGGGTCAAAATTAACCTGAACGCCAAATTTGGCCTGAATACCAACACAAGGGTTAAAATTGCGCATAGCGCGAACACAAACGTGAGAGTGTTAAACCCGCTGGCCTGAAACGCCCATTTATACACATTTACATAGACTTTTCCTTAGAAATCTCTTTTGTCCCTCTTTATATCTTTACTGCTTCTCAGTAAATGCAGGAAATAGTTCATATCAAGACTTTTCTCTCATTTAAACAATTTTTGTTTTGAAGTTCCTTAAACTTTTAATTTCATTGTTGTATAAATGAATCCTTCATTAACTGACTTAATTTACGTTCTGCCATATTATAATGGAAGCTTCTCAGTTTATCAAAATAATAGAGAGAAAAAAACGTACATGATTCCGATTGAAAAAAGGGAAGACATCCAGCTTTGCCCCGTCTGGTAAAAAGGCTGGTGTTGAAATTATGCTATACAATCAACTTAAATATTCTGTAATCACAGTACGTCTTTTCATGTTAACAGTTGAGAGTGCTTCTTTGCCTCTATTAGTGTAATTGTGGCCAAATGCAATCTGAAATATTGTTTAAGAAAATAAAGAGACAGTGCGCTGAATATACTGTAGATGGATCTTTTGTAGAGTTTTCTTAAGGGATGGCTTTTCTTATCCATAAACACAGCCTGTTAAGCTGCCCTGTTTGCCTCATTAGTGAGCATGATGAATGGGAAAACATATGTAAGTATTTGTGTCAGATTAAACTTCATTAGTCAATTGCTTTTCCACTTTGGTCTGGGAAACACTTATGAAAGAGGAAGCGGATTATGAGAGAGGCTGGGAAATGAATGCGTGCCAGTTGATATCTGGGAAATTCCTGAATAAATGGAGTACACAACAACGGTGTGTGCACAAATATGCAAGTGCACTCCACCAGTTACACAATCGACGGGGGGAAAAAAACGACTGACCCCCACCATTCCCACGACATCTGCTGCTACAGAGCACAGTTGGTTATGGTGAAAATCCACAATGCTCCAAACAAACAAATGCTTCAACAATGACAGAACCAAATCAGGGAAATAGATTCTTATGAGTGCTCTGAGACACTCTAACTTTTATTTCTTCAATATTCAGTCATATGTGATTGTATATTTTATGATTTTATAGAAATGTTGTGCTTTAATGGCAGTGGTAGGGCAGTCAATCTCTGTTGGAGGATCAAAGGTTCGGTTACCATCCTGTCCGCCCATGTGTCAAAGGGTCCTTGGGAATGACACTGAACCCCATTTGCTCCTGGTTGGCACCAGTGTTTTCGATAGTAGTGTGTGAATGTGTGTGTGTGTGTGCATGGGTGAACAGGGCTTTGGACCTTCTCAGAAGGTAGTAAAGCACTATATAAGTATATGCCATTTATATCAATCTACATTTATGATAACCCTTGTGCTATCCTGTGACCCCACCCTTACATTGGCGTGTTATCCCTACCACAACAAAGGTTAAGAAAGGTAAAGAGGTTTTCTTGTAATCCATGGACACCAGTGAAGATCACAAATCATTGAAGAAAAAAGATTCAGCGCACTGTCTTGTGGGGTCTAGATGACCCAACTCCCAATGTTAACGTGCCTAGGATAGCACAAGGATTAAAAAAGCAGGATCTAAAGATCAAATTCATAGTATCTACACCTTATGTGAATCTGATGCAATGTGTAATTGATATAGCATAGTTTTTTTATGGAGGTTGTTCTGGAATCCCTGATGTCACATGACCTCAGACTGTGATTGGTCAAGCATGTATCAGGATGGTTTATTCAGCATTTAGTTTAAACAATAAAACATCAGAAAAAGTAACACTGCATCTTGAGGATTTTGTAGCTCTGGGGCTTTTTGAGCTTTTTGCCTTGTTTTGTTTTACTACTTTAAATTTTGCTCTCAAAATTTACTTTTAAAGCAATTTTCATGGCAATGCATGATCAGCACATTTTTACTACAACCTTGTTTTTTTCCATTGTAATGCACAATAATTCCACAAACCAGAAACTGTACAAAAAACAAATTCCAAGTAATTGGAAAAAGAGTTTTTAAGGTTTTAGAACAAAGATCAAAAGTGTTTGGACATTATTAAAATGTCTAAATCCAAAAACAAAGCAAAGACAAGATCAAAACAATATGAAAAATGTATTTAAAAACCAGACAAACCTCCACTATACTGAAATACTGAAGTATTTTAACCTCCTAAGACCAGAGCTAATATTTGAAACAGCCCTCTACACACACAGGGCCCAGTCTAGCAGAATTAACCCAAAATGTGACGTCCGGTGATGGGATTTACAGCTCTTTTTAGGGAGCCGAATCTTTTGGATCAGTTCATTACAAAGAGCCATTCAAAAGACTGACTCATTTGGCTCTTTTTATATTTATTAACTTTTAAGAAGCCGGCCGCTAATTTATTCTTTAAAACTTAGAAATGATCAGATTGATGGGCTGAAATCCGGATCAGTATCACTGAAATTCAGATTTTCCACCAATAATTGAGTTTGAATTATTTTTGAAATATCAATTATAGCTTAATTTGGCATGTGGGGACAACATGTTAAAGTCTGATCTGGATTTATTGTAAATATTCCATAGCCAGCATAAACAGTGTGAATGTATAATAAGTGTGTATACGTACTCTGAACTATGTTATTAATGCAACAGCTGAACCGGGGGTCTGCAACCTCTAAAAGAACCATTTGGTTACTGAAAAAAACAAATGACAGCTGCAAAATCTCACTACTCTTTTTTTTTTTTTTTAATATACTTTTTTGCAGCCATTTGGCAATTTAGTTATGACATGTAGCTTTTAAAGTATTACAATATTTACACTATAACAGTGTAATAGTTTTCAATAGGCTATATAACAGTTTGGATTTGTTTTAATCTTTTTTTTATTTATTTTTTGGTCCAACACCACCAGGGGCCTGTTTCAGAAAGGAGGTTCAACCAACTCTGAGGTTGAACTTGAACTCTGAGTTGGTCAATCGGGAGATTAACAACTCTGAGTTTTCTGTTTCAGAGAAGCTGATCCAAGTTAGATCAATCAACTCTGAGTGGACTGATTCGGAGGTGAGCCTGCGCACCGCGTCTATAAGAAGCCATTATCAATGGAGCGCAGATATCACGAGTCACCATGGCAACCGTGAAAAAAAGAGGTCTTCGTATTTTTCGCCAGCTGAACTTGACCTGCTGCTGCAGAGTTACAGTGAATTTGAGCACATATTCCATATCTGCAAAACAGAGACAGTTAGCGTGGGAAAACATAGCTGCTCAAGTTAATGCCTAAGTTTGCATTTAAATCATTGTTATAAAATATTGACTGTAATAAATAACTTTTTAAATAGTGTAAGGTGTGAAATAAAAAATGGCTATATTAAGGTGTACTTTTGAAGTGTTATTCCTGGTGTAAATGCATGAAATGCTGCATAGTGTACAGAACCAATCTGGGGGGGGGGGGGATGCATTTAACGTCGGTAATGTTTAGAGGACTTTTTTGTTAACTTTCCCCTCTAGCAAACGTTGGTCAGTTTAATATTAATACATGCAATTGTGTTTTTAAAAGTGAACTTTTGTCTACTGTTGAACCTTTCGCTGCGCGAAGACTTCTCCTTTCTTTTCTCTCGTCTTTCCGACCGTGGTCAGAAGCGCAGGGGAGATTTCCTTCAGGGCCGAAGGGAATTCTCCTTCGGGGTTCACTTCCCGTTGGAAACCCTCAACCTCCAGAGCGGATTAAGAATGACTCCAAAACAGTTATTCTGGGAATGACACCTTCTCTTTATTTAACTAAGTGCTCCGTCCTCCGAACACACAATATATTCCACGCACACACCTCTGCTCCTTGCTCACCCCCCCCCCCATCTGCACCTGCACTCGCCCCTCCCCTTGTCTCTCGTGGCTCGCACCCCGCTCAGCACACACACGCTGCAACACTACCCTTGTATTGATCAAGTGGTTTAGGTTTATACGGGATTAAGAAAGTAAGCAGTGCTAGAAAATTGTGTTTCCAAAAAGTAATTGTTACATTAATCTAATTTAATGTCCCGGATTTCATTTTCACGTAGATGCAATCCTGCAGGAATTAAAAGAACATGGCAGCAGCTAAAAGTGAAAAAAAAATCGAGTCTTCTCAAAATCCTCGTACGACGTAAATATAATTCTCTATGAATTAATGCAGCCTCCTCGTCTATTGGGTCCTCCAAAACAAGGACAAGCCATTCTTGTCACTTAGACCGTCTCTGTGTGACGGACATTTGGGCAATGAAGGTTAAAGCGAAACATACCGCTTTGTCTTTAAAAAAGGGAGGGGACCGGCATAAACTTTGAGTTTGGAGAATAAAACCTGCTCCCGACCAGGTTAGGTTCACAGCATAAGTAACCATGGACACTGACTCCGAGTAGAAGTTACCTCTCTTTCAGAAACGGGTTTGACTTACTCTGCTTTCTCTGGTTTAACAAACCTCCCATTCTGAAACGGAAAACCCAGGGTTTCCCTGATTTCAGGGTTAATGCACTCAGAGTTTACACTTAACCTCCTTTCTGAAACAGGCCCCAGTCGCAGACAGAAAACTACACTAATGGTGAGTCTGCAATGATTTCTCTATCATTGTAAACAACCGATATGATTGGCAAACACACCGTTGAGAGCAGAGACTATTAAGGGTTTAGGCACTCAAGTAGTGTAATTTGCTGGGGGGGAATAATGCAGAACCATTTAACAATCTGCAAAATAAATGGACTAATTTCAGGAGAAATGTTAGCATTTTTAGGGCCAGAACAGCTTTAAACCTTTTCTTTGCTTTTGTTGCTTCACACAAGGTAACAAAATTACTATAACAATTTATTTAAGCTGCTTTTAACAGCAGTGAGTTTATTTTTTTTAATTGGTGAGGATTTTGCTGCAAGTCTGAGTGTATTTAACACTAGAAAGAAACATTGAGAAGATTTTGCCTATTTGTGCTTAGAAAACATGCGTACAACAGTTAGACTGCAGGTTACAGAGGATTCATCACTCTGTTATCAAATTATCCATCTGTTTGCTGGGGGCAGGAGCCTATCCCAGCTGTTACCAGCCGGGATTCTGCAAGTACATTGAGGGGCAACACACAAACAAACAGCCATAGCTGTGAATCAAAAGTTGGTGAGACCAAAGCTTCGTCAAGGTTTGCTGCTGGTCAAGGATACCAGCAGCAAGACTGTCCAACACAGAAATGTAGGACTACAAAGACAGCAAGGGGTCTCCAAGAACAATGAGGAAGTATATCAAAAACAGACAGTAAATATACATATTTAATGTCATTTCAATTAATCCTGAATTTGTGATTAAAGGTATAGTGAAACACGAATTCGTCCATGAAATAGTCCATAGTCTTTGGCGGTTAGGCTCCAGGCTCGAGATATCTTGCATGTGACCTCCGACCACGTGAAGAGACCCAAGAGCCCAGACGCTAATGGTGGTTGAGGCCACAGCGAAAAGCCAGGAGGAGAACGGTGGGTGATGGGTCGGCGGAATGTCTAATGCGGAATGCGGATAGACAAGGCTAGAATTTGATTATTTTCATTATTTGATGGTGATTGGTTGTTAAAAAAAAAAAAGAGCACTCCAGCTATTGGCTCCGAGTGAGGGCTAATTGTTAAGTGACGTGTCAAGAATCACCAACCAGCGTACCTGAAGATAATGTAGATCTTCCCTAATGAAAATGTGCCAAAGCTTTACTTGTAAAAGACAGAAAACCTCCGTTTTTGTCCTCGTTCCACAATCCACAACCAATAAATCTGACTTAACAAGGCATTTTTATACAATCCTGAAGGTTTCTTCAAACTCTTCTTTTCTTTTTGTTTTGTTTTTTATCTCAACACCATCATTACGTGTTAGGCCCAATAACCTGATGTTTTTTGATTGCAGCTGAACCTGGACGGAGGCTCTGCTCTCTGGCTTTGATCAGCACCGCCGGCTCTCTCGTCCTCCTGCTGGGTTGGACTTTAGAGGCTCTAACTATGCATGCAATTCAGAGGATGTAAAGAAAAGCTGCAACGTGCTGCTGAGGAGAATACTTAATGAAAACATTTGGCTCTTTTTTTCTTTTTTCTTTTCTTGTTGTGCTAGTGTTTGAACTGCAATAAGGGAGTTGAATCAGCCGGTTATTCAAGAAAGACCGTGTTTGTGATAGTAAAAGACAACAATCAGTTTGACTTTATTTGAGTTAGAGGTAAATCAACGCCAGCAAAAAGAACCACCAAGAAAACAATCGTTTTAATGCAAGCTATGAATTTTTTGTTATTATTAATGGTCTGCATTTTCCCACTACTGTCACTTTGGCTTCCTTCTTTTGGTATATCCTTGCAATAAAGATTAGATTTAGTCCAAGTTGCGACAGACTGTAGGCAGACAATGCTGGCCTGGATCTGGCGGCGTGTAGGGCCCATTTTTGTCCTAACCTACATTAATCACAGGAGAAAAGATTACATCTGAGTGAAAGCATAAACGAGTATTCAAGATAAGCCAGGTTTGTAGAGTACTGACGAATCCCGCCATGTTTTATATGAAATAGTCCGCTAATTATTTCATAGCAGGGTCACTTCCATTTTACAAAAGTCCTGAAAATTTTAGTGGTGTCGGGATCCTTGGAAGCAAAAACACAAGAAAAACTAGGCCAGAATCTACTTGTTCAAGTAATAATAGATCCAGCAGTGTAAGGGGTCTTTCCTGTATCTTTGTAGAGATGTTCATAAATATAAAATAAGACCAAACTTTAAACCATTTGGGAGAGATAAACGAAAACCTAATTTGAAATTCTGTGGCAAGCAGATGTTGTTTTGGAGACTTTGTGAACTGCGCTGTGGACAATAGTTATTAAAAATGCAGCAGATGAGCGTATGGGAGACACACACACACACACGCACAAAAGGGAAACATTACTGTAAATGAGACATCTGAAAAGGCCTAATGGCGAGGATTATCATGGCAAAGACGGCACACGTGTGTGGGCACACATTTCATGGGCCCCGCTCCTCAGGAGCCGGGTCTTTGGTGACATTTGGAAAAGGGCAGGGAGCAGCCTTCTCTCTTATATGCACACAAACTGCTTTGACCTCCACACCATCGGGTGTCAGCGCAGCCCCCACCCCCCACCCCCGTATAGAAGTTCAATACTCAGATTAACATCAGGAATAAGGATAAGCTCTGCCCTGCAGGGTTTGGACGGCTTACAATCGCTTCACCTGGATGTCGGAGCCGCCCACACAACACACACACAATCACAGATGTGGAGGGTCCACGCAGAGAATATGCACTGGGACTTCATCTTTGAAACACACCGATTAGAACCTGACTTTGCAGCAAACAAATACATACAATGGCTTATTTAATGGCAAAAAGACCCACTCTGACCATCCCAGTTGTCGTTTCATCATAATTATGCCAGTTTTTGCTAAAATTGTGTCGTGTTTTTTTTAGGACGTTGTTTCTCAGATTTGATCCTCACATTTTTAACGTGGTATAACTGTAATATAAAAAAAAAGAATTGTCATCAAATTTAGCAGTTTTTCAATACAGCACATTGTCATTTATTAGAATGAATAACAACATTTTATATATACTCACCAATACATTTAAAACATTTGCATAACTTTTTCCCGACAAAAGTATTTTTAAGATTTCATGGAGGCAGCCATTTTAAAATGAGCAGGAAAAGCCCTTCCACTGCCCCGAGTGGAATGATGATAAACAACAGGGCAGAAAACCAAGTTATAGACTACAGCTATGTCCAAATTCCCTTACTACCTGACTACTAAAAACAATATAGTGCCGGACTATCTAGTGTAAAAAATCGAATCGATAAGAGCGTTTTACAATGACTATTTATAAATTCACTGTGGTCTGTTGATGAAGATGTGGATGGTTTTTTAAAAAAAAAAAAAAATTGGTTGCTGGCTTCCTGGGCCCGGCAGCCCTCACTCCACGCAGGGAGAGGGATCCCTGAGCTCTCTGGCAATGCCAAGAGCCGGGGATCACATCACATCTGAGCCAGGGGGTGTCCATGTCCCTGTGGTGTGGGTTCTGGTCCTTGCCCCAGAGCGCTGGGCCTCGCCAAATTTCCAACTGTGGGCGAGCCTGATCGGGCCATGTTTACAACACTTCTTGTGGACCCCCTCTTGTCCTGGGTGCCCTCCTCCTGGTCAGGGATGGTTGGCCCCTGCCTTGCTCCTTCTGGACCAACCGTGGGCCAGGTGGCTGGCTGCCTGGAGTGCGGGGCGGGGCGGCGCGGCGCGGGGCGGGTCCTGACTCGTACCTGGGGTTGGGGTGGGGGGGTGCCCAGAACTCCTGGGTGGTGATGTGTTAATCGTCTGAGGCTGTGGGCGCTCTTCTGGGGCGGGGTCTCGTGTTGGGCCCTCCCGGCGCGGCGGGGGGGATGCTCTCCTGGTTGGGCTGAAGCTTGCACACTCTGTCCCCCCCATGCCTCCCTGCTGTCTGGCTCTGGGGGCCCCCGTGGTTGTCCTGCTTGCCCTGGCCTGGGTGGCTAATGTGATCGCCCGGGGGCGGTTGTTCTTTATCTGCTGACGAGCGGGTGTTGGGGGGTTCTGGCTGCCGCTGCGGCGGGGGTATTGGTGTGGGGATGGCTGGGCACTCTCCCTTCTTTTTACATTCCATCATTCATTTTAGAGGAACAAACACTCACTCGAGTTTCACACTAGTTGGTTTGAATGCATAGGTATGCGTGTTTGAACATTATTTGTATTATGTACAAGTTGAATGTGAAAGTTTTTGGAGCCAACAGGTGTGTTTATTACATTTGAGTGTGTGTGTGGACAGGCCCCTCCCTAATAGACTTTACATCTTATATTACTTATAAATATACTTACTTTTATTTACATCTTATCGTATTACATCTGAACCTCACTGTAATGAGTATAACCATCCAGCAACTTGTTGCTTTATGCTGCTTCATGGTGTTAC